>CAUYUJ010015952.1:242500-304053 GCA_963575745.1 Prorocentrum cordatum
CCGCGTCGTTGGGGACAATCTCCAGCGGTTCGCTACGGGCCAGCACGGGACGCTAATTTCCGTGCACAGCTACAGACCCAGATGGAGCGAGCCCTTTGTGCTGCTCAGCACCACGAGTGGGCTCTCACCTGGCAAGCCGTCCGGCGACGACACAACTCCGCGAGTGACGCCCTTGCCACTCTCGGCGTCTACTGGGCTCATTGCCTCAGGCGCGCAGGCCATGCGGGCCCCCGCGCACACGACATGGTCCACGGATCAAACGAGAGCCGAGACCGCCACCTCCCTAGGAGTTCCCGGCCCCCCTTTCCCTCTCGCTGCTCCCCGACCTCGCGAGGCAGAGCGTTGCCGAGCTCGATCAGCTCACCGAGGTGCCATGGCGTCTGTTCCCATCGCCCGGATGCAGCGTCAGCGCCCGCGCCGTACGACCGCCGTGCGTTCGGCGTGCGCGGCCTTCCCCGACGGCACCTACGACGTCCCCCTTCGTTTCGAAGCATGGGCGTCGTTTGCCGCCCGGGTCGTCCGGGGCACCCGGGCGAAGGATAAGACGTGGGTACAGGCAGGCTTGTTCTGCGAGCCCCGCGAGTCCTTCATCACCGGCGGCCGCCTGGGTTCCAAGCGTCACTGCTACCAGAATGCCTCAGATTTGGTCCGCCCCGTGCCCATGCCCTCAGTTCGCCCCGTGCCCATGCCCTCCCCCCTACGTCTACGTCCTGGCGCGGGCTGAGACGGGCGACCGCACGTGCCCCTCCAAGCGGCACCTTCCTCTCGTGATCGAATACCGCAGCCCTTCCAGCTTCCCCGTCGAGACGGTGCTCGCCACTGAGGACTGTGGGTGAGCTCCTCATTTTGCTCAGCGCCCTGCGGCGCTCGTCTCCGCGACGAGAAGGGCAGGGGCCATCCAGGCGTCGCTCGGCACTGCGACGACACGGCGGTCTATCCCGACGGCCCCCCCACTTCCCGCGTCTATCCAGTCGGGCGCTCCCGCGCTCCCCTCGCCCTGGACGCCGCGCGCGCCCACCCCGCCATTGGCTGCCCCCACCACTGGGGAAGACGAGCCCCCGCTGGCCACGAGGGGGCCCTTGCGCCCCCGCCTCAAGCGTCATGATGTTCCAGCCTGCTTTAGCCTCGACCACCAGGCAGAATTTCGAGCACCGGGACTGTGCCGAACCTGGGGGGGTTTTCACGTGTCCGCGGGTGCGGCCGCGCGCCAGCTTGGGGCGTGGGGCCTCTCGCTCAGGCGACCCTGCTCGCCAGCCCTTCGGGAGCGCACCTCGCGCCCCCCCCCCCCCCCCTCCGCGGCGCCTCGGGGGCCAAGCGCCCGAGGGGCTGGGCGCGCTCGGCTGGCGCTGCGCTCTGCGGCTCCGTCGCTCGCCCCCCTGTCGGAGGGGCCTCCCCGGCGGCCGAGGCTCTGTGAGTGTTTGCTTTTTGGGTGCAGCCCGGCGGTGGCCCGCCTGCGTGCGCCACCTAGCTCGGTTCGTGACTCGGCTGAGGCCCTGCAGAATGGTGCCCCTCGTTTTCGGTGACCGTGGGCGGTTTGTGTATGTATGTATGTATGTATGTCTGTCTGTCTGTCTGTCTGTCTGTCTGTATGTATGTATGTATGTATGTATGTATGTATGTATGTATGTATGTATGTATGTATGTATGTATGTATGTATGTATGTATGTATGTATGTATGGTATGTATGTATGGATGGATGGATGGATGGATGGATGGATGGATGGATGGATGGATGGATGGATGGATGGATGGATGGATGGATGGATGGATGGATGGGATGGATGGGTGGGTGGGTGGTGGGTGGGTGGGTGGGTGGGTGGGTGGGTGGGTGGGTGGGTGGGTGGTGGGTGGGTGGGTGGGTGGGTGGGTGGGTGGGTGGGTGGGTGGGTGGGTGGGTGGGTGGGTGGGTGGGTGGGTGGGTGGGTGGGTGGATGGATGGATGGATGGATGGATGGATGGATGTGTGTGTGTGCTTGTGGGGGGGGGGCCTGCGTATTTGTGGTGGGCAGTGGCGCGCGCTTTGCGCTGCTGAACCCACTGCGTGCGCCAGAAGATAGAGGGCTCCTTTCGAGCCACCCTCTATCTATACCCCTGCGAGGAGGTGGTGTGAATTGGATACAGATGGAATCTGGTTTTGTCCGTGCGAAAGCTGGAACGGTAGGATCCCTCTGCAAAGCTGTAGGGCTGCCTTTTTGTTGCCTTCCTTTTCGCAGCCTGGCTCGAGCTGGCGCTCCCTCCAATATCCGCCCGCCCACCCTGCAAGCGCCCCACCAAAAAGCGGTGGCGCGTGCTTTGCGTTGTTGAACCCATTGCTTGCGCACAAAGGAAAAGATCACTCTCAGTCCTTCCGCTTTCTATGCCCTTGTGTTGTGAATTTGATGCAGGTGGAATCCTTGCATGCGGGGAGGGGGGGGTCTGGCTTGTCCGATTTCGATTCTAGTGCAGCGTTGTCAATTCGAGTTTCCAGACCAGGATCCATGCGGGATTCAGGTTCTGGTCCGATTTCGTGCGTGTGGTTCAGAATATTGTCGATCCGATGTTCGGCCGATCCGATTTCGAGTTATTGATGCGATGGGGGGTGGCGTTGTGTTTGCATTGTCGGCATTTTTGCGTTGCACCCTGCCGTGCCGCTCCGTCTCAGTTAGTTCTCTTGCGCGTGACACGCGCGTGTCGCCGAGCCTGTCATCAGGCTAGCTGTGGAGGGAACAGGTTGGATTTTGGCGGTGTGTCGACAGGCTCTGAGTCAGGTTCGGTGAAGCATGCGCCAGGTTTGTAATGGTGCGGATGGTGGCGATGACAACGACGATGATGATGATGGTGATGTTGATGATGATGTTGTTGATGATGATCGCGATGATGATGGTAATGATGCTGCTGACGATGAAGGTGATGATGCTGTTGCTGCTGCTGCTGCTGCTGCTGATGATGATGATGATGATGTTGCTGGTGTTGGTGATGCTGCTGATGATGATAATGACGATGCTGCTGCTGCTGTTGATGATGATGATGGTGGTGATGGTCATGGCGGTGGCTATGATGCTGCTGCTGATGATGATGGCCGTGATCGTGATGATGATGACGACGATGATGATACTGATGATGCGGCTGATGATGCTGATGCTGATGATGATGATGATGACGATGGTGGTGATGATGATGATGCTGCTGATGCTGATGCTGCTGCTGATGCTGATGATGCTGATGATGATGATGATGCTGATGCTGATGCTGATGCTGATGCTGATGATTATGATGATGATGATGAGGATGAGGATGATGATGATGCTGATGATGATGATGCTGATGCTGATGCTGCTGATGATGATGATGATGATGATGATGATGATGATGATGATGATGGTGGTGGTGGTGGTGATGATGATGATGATGATGATGATGATGATGATGATGATGATGATGATGATGATGATGATGATGATGATGATGATGAGTGACGACCTGGCCCGATCAAGCTGCGCAGGATCGAAGCACTGGATGCCCCACTCCTACCGTTTAATGTTTGTGTGTGTGATCGCTGCTGGTGGCACCAGTGCTGATGTTGATGGGATGCATCTGGAGGGGCGCGGGGAGGGCGGGCGCCAGGAGCCCTCCACGAGGCCGCCGCTGCCAGACCCCCGCGACCGCCGCCTCACGAAGGTGGACCTGGCCCGGCAGATGAACATCCAGGCCGCCAGCGTCGCTGAGACCCCCCTCGAAGACGAAAAAACCACACAAACATAGACTTTTGTCGCTCCGAGCGGGTTTCTTGGATCCGCGCCTGAGCCCCCCGGCGGCGCCTCTGGCGCCGCCCCTGGCGCGCTCCGCGCGGCAGGGAGGGGGGTCCAGCGCGAATCCAAGAAATCAGCTCGGAGCGCCAAAAGTTGATGTTTGTGTTATTTTGTTTCTTCTACCCCCGCAAGGCAGGATGAGGACGCGTACGATCGGGATTAACGAGGAGGGCGAACCTGCAAGATCAACCCTGGGGCCCTTGGGTTGTTTTGCCATGCGAGGCGTTCCAGAAAGGGCATCGCGTTCGGCGCGCCTGGCCTTCAGGTGAAGGCGGCGGCGGCGTAAGCTTGGCGGAAACTGGCGGAAGCAAGACGGCGGCGGCTCCTCCTGCGGGACCCGGCGGAAGCTCGCCAGAAGGTGGTGGAAGTAAATGTTTGATTAGATCCAGGGTTTCTGCAATCGGCCGTGTCGCGTTGCCGTTTTAAGCGTCTTCCGTTTTCTCTGATGTCCGTTTTTTTTCGGTCGCAGTTTTAGAGCGGAGGTTGTAATAAGGGCGGGTCCCCATAGAGGTAGTACAGGATGCAATTCTTCGGAGGTTTGATTCAGCGCATCGGTGGTATAGCCTGTTAATCCGGCATAATCCCGCCTGATTGCCGCTAATACGGCTCAGTCTGGCCGATTCAATGTGCGGGAGCAAAGAGGGGAACGGCCGAACCGTGCAAAGGAGGGAGGAGGAGGATCAGGCTGGATGGATGGATGGATGAGGGAGTGGGGAGAGGAGGAGGAGGAGGAGGAGGAGGAGGAGGAGGAGAGGAGGAGGAAGAGGCTGGACGGACGAGGAGGAGGAGGAGGGAGGAGGAGGAGGAGGAGGAGGAGGAGGAGGAGGAAGAGAAGGAGTAGAAGGAGGAAGGACGGGCAGGAGGGGGGCAAGCAAAAGGGCCAGATGTCACTTGGATGCCTCTCGGAGCCTCTTGATATATATATATATATATATATATATATATATATATATTCCTTTATCATATAAAGTTACATCCGACAACCCCCCCGGCAAATCCACACTGGCCGGACCACGCCAACATAGTACCCATGAAGGCTCCAACATGGCTCAGGAAGGCCTCCAAAATTGCTCTCGGATCGTCCAGGAGGCCTCCACGCTGGCCCCATTACAACCCATAGGCACCCAAGACGGCCCCAAGAGAGCCCCACGACGACCCAATAGCCCTCCAACACTTCCAAGATAGCTTCCAAGACGGCCCCGAAGCGCCCCACGAGGGCCCCCAATCGGCACCGCAAAGCTCCCAACACAGCCTCCGACGGCGTCAGACGGGCCAGGACCCCCATGAAACGGCACAGGAAGCCCCCAAGAACCCCCAAAATGACCCCAAGAGGCCCGAGAAGGCTCCCAACACGGTCCCACGAGGCCCCCGACAAATTCCCTGGAAGCCGCAAGAATGCCACAAGATTCTCCAACAGGGCCTCCTCGTAATATTCTCCGCCTCCTCCTCTTCTTCATCCTTCTCCTCCTCCCCCCTCTCCTCATATACCCTCATCCTCCTCCAACTGTTGCCCCAAGAGTTCCTTGAACGGCTGGGGGCGTACTTAGTCCGATACCTATCGCAGTGGCTCGACCACGCCCCCCCACTTCTTAGAGTCGCAGCAACCTTGAGTTTCATCGTGCCCAAACTGCGTGCAACAGGCTCCTGCATACGGACGCCGGAATGTGCGCTGCAACCGGCTCGTCGTCGAGTACTGCCCCCGCCTGCTCCTGCTTTGGGAAGGACCGGCGGAACGCCTCTCCGCGCGAGGTTTCCTCATCCACGTCGCCGTCTTCGTCCTCTTCCACCTTCTCTTTCTCCGCCTTAACGAACCCTCCTTGCCTTCCTCCTCCCCGCCTCCTCCCCCCCCCCCTTCCCGCTTCTCGACCCTCCTTCCTGCAGACTTCCACTTCTCCAAATTCCTGTCCCGATGGGCCGCCCAGTGTACGTTTTCATACATTATCAGCAAAACAACGTGCAAAACAACCTGCCTTCCGAGACGTATTTTTTTAAACATTCCCGTTTCGAGCTCGCGACTCGGCAAAACGTACATTTCGGGACACTTAGCGACAACCTGGAAGTCTGATTTCTGATGCGTTTCCACGCATGGCCTTCCCCTTCTTTCCCTCCTCCTGACCATGCGTCTTCCATCTTTTCCCCCGACTCCCCCTGCCCATCATGCATACCCCCTTCCCGATATGGAGAGGTGTTCTGCCGAGGACACGCGCATGTAAAGTTTGCGGGAAACGTGAACCTCTTCGAGTACCTCTACAAATACATCTTCAAGGGCCCCGACCACACCCAGCACCACATATCTGACGACACGGCCGACAAAATCACAGATTGGCAACGTGGACTGTACTTGTGTGCCACTGGGTGCGCCTGGCGGATTTTCGGATATCAGACGAGCGCGTCCCCCACGTCATCTGTTTACCAGTGCACCTCCCTGGCGACGATTGGGTCACCTTTGCTGACGGCCGCGAGCCGGACGCGCTCCAGACCACCGTTTCCCCTCTGCAACGCTATCTCTTTCGGCCCACTGCTGCCCCTTTCAACGACCTGCTCCACCATGAATACGTCGAGTCCTTCATGGTCGCCAAGACTTGCCCGATTGGCCTGCGATGCTTCTTCCCAGACCTCTTCCCTGATGCGGCTCAGCGACCCAAGGACCCGTCCACATTCACATTCCAGCGCCGAGTTCGCGGCGCCTTGCGTACTTTCCAAGTGCCGCCCGTCCTCGACGCAGCCCCAGGAGGCAACCAATGTTTTGTCTACCTCAAACAGAAAGGCGAGCATCCGGTTTGCCGCTTGGAGATGAAGTTTCCCCGGCAGAAGGATGTATTCCTTTTTCGCCACATGTTATTCAACTACCTCAAACGTACTTTCGAGAACTGCAAAACTCACAGTGGACATTCGTACCCATCCTACGAAGAGGCAGTGATTGCCACTGGGCTGTTCACCCACGAATGCGAAGGCTCCCGTGTAATGGGCGAGTTGGTCTCGCTCCGATACATTGCGTCTCAACTACGGTTCGCTTTCTTCGTTCTCCTCGAGCAGGACGCCAAGCCCCGCACTCTGCACGACAAGTTCGAGACCTATTTGATGAAAGATTTCCTCGACAGGGGCCTCTCCAAGGACACCGCCCGCCAGGAGCTACAGCGAACGCTCAAGGCATCTTGGCTGGCCCAAGGCAACACTGAAGACGCTTGGTTTCTACACCGCCCCGTTCGCCCCACCGATGTCCATAGCATGCCGGTGCCCGGTTTCGCCCATTGCACCCCAGCAGCAGCAGCGTCGGAAGCTAGCAGACTTCGGAACCTCATCAAACGAGACCCAGACCAGTCCGGAGCCGCTATAGACGTCATCGAAGCCCTGCGCACTGGCGCGCCCAAACTTATTTTCTGCCAGGGTCGAGCCGGCTGCGGCAAATCCACGCTCGCTAACTACATCTCCTATTACGTGCGGTCCCTCAACAAAGGCTGCGCCAATGTAGCGTCGACGGGCATAGCAGCCCTAAACTTGCCTGATGGAGCCACCGCGCACTCCACTTTCAAGATCCCGATAGAAGACGCAGAGCACCTCACCTGCCGCTTGGGGCACGCGTCTGCGGACGCCCTCACCATCGCGACCGCTGCCGTCATTCAGTGGGACGAGTGGCCATCCTGCAAGCGCGCTGCGTGGGGCGCGGTGCTCGACTACCTCGCGCGCCTGCAGCAGGCCCGCCCAGACCTCTACATCCCAAAGGTGATCATCACTTACGGAGACTTCCGACAAATACCACCTGTTCTCAAGCACGCGCCCCGACAGAACATCCGCGCCGCCAGCGTCACGACGTCACCTTCGTGGCCCTCCTTCCGCACTTGGCAATTCCGCACCACGCACCGACAAATCCACGACAGCGACTACGCTGCATGGATCGAGCGGATCGGCAAGGGCGACGTTCCGCACACGCACACCATTTATTGCGAAACCGGCTACATCGAGCTCGACCGCTGCTCCGTGACCCACACCATGGACGACGCCATCACGTATTGTTTCCCCCGCGTGAACGACCCCGCCGAGTGCGCCGACCGGAAGATTCTGACAGCAACGAACGAGGCGAGGAACTCATTCAACGACCGTATCTTGGACACCCTGACGCAAACTTATCTGCTGCGAGAGTTCATCGCCCGAAGCTCCGACGCAATTGAATATGACTCCAACAACGACAACGTCGAAGACCACGTCACCGCGGAGTTCCTTAACCTGCAGGAGGAGAACGGTGTCCCTCCTCACTCTTTTCGGCTGGTTGTTGGCGGTCTCTACGAGCTGATGGGAAACTTCAGCCCGTGTGATCGTTTGATGAACCACACGCACGTCGTGCTCAAAGCGGTTTACGAGAAACATGTCTTCGTGGAGCGAATGGATGGGAAACAGTTCCCCTTGCCCCGGATCTGCTTCCGCTGGGCACTGGGGAGGGGGGCTACCACCATCCGCCGACGACAATACCCCTTGCGTCCGGCGTGCGCTTCGACGTCCAACGGCTCGCAAGGCACCGCGTTGGCCCGCTGCGTGGTCGACGTCCGCCGAAGCGCATTTTCCCACGGCCACCTCTACGTGGCTTTGAGCCGGGTGGAGACGCGAACGAACATCCGCATCTTCACGCTGCCAGAACGTTGCAGCCCTGCCGGTAACGCCCTCACCAAAAACGTGGTCTGGCCTGAGTTCTTGCTGACCGACACTGCCACATCTGTTGTGCGAAAACGACCAGCCGCGAGCCCCCCCGACCACCCTGCTAGCGGCAAACGCGGCGCCCGATGCCGCTAGAATGTCGTCTGCCTCCCTTGCTTTGGCTTCGACGCAAAAACACATCCGTCGCCATCTTCCCGTCGTCGCCACTGCGCCCCCCGCTTGCCGCCACCTCCGCAAGCCCCATCGGCCCGCCGGCTTGCGTCGCCATTTCAATTCTTACATTGTCGCCACGCAGTGACGCTAGCAAGCATGTCGGCTTCCGGGCTCCGCCGAGCGTTCGCCGTTTCCTGCGCTTCTCGCGCGTCGGGTCTCTCTCGCCGCCGACCGCCGCCGCGATGCCCGCCGCGCTTGCCAGGCCCGCCGCCGCTCGCGGCGCCCTACGCAGGCCGGCTGGCAACGCGGTCCTCGACACGTCTGTGCCGGAGCGCCCGCAGCCCGACCCTGGCAACCGTGTCCGCGCGTCTCTGTGCACGGTGAACGTCAACGTCGAGATGGTCGACGCGCCGACGAAGGCCAGCGCGGGCTCTCGCGTCGCGCTCTCGGACGGCGTGAGCATGCGCAGCGGGGCTCCGCCAATCGCCACGGCCTGACCGCCG
The DNA here is from genome assembly GCA_963575745.1 of Prorocentrum cordatum. Taxonomy (NCBI): domain Eukaryota; class Dinophyceae; order Prorocentrales; family Prorocentraceae; genus Prorocentrum; species Prorocentrum cordatum. The sequence goes on from CAUYUJ010015952.1 coordinate 251,596, forward strand.
CAGTCAAGAGGGCCACCGACTTGCTGAAGTTGAAGCTGCCGCACAACGGAGCGGGCGTCTCCGCCGAGGGGCTCCAGCCGCCGCAGTCTGGGCGCAACCCTACTTCTGGGAGGAGCTGGGCCCTTGTGGCGGCGGCCTATGGCGACAGCGCCAAGGCCGCTACCCCGGCCACGGAGCACGTTCTGCATGTGTTCTCTTCCCGCTTTCCTGTCTCCCGTCCTCGTGCTACTCTCCCTGCTCCATCGCCCCCTCCCTTCCTCCCTCTCTGCTTTCCTGTATCATCGTCATCCTCTGCCCGCTTGTCCGCCCCCTCCCTCCCCCCGTCCTCCGCGCCCCTCCTCTGCCCACTTCCCTTTCGCATCCCCTCCGCACGCTTCTGGCCCGACGGGGCGGCGAGCGCATCCACTGGCAACATGTCGCCACCCAGTGAACAGAAGTCTATCAGAACGGCTTCTTCGGATGGCATGCTCGGCATTGATTGCGGCATAGATGCCCTCGCGTGTTGGCACCTCATGCTTCCATGTCGTAACTGCATGGGCTACGCTTTGTCTCATTTCCCCATATGCTTTTTGGATGGTAGCTGCACGCGAAAAAAAAACATGATCGTGACGTCTTCGCGAATGCAATCCAAAAGCGCAAAACAGGCGGTCGGGGCATGCACCACTGGGTTCCCGTCAAAGACCTTCCAGACGCGTTCAACCTTGGAAAACTCGCGGACAAGCGTGCCCCTCAGGTAAACCACGACTTCGGCAAACGGAAGCTCAACCATTTCCACCCCATTCTAGACACTTCGAGCGCCACCAAACACTATCTCATGATGTCCAACAAAACGCAACCATTGGTCAATTTGGCATTCTTTGTCATCATGTCCACAATTTACTTAAACGAAGGACACTACATTATCACCGCGCTGGCCGTGTACAGTTGGCTCTCTCATCAGAAGACGCCCTGGGCGCAGCTCCTGGGTGACGCCGCCGCCCGGGCGAAACTCCAGGAACGGCTCTTGGACCAGCGCAACGCGATGGTTAAAGAGGAGAAGTTGCCGACGCTACTTCCGGTGGAATCTTACGACGTCCGTCGGTTCTACGACTCACTGGTTATTTGCGAAGACCCATATGGCCGACAACCAGATGCCGGGCACCGCATCCCGAGTTTCACAGCAGGCGACGACGTTTCCAACATCGCACCAGACTGATCCGGGACCAAACCCCACAGAGTTGCCGTGCGCATGCACCACATTGCCGGGGCCCTACGAGAGCACAGTGGCCAGCTCAACAAGAGCCCCGTTCTGTTGGTTCAAATGACAAAAGCACCCCTTGCCACGCACGCGCAGTGGCTGCCTTATCAGGCGCAGCTGGTATACATGCGTTTCTTTCGGAGCGCGCTCGTGGCGCGCAATTGGGAGCAATCGGTCATATCAGACATTTCTTTCATTGAACATTCCTGCGGAAGTTGCGCCCAGACGCTTTCTCGATTTGCAACTCTTTGGCAGACAGAGAGCCCGTGGAGGCTGCCGGGGCCACCGCTGCCACGAACGCTTCCAACGGCGAGCGGGAACTCGGCCACAGTTGATCCAGCTGTTGACATCCAGGCAAGAGAGCATGTCGTTGCATTCAAAGTGAACGACTTGCTCGGCGTCCACGCCATGGACTTTCACGAATCGCAATACACAGTTTGCGAAGTGCGTACGTTCGTTTATGGCACGCGCCTGAGGAAAACAGAGACGACTGACTCGTGGCTGGAAGAGATGCGCGCGGCCCACCGGCGCCAGCATCGGCAGGTCCTCCTGCCGCACGTTTGGGGCGCAGTTGCCGCCAGGGACCGCGAGCGGGCGGCGTGAGCGAGGCGACTTCTCCAACGCATAGATACAAAAACAAAAAATACTCAACCCTTCATCTCTCTCGCCCCCTGTGGGGCCATGGCATCGTCCAGCCTTCCATCGCTCTCTCTCTCTCTCTCTCTCTCTCTCTCTCTCTCTCTCTCTCTCTCTCTCTCTCTCTCTCTCTCTCTCTCTCTCTCTCTCTCTCTCTCTCTCTCTCTCTCTCTCTCTCTCTCTCTCTCTCTCTCTCTCTCTCTCTCTCTCTCTCTCTCTCTCTCTCTCTCTCTCTCTCTCTCTCTCTCTCTCTCTCTCTATGGCGTGCTCTCTGACCACTATGGTTTACAAGGCCCTTCAGTTACTGGGCGCGCCGGCACCTCCAGCTTCGCGCTCGAGCGAGGGACGACCAATGAATGTCCCGCATTATGATGTTGATATCCCCATTGCATTATTATTCTCTCCTTTATCCTAACAGCTCTTCCAAGGCTCTCCACGCCCCCCCCCCTTCGCCCCGCGCATTCCCGCGCTCGAGGGGCGCCCCGGAAAGGGAAGCAACGCCGGGCCAAGGCGATGTTCCGAGAGAAGCCGACGGGGGGGGGCCCCAGACTTCCCGGGACCCATGGGCCCCCCCACCCCTCACTAACACGTGTTCTCAAACATTCCATGGGCCAGGATTTAAGGGGAAGCGGAGCGAGCGTTCAAAATCTTGTGTGTGTATATATATATATATATATATATATACATGTATATATCTCTCTCTCTCTCTCTCTCTCTCTCTCTCTCTTTGGCGCTTCTTGGTGGCCTCTAGGGACGTCTTGGGGGTCTCTTGGCGGTCCTGGGGGGCTCTCGGGTGCCTCGGCGGGGCCTCTGGGGCCGCTTGGAGTCCTCTTGGGGGCCTCCTGGGGGCCTACTGGGGGCCTCTTGGGGGCCTCTTGGGGCCATCTTGTAGCTTGGGGCCTCTTGGGGCCTCCTGGGCGCTTCTTGGGGCCGTGGAGGACATCGATCAAACTGGGGGGGTCCTCAATTACGGTCGCCCCCCAAAAAAAGACAAAATGGGGCCAAAACCAGTGTAACACCAATGATTTTGGCTTCCTCGCCGAGGCCGCTTTGGACGCCCTGACCGCTCGCGACCGGCCCCGTCCAGGTCCAGGGGAAAAAAAGGGGATTGGAAGAGGAAACGCCCTAGACCACCTTACGCCCTGAAGGGCTATAGTGGGATTCGTATGAATCGCAGGCTAATCGGGCCTAATCCTGTCCAGTCGCTCCTTAGTCGGGCTTAGTAGCCCTGAGCCGTTCTTGCGAAGCCCTCCCAGAAGATGCTTCCGAAGGAAATGAGGCCGAGGCTGCTCGTGGTGGCGAGGCGACGTTTCTCCGAGGTGGGCGCCGCTGGGCTAACCTCCTTCGGTCCGAGAGGTGGCCTTCTGTCGACATCATAAGGAACCAAAACGTAGGGCATCGGACAACTCCCACCAGCCCTTGAGGGCGTAAGATGGTCTAGGGTGTTTCCTCTTCCAACCCCCCTTCTTCCCCTGATGGGGCATCTGGTGCACCAGGCGTGCCTGGCACACTCGGGCCCCATGGGTGCCTGGCGCGCGTGGCGCCCCTGGCACGCGTGGCGCACCTCGCCGCCCAAACGTCGCGCACATGGGGTCGGCGTTGGTTCCCAGTAGCTGTCCATCCAAAGACGACCGCTGGACATGCTCAGGTTCGGGTATTACTTATGTGCAAGGGGGGCGGGTGGAAGTGAACGAGACGGCTTGCGGGCGGGTGGGTGTCTTGACCCCTCCTCCGACTCCCTCCCCTGGACCTGGACGGGGCTGGTCGCGAGCGGTCAGGGCGTCCAAAACAGCCTCGGCGAGGAAGCCGAAATCATTGGTTTTACTGTAATTGGGGACCCCCCTTTCTTTGATCAATGTCCTCTCATATGGCCCCAAGTAGCGCCCAGGAGGCCCCAAGATGGCCCCAAGATGGCCCCAAGAGGCCCCCAGTTGGCCCCCAGGAGGCCCCCAAGAGGACTCCAAGCGGCCCCAAGAGGCCCCCCCGAGGCACCCAAGACCCCAAGAGCCTTCCAGGACCGCCAAGAGACCCCCAAGACATCCCTAGAGGCCACCAAGAAGCGCCCAAGAGATATCCCAAGAGGCTCCGAGAGGCATCCAAAAGACCTCTGGCCCTTTTGCTTGCCCTCCTCCTCCTGCTCCTCTTTCTTCCTCCTCCTATTCCTTCTCATCCTCCTCTTCCTCCTGTTTCTCCTCCTCCTTCTCCTCCTCCTCCACCTCCTCCTCCTTCTCCTCCTCCTCCTCCTCCTCATCATCATCATTTTCATCCTCCCTGTCCCCACGCCCTCATCCATCCATCCAGCCTCCTCCTTTTCATCCTCCCTCCTTCGCCGTCCCCCTCTTGCTCCCGCACTTCCCTGATCACCTCAACTCGCCTGGACATCGTTTCTGGATGGGCTGGTGGGGATACTTTTTGTTCGGGAGCGCAAGCGGAAGAGCCGCGCACCGTCACAAGGGTCAGGCAAACCTAAAAGCCGCGGCCAGGGACAGACGCGGCGAGCAAGCAGCACGCTCAGAAGTCGAAGACAGCCAAGCCCGCGTGCCGAAGAATTCGGCAGCGCCCAACTGCGCCAACGTTGTCCTCAGCGAACTTGTCCTCGGCGACCTTGTCCTCAGCGAACTTGTCCTCAGCGAACTTGTCCTGCCGGATGTGGAGCACGAGCACCACCGCCGTCGTCAAGAACAAAATCCCGTGACCACACCACGTAGGCCAGCCTCAAATAAGTGCCCAAAGAAGTCCTGCATCCGGAGGAACCCCAGCCGGCGATGCGTGCAGCTGGTGGGGATACGGGAAGCGTCTAGAATTTCGCCGTGGGCAGACGGACACGTTCGGCGACTTGTGTCGTGTTGCGTATCCCCTTTCCCTCCGCCCTGCCCCCGCTGTCGCCCCTGGAAGCCCGCTGCCTTTCTCTTGGGCCCCCATTACTTTCCTTGTTTGGCTGGCCCTTATCGTCCACAATCGAAAGACATCGCATCCGCGTTGCGGATGGCTGGCATTTGGCAGTCCTGACGGCCTCGCAGCCCTGCCATGGCACAACCACAAGAGGTGCCAGAACATCGCGTGGCTTCAGAGCCAGCAACACCGCCGAAGGGTCATAAACTACCGGCGCCTCCTCTTTCTCTTTCTCCCCCTTCCTCCGCGGGTACACCATTCAGTGCCGCATTGATCGGCCTACATGCTCCAATGGACGTGTGCGCAACCAGAAACCTCTGGTTCAGACTGAGCACAGAAGCAAAGAGACAGCCTACGAGGGCCCCAGGACGGCCCCAGGGGCCCCCAGGACGCCACATGGCGGCCTCAAGAGGACAGCCAAAAAGCCCCCGACCACAACCGCCCAAGAAGCCCCAAAGATCGCCCCAAGCGCCGATACTGTCCAAAACGCCCCAGATTCTAAGAGGGTCACGAGAGCCTCAAGATGGAGCTGAATGGCCTCAAGAAGGCCTTGGGCCCCGAGCTCCCCCAAAGATGGCCCAAAGACGCCTCCCAAACTCACTCAAGTCGCAAACCAGGCACAAGAGACACCCGAAACTCTCTGGTATGGGGCTCCAGCGGCCCCAAGAGGGCTGCCCAACGTCTCCATGAGGCTCCGGTTCGAGGTTTGGGAGCGTTTTCGGTGTTGGTTCGGTTCGAATTGGCTCAACGTTGGAGCTCATGTGCAGTCTCCATTGGACCTGCGAAGCGACAACTAATCCTTCCAGTGTGACTTCATATCCAATCGGCATTCGCATGGGTGCACGTCTTTGCAAAAACGATTCTGCGTCCTCACTTACGCTTATGTGCGGACCATTATCTTCGCTTGGCTTGGCGAAGGGGGGTGGGGAGTCCTGCGGCTTGGGGGTAGAGGGTGCGGTAAACAAAGCTCTCTCAGAAAGCGGACACATATTGCTTCGGAAGATCTCATCCGCTAGTCCACCTACGCCTAGAGAGTTGTTGGTACTTGGATGTAGGATGCTGGCGGGTTCAACAGTTTCCAGGGTGTCGAGGGAACCTCCAGGTAGCCTCCTTGGGGCCTCCTGGAATTTCCCTCGGGTCTTCTATCATCAGGCGATCGCAAACATGGATCAAGGGGGCGTGGATTAGCGACGGGTCCCGCTTCCATCGGAAATCGCGGATTTCCGCCGACGAACGAGGCGGCACCGGCCGCCTTTCGGGGAGGGCACCTCCCCCGATCCATGGATTTGGCGACCGCTCGCCAAATCCATGGATCGCTAATCCATGTTCTTGCGTCTCCGATCTAGGCAGCCTCCTCGGGGCCTCCTGGAATTTCCCTGGGGTCTCCTATAAGAGTAGCGCGGCGGCGTTGCGCGGGCCGACGCTGGACTGCTGTTAAATCGGGCCTGTCCCTCTACAGGACGGATATTCAAAAACAGTGAAACAATAATCGGGGGCGATTTTAAAAACATGTTTTGAGCATTTTGGGAATATGTTTTGAGTATTTTTAATATTTCGCGTATTTTTATATTTCGCCCAAAATCCCCCTGTAGGGGGACAGGCCCGACCTAAGTCTACGCCCTCCAAGCTTCCAGGCTGTCCCCTTGGACTGTCAGGGAAACCTCCAGGGGCTTCTGGGAAGGCTTCCGGCATAGGGGTTTCCTGGGGTTCTCCATCCGGAGGAAGAGGACGCTCTGGGAGGCTTCAATCCGCCCCGCCCCTCCAACACATCCCGGACGTTCGGAGACCAGGGGGATCCGCCCCAGGGTCGTCGTTGTCGTCGTCGACGACGACGACGACAAGGACGAACCCCTCCTGGCGCTAGCAAGCGACGACGACCGTGACGATCGATGATCCTCCCCCCTGGCGCCGGCAAACGACGACACCCGCCACGACGACGACGGCCGGCGCCCGCCCCCCATTGCGCGAGGGGGCGGGGGTGATGTATGGAGGAGGAGGAGGAGGAGGAGGAGGAGGAGGAGGAGGAGGAGGAGGAGGAGGAGGAGGAGGAGGAGGAGGAGGAGGAGGAGGAGGAGGAGGAATATTTGTTCGTGCCGGGGGGCCCGTCTTCGACGTGTCGATGAACGTCTCGCATCCAGTCGCTCGTGAAACGGGCTCTCTCACAGGGGGCCTCTCCAGGGAGAGACAGCGAGAGATGTTTACGTGGTACTGCGTCGGACCGCAGACATATTGTGGCGCAGGGGGTGGTGACGAAGTTTATGTGACCACGATTGCGCGGCCCTGGAGAACGGCCTGTAGGGGGCCTTCAGGGTCTACAGCGCCTCTTGATGCTTTCAGGTGTCCCGTCGGTCGAGGCCTCCAAAGGAGCCTTCAGAGCCTTCTCGTGGAAGCACCCGTAGGGTAGGCGACGTAGGAGGGAGCATGGCGCGGGCCTGCACGGGGCCGCGGTCTCGCAGGAGGACTGCGTGGGACCATGGGGGACCCTCAAACACCTGGCTCCAGAGGGCTTGCAGATCCCCCCCGGGACTCTGACAGCCTGCAGCGGCATCAGGAGGCCTTCAGAAGGCTTCGAGCATCCCCCCAAGAGTCTCCCCAGAGGATTTTCCCGAGGCTTCGGCGTCCAGGGGCCTCCACACAAGAGGCGGGCGCAGTTGCCCGGCACTTGGTCGCCGGTGTGGCACCGTGTGGGACCTACGTTGCGCCACAATTCGGCTGGATGGCGATGGGGGGATCAGGACATGGGGGGATGAGTATCCGGCACCGTTTTGTTGGGGTACAATTTGCACCTTCTCTGCGGGTTGCAAGTACAAATTGTACCTTCTCCCCCCCGTTAACATCCTCGCACATGTCGCGGACGTTGTCAAAAGTACAATTTGAACCTTGTCTGCGTGGCATCGGTACAAATTGTACATTCTCCGTGGGGCGTAGGTACAATTTGTACCTCGGTTTCGCCTCTCTCCCCATCTGGACTTATCCCCCCATTTGCATCCCGCCAAACAATGCTGCGGGACGCGACTCGACAAGCTGGTCGGGAGAATTGCAGAGCGAGGTCTGGGAGCCGATTCTGATAGCGTTGGCCAGGAGAACAAAGGCCACCTGATGTCTTTATGCGTGGCAAAGTTGGTGCTGTAGCCATTTTGGCTCAAAGCGCAGAGCTAACTGCGTTTTGGGGCGCTGGCGCGGCATGGGGCGTGACACCGGGACTCCTCGCTCACTGGGCACTACCAACGTTGCCAGAGATCTGTGAGGCCGGCAGCCTTGCTTGGGCCTACGTGGGAGTACTATCGCGGATGCAAGCCTGGTTCATACGGACAGTCGTTTCTTGCGCCTTGTGGTGTGGCCCAACGGACGTGTTGGGAGATCTGTTCTACCATGCCTTCACAAGCGACCCCGACGGCATCGAGTCGCACCTCCGACTAGTCGGCGGGTCCACTGTCGACTACTTCTCCACCGAGCACAATGAATTGTGCCCCGAGGTCGTTGGACCAATCGATCCTCCGATAGGTATGACGCAGCGCTTCCAGCACCCGGAGTTTCGTGCACTTAGCGAGGAGGAGTACGACGCGCTCCCTGAGCACTCCTATTTGGATGAGGATCAACTGGACAACCCGAATGCGGGCAAAATATATTTGGGGGATTATACCGAGACTTTGCTCACGAAGGAGTTCGTTCCAGACGACGACCTGCTCCCGTTGCCGCACAGTCGGACGCAGCTTTGCAACTACGCCCTGCGGCTGTCGGAGGCGGAGCCCTCACAGAACACGGCGGCGTGGAGCCGGTTCAAGCAGCTCGTAGCCTTCGGATTTGAGACCGAATTCCATTTTCAAATCTTGCATCAAAACAAGGAGTGCGTCATCTCTGGGCAGACCTCCTGGTGCGATCCGCAGGGCGCCGACGGGTTCGCATTCGTCGTCCAGAACGACGGCAGGAAGGTCGTTGGCACAGAGGTGAGCGGCCTGGGCTACGGATTCGCGAATTCCCTCGCCGTGGAGTTTGACACCCACCGGGATCAGAGCCTTGGCGACCGCACTGGCAACCACATCAGCGTGCACGTGCCTCCCGCGGTCGGTGACCTCAACACCGCTGGGCAGAGAGGAGAGATCGCTTACGCAGACGATATCCCGTTGCTCACGGAGGGCACGCACGTCGTGCGGATCGAGTACACACCCTCCGAGTACGCTTGGGACGACTTGGGTGCTGGCTTCGACGCCGACCTCGGCGCAGAGCGGCTGTCGCTGCACGCGGCGGGGCGGCCAGGGATGTTGACGGTGGACTTGGATGGCCAGCGGGTCATCAGGGTGCCCATCGATCTCGCCTACGTGGTGCAGGTCGATGGCACGTTGAGCTACAAGGAAGATGCACCGACGCAGCTGGATGCCGACGGACAGCCGAACCCCGACGCCTACGACGAGCTAGGTTCCTCGCCAGGGCGCGCTTGGGTCGGTTTCACGAGCAGTACGGCCTATTTCAAATATCAGTCGGTCTTTATCTTGTCCTGGGTCTTCAAAGAGAAGGCTGCTTGTCCCGGCGAGGGCGCAGGGGACACCATGTGCCGCGTGAACGAGGGCACCGAGGGCCGCTCGGTCTGCAGCGGGAACGGCACCGAGCTGTGCGCGTTCGTGGTGCAGAACATCGCCCGACAGCCTGTGCAGATTGCCGCGAGGCACTTCCTCGACAGGCCTTTCGAGGCCACTCCCTGCGAGCATGGGGTCTTGCAGTGGAACCAGCTTCATCCATATTTTTTGGGCTGCTCGAAGACGGTGCGATACACCAAAGACCTTGAGCAGTTGATCATCAACACTTTGGATGGCACCCGTGGCGTGATCGTGGACGACGCTCACACGCTCATGAAGGCGCCTGCGCCTTTCAAGAAGCGCAGCGTCTTCGAATGGTGCACGCTCGAGCACGAACACGACCCCGCTCGCCTCTACTTCGCCCAGTGTAGCTGCGAGTACTGCATCAGGCTCCTTCACCTCCAGGCGTCCTACGCTGTCTACTACCAGCACATGGCCACCGAGCGATTCGGCCTCCTGTGTCCCTGCTTTGAGTCCTCAGAGGTTGACCACGACATGTCCACGTGGAGGACACTGGAGCCCCTGCGGCACATGCGGATACACGTCAGCCGCGGGTGCGCCTTCACATCGCAGTGTGCCGAGATGTTGAAGTTCGCCAGCTGCGAGGAGGCTTACCAGACGTACCAGCTGGGCAATCCGCAGACGCCCACGATCCTGTCGAACGGGTTCGAGGACCTTGTCCTTGACGGTGGTAGGGTCGTAGACGGAAGGATCCGTGGTGACGCGTGCGATTGCACGCCGAACGCGCGTCCATATGTCGGGACAGGTGGTGGAGGGACAGGCCAGTGCCAAGAGGAGGGCGCCATTCTCCAGACGTCCACGCAGCCGACCCTGTCGCATTGCCTGGCCTTCTGCGAGAGCGACCAGCTCTGTACATTCTACGCGTACTGGGTGGCCAGCCAGACTTGCAAGACGTACTGGTACTGCGAGTGGGTACTCTGCACGGACACCGATTGCATGGCTGCCGTTACATACCAGTTGGCCGAGCTTGGAGAGTTTTTCAACACACTCGGTGACGTGCTGTACTACAACGTGTACCCCCTGCGAACCGTCCAGACGTCGAAGGAGGAGTGCCAGAGCTGCTTGCATCTGTACGAGGAGGAGTTCTGCGTGGAGCAGTGCGGGCCGATCACTCAGGTGCCGTACTTGCATTGGCCTGGAGGACCGCTCTGCGCCACGTGTATCTTCGCAGGCAACCAGTGGCACGAGCTGACGGACTCGGAGACCACCACGGCTACAGAGTGCGTCATGACATCGATTCGCAACGGCCTGGACCCGTGGTCGTATTGCAACCAGACCTCCCTGGAGGTGCTGGGGTTGCCGTCTTCCGACCTCTTCAACGGAGTTGCCACTCACTATCTCTCCGAGTGCCCCGGGCGCACCTTCGAGGAGTCGGGCGCCGTCTGTGTCCCAAACATCTACGCCAACGACCACTTCCGGCTGCAGGTACTGTCCCGCATCGCCGCCATCAACGACACGGTCTGGAGCGACCAGATGCAGTGCCTCAACGCCTTCTGCGACTTGGTCCCCCTGTCGTCGTGCTACTACCGGCTGGCGTCCTGGGATTTCAGCAGCAGCGTGTACGAGGAGACGGGCGGCCTCAACGCCACGTTTTACAGCGGTAATTCCGTGGTGGACCCGGGCGCGCTCGTGCAGGTCACCATGACAGAAAGGGGTCCTAAGGGAAAGGGGTCTAGATTGCTTGTTGCTCGTGTTGCAGTGCTTGTGTGACTTTCGGCATCCTGGGGCCCTTCCCCGGCCCCAGGACCGTCAAACAGCGTCGGCCACGCGCAGAGGGTTGCAGGGGGAGAGGGGAAGGCTTCTCAGAAGAAGGTTGCACCTTAGAAGGTGCGGGCCCAACGTCTACAGACGAGGCCCGCGCCTTCTACGAAGAAGCAGCCTCCTTCCAAGAAGCCTCCCCCCCCTCCCCCCTGCCCCCCTCTGCACGCCGCCAGCAGCGGCCCGGGATGGAACCACCGACCCCGGTGGAGACCCCAGGGCCAGGACCCGCTCTCCTCGGGGCTCTTCGCCCGGCCTGCCAGGGGGGCGCGCTCACGCTCGTGAAGGCTAACGAGCAGTACGTGGTCACGTCGCCGCTGCCTTTTGCACTGGAGAATACGACCATCGAAGCCTGGGTAACCGTCGGCGAAATCGAGAGGATCACCAACATCGCCCAGAACAAGACTGTCAAGACGACCAGCTCTTGGCAGGACGACTACCTGGCTCTCTACGTCGTCGACGGGGACTTCACTACCTACTGGCAGTCTCAGATCGGGGAGGCCTTCCGGTACAGCCTTCAGGCCACACTCATCGTAGATCTCAATTCGACCATGTCTGCTCAGGCGTTCAATATTTACTGGAAGCAGCCAGCTGCCGACTTCACATTCGCTGTTTCCAGGGATAACGTCACTTGGAACGACATCGCCACGTTCGCTGGCAACTCCGACGAAACCACCTTGATCAACGTTTTCTACCGTGGGAGGTTCCTCCGGATCCTCATGACCAACGCGGCGACTCTGCGAACGTCGGACCCAGGGATCAATTGCCCAGTCTACTCAATTTGGGAGGTCGAGGTCATCTTCGACCAGGTAGTTTCCACGCTGAAGCCGGCGGTCGAAACTCATACCTGGCACAACCTTGCCGCTCGGGCGATCGACGGTGATGTGCTTACGTTCTGGTCGACTCCTACTGGCATCGTCAGCTCCTACATCCTCATTGACTTTGGGGTGGACCTCAACGTGTCCTACACTATTGTCAGGTGAGCGACGGAAGAACATGGGGTCGGCTGCGCGGACATTGGCACACAAGCTGTCCGCGTAAGGTCGAGCGGCGTAAGCTGCTTGGTGCCCAATATAGCGTGCCGCGCTGGCGGCCCGCATGAGCCACCGCGTAAGGTCGCTGTGTCATCGTGCGTATCATGGCGCCAACATCGCAGAGCGGATTTCTTTCGGAAAACAATAGACTTGGCCCGAATTGTCCTGGAGAGTTTCGTTTTGGATTTCCGTGCTTTTTTTTGGGCCAGAAATTCGGACCAGCGAGGTTCGACTCGTTTTCCACTCGCCGTTTCGGTGCTGCTTTGCGCTGGCAGAAACCCACGCAAAAATCCGCTGCAGCACGTCTGCAGGGTCGGTGCAGTGACGCGCAAGACCCTTCTCGTTCTTTCGCACAGGTGGCAGTACACTCCCCAAAAGTTCTCTGTCCGCCACGGCAGCAGCGGGTGCGCGGAAGGCCTGCCCGCGGCGAGCGGCGAGCTGTTCCAGCGGGTGGGCACGCAGGTCGAGCGCGACGGCGAGAGCAGCGACCCTTGGACCGGGCGCTGCCTGGCCGTGATCGTGCTCGAGGCTGGCACGTATTTCAACGAGTACTACATGGCCCTGAGCGAGGTGGAGGTGTACAGCGAGGCCACCAACCTCGCCCGCGACAACTCTACGGCCGTGCTGGAGACCTTCCCCACCAACGAGACCGGCGCTCACGTCACGGCTATCGACGGCGCTCTGGACGGCGACCCCACGACGTATTGGATGCTGGCCACGGTGGGGGGCACGGCCCGCTTGCTGCTGGACTTGGGCTCGGTCGAGTTCGTCATGAGCATCGAGGTGCGGTGGGCCACAGTGGACGGCGTGAGGTCCGCAGGAGGCATCTGCACACCACCGCCGTGATTGGCCAGGGCATCCTTGGCCCTGGGTGGTGCATGCGGACAGGAACTTTCTGTAAGCGTGTCGTTCCGCAGGTTCTGGCCCACCACGCTTCGGCGCGAAGCGCGGTAGTCACGTCCCCGTCCCCGAGCGCCAACGTTCCGGACTTTTCCCAGCCTCCCGCGATGCAGAGCGATGCGACACGCTTTCCGCTCAGTGCCGCCGCCGAAACATGCTAAGCAAACGTTCCAGACCGTAGACCCTCCTGGGCTCGGCCATGAGGGCGTGTACACCGTGCCAGCCAAGGATGGACCTGGCCGGGCACGGTGGTGGAATACAGACGCCTTCTGCGCGCGAGGTATTTGGCGAGCTCATTCTCGGTCTCGGGTGGAACTTCGTTGCCCATGGACACGTTCGAGGAGCTCGACTCGCAGGTTGGCGTCCTGGTCGACGTCAGGGCGTTCGTGGTCTTCAAGCAGCTCCGCTACGTCGTTTTGCAGGTGAACCAGATCCTGTCCTCCAACCCGAACGGCTGGCTGGGGGTTGAGGACTTCGTTGTCTGGAAGAGGAGCGGTAATTTGGTGACCGAGATGGGATCGCAGGCTAGCGCGACTGCGGAGTGGGCAAACTGCAGCACCTGCTCCCTCGAGCTCGACAGCGAGACGTACATACACGACTCCCTTGCGGCCGTCGACGCCGACTTCAGCACCTGGTGGGGTGCCCCGTTCGCTGCAGACCCAACACTGGAAGTGTACTTGGAGGTGCAGCTGGCGTCGCAAGAGTCCATAGACGTGGTTGGCATTTGGTGGCAGTACCCCGCCGCTGACATCAAGGTCTATGTCTCGCTAGTCACGCTGGCCAACGGGCCGCAGGCTTGGCAGCTCATCCAGACGTATCTCGGCAACACAGCGTACACCACGGCAGTCTCGTTCGCCAACACACAGATTGCCGGTGGAGTTCGAGTATACGTGAGTACGGCGCTCGAGTTGTTAGCCGGCGAGCCTGTCATGGGTATCAAGGAGTTGCAGTTGCTTTCCATGACTGGCGAAGGTGATAACCATGCCCTCAACAGGCCCATAACTTCTTCGGATGGCATCACGACGGGGCTGGACTTCATCGTGGATGCCAGCACAGTCTCCAAGTGGGTCTCGGCCTCTGCTGACGAGATAAGCCTCACAGTCGACTTGGGAAACCGGACATTCATGTGGGGCCTGCGGCTCTTGTTTCCAGCCAACACGATCGCGAGCTCCTTTGTTCTCTCGGTTTCGGACGACTCGGCCAACTTCACCGCCGTCCAGCAATGTGAAAGCTTCAGCCTCTGTTGCCGCCGCCCCACTCGTGGACTCGGGGCTCGGGGGGCCGTCGAATTGGGAACGCATATGGGCGTGGGTATTCTTGAGGCTTCTCAATGCCATCTTGGCGCTCCCTTGGGCCATCTTTAGCATCCTGGGGTCATCTTGGAGCTACCCCGGTTTCTCTTGAGGGCACTTTGGAGCCTCGTTGGACCTTGTTGCGCCATCTTGGGCGATCTTGGGGACGTCTTGGGGCCTTTGTTGGCAACTTTAGGCCCGTCTCGGGAAATCTTGGGGCTCTCCTGGGGCCTCTGGGAGTCGTCCTATGGCTTATGGCATTGCCAGGGTCTCCTGAGAGCAACACAGATTGCAGGCAGCAGCCATTTGCTCTTTGCTCCCATGCGTCAGTATCTGTGATGCTACCTGGGATGACATCGAAGCGTCTTGGAGATCACCTCCGACGATCTTGGGGCATTTTTTTGAGTCGTCGAGGCTTCGGAAAGCAACTCTAAAAATGTTTCGAAGCCATCCTGCACCGCCGTGGCTCTATCGGGGGCTGTCGAACGGTTGTGGTTTGTTGATTCTTGGAGGCAGCCTGAGGCCGAGGGGCCACCATTAGGTGGTGGTAATGATCCGATCCTGGGTGGGCCAGGGTTAAGTCGGGCACGCCCCTCTACAGGAGGAATAATCCAAAATAGTAAAAATAGCGTGGGGACGATTTTTAGATTATTTGTTTACTATGGTTGAGCATGTTTTGCCTATTTTCTTTTTTCCTCCAAAATCCGCCTGTAGGAGGACATGCCCGACCTAAGGCCAGGGTGATCATCCGGAAGTTGCCCTGGAGGCGACCCTGGCCCGAGGTGGCCCCAGTTTTTCCTAGAAGGCCCATGGGGCCCCCACAACTCCGAAATGGCGCAAAAAGCTGGGGGCACCTTGGGTTAAGTCGGGCCTGTCCCTTTACAGGAGGAATATTCCCAAATAGTCCAACACATAATTTGGGGACTATTTTACAATATTTGTTGACTAGATGTGAATCTATTTTTTGATATTTATATGTTGTGTCCAAAATACGCCTGTAGGGGGACATGCCCGACCTAAACCTTGGGGCAGGATCACTACTCGCAACCTCCGAACTCTGAGGGAGCATGGACAGGTGGTGGTCGACGTTTTGTTTCGGACACTGAGGGTCGCGGGTTCATATTGAAAAGCAGTGTCACTGAACAATGTGCAGCAAGGAGGGCGATTATTGCCCAACAACTTGCAGGAGCCACGCGCGTACGCACCCTGCTTGATAACAAGCTTACGTTCCGCTGTCTGATGGCCGCGCAAGTGCGCCAGCGGATATCTTTCGAATCAGGCGCGAGATGTTGTCACACTGGTGAACCTGACCGCGCAATACGTGCGAGTGACTCTGCGAGACACGGATGCCGACTACTTCTCCATCAGGACCTTCGGCGTTTATGGCAGTCCTAACCTCGCGCTCGGACAGGACACTTCTGCACCCCTCAGCTGGCACCACAGCTCCTACCAGGCGCTCGACGGCGATGCCGACACCTTCTGGGTGTCTGAGCCCCTAGCCACATCGGCCGTCATCCAGGTGGATCTCGGCGCGCGTACTTTCGTTGGCGGAGGGATAGAAATACAGTGGAAGTTCCCGGCCTCCGTGTACAGCCTCCACGTCAGTGATGATGGGCAGGATTGGCGGCAGCTTGCTGCCTACAATGAGAACGTTAGCTTCACGCGCTACGACGACTACTTCATCACGCGGTACGTGGAGCTCCGCATGGACCAGGCTCCAGTGGTGAACTCTGACATTGTCTACGCGATTTATTCTTTCAGTGTGATTTTTGATACGAACTTGGCACACTTCAAGACGATCAATGCAAGTAGCACAATCGACTATGGGATCTTCCACGAGTCCATGGCGGCCGACGGTGATATGGACACGATCTGGATGCCGCAGCAAAGCAGCGACACAAGTCGCATCGAGTTCGACACGGGGGCAGACAGCAGCATATCTGGCTTCTCAGTCTTCTGGCGTTTTCCGCCAGCTGCCTACCGGGTGGAGGCCTACCGAGAAGAAACCGACACATGGATTGAGCTCACAAATTATTCTTCAAGCGACGGCGTCGGCGAGCAGCAGACATACGGTGTCGGCTTTGTTGCCAGAACAGTGGCTCTTGAGGTGTTGAAGAGAGCTGAGGTCGACGAGGGCACTTTGGTAGCGATGCGGGAGTTCGAGTTGCAGGTGCCGGACATGACGAGGAGCATCGCCAATGCTCGCTACACCACCACCAGCGACGGCGAGGCAGGCATGGTTCTTGGGAACCCTCCATCGCATGCGGTAGACGGAAATGTTGCAGGAACGTATTGGCATGCTGGGTGGGAGACATACGAGGCCTGGTGGTTGGTCAAGTTTGACGACATATACGATTCTGTAGGAAACACTTTGTATCACGAAGTCGCCCGCGTCGTTATTAATTGGAGATGGGAGCCGATGGAGTACACGATCCAGATGGAGTCCTACGGAGCGTGGCGGATAGTTTACGCAGAATCGAAGACGCTTTTGGCGGATCACCGCCGCCCCTTGGCTTCCTGGAATTGCCTGTGCGGTGAAATGTCGAGTGGAGAAGCGGCTATTCTCGTGGACTGGGTGCTCCAGCGCTTGGTGAAGCCACAGGCGGAACACTGGGAAAGGCCCTCTGGGGTCATCTTGGGGCTCCATTCGGGCTCTTGTCGAGAAATGGGGCTTTCTTGGGGGCCTGATTGGGGCTTGATGGGGCCACATCGGGGCTCTCTTGGGCCATCTTGGGGTGCTCTGGGGACGTCTGGCGCCCTCGGAGACAGTTCTTGAGGCCCGTTTGGACTGTCTTGGGACCCTCTTGGGGCCCTCCAGGGCCATCTTGAGGTTGTCTTGGGGCCGCCTTGGGGCCTTCTTAGGCCGTCTCGGGGGAGTATTGGGGCAGTCTTGGGGCCATCTTGCGCCAGCTTGGGGCCCTCCTGGGGGCCACCTGTGCGGTCTCCATGGAGGCCTCTTGGGCAGTCTTCAGGCCAGCTCAGGCCGTCTTAGGGCCATTTTGTACCGTCTTGGAGGCGTAGTTATTGGGCGAACTTGGAGGCCTCATCCTCTTGGGCCGTCTTCGAGGCCACCTTGGACCGACTTGGAGGCTATATTGGGCCATCTTGGCAGTCGTGAAGGCAGGTTGTTTTCATGTTTCTCGTTTCCCTGGGTGGCTGGCGCGATGCGGCAAGGCCACCAGGAACCTTGTAGAAGGGCCAGCAATAGTTGTACAGCTCGGTTCTCCACGCACCCCTCCAGCAGGCTACCGGGGCGGCGGGTCTAGTGGTCTTTGGCCCAACCCGCCACGTTGCCCGTGTTGTGGGCTTGAGGCCTCTCTTGGATGTCTCTTGTGGTGTCTTGGGTCGCCTCTTTGGGGGCCGCCCGCGGGGTCCGCGCCGGCGTCCTCGTCCGCCACGGCGCCTCTCCCAGTTCCTTTGCAAACTGTGCTGCGCGTGAGCGGCCGCGCCCGTCTCGACACTCGCCTGCCCCGAGCGTGCCTGCCACTTGGGCTTCTCTTCGAGGAGCTCCAGTGACCCGTGCTCCTGGCCCTCGGGGCTCGCGTAGAAGTGCCAGCTGTCGCGGACTCCTCGCTGCCAGCTGGACGACAGTTCCACTTCGGTATCGTCCATGCAGGTGCAGGTCGGCCCGCAGGGCTCGTCCTCCCGCTCCTGCGTCTCCAGCTGGTCGTACTTGTTGCGCCGCGCATCGCCCGCCATCCACACGGCTTTGCACGTGAAAGCGTCCCAGCAACGGCGCGTCGTGCGAGAGGTACCCGAAGAGCAGGGTGAACGCCATCTCGCATCCGCTCTTCCGCGAGGTCTGGCGTAAGCTCGCCTCGAATCGGGAGAGGATCTGCACGGTGCACCTGCAGGCTTGCTGGCGGCGCGCAGCGGGGACGCCCTCGCCGTCTCCGGGCCTCGCGCCACTCGCCGTTCAGACGAAGCACCGCGGCGGCCAGCTTCGCGAGCACTCCGCCCATCGTCGGGTTCACCTTCGTCGTGTGCCAGTTTGTTGTAGCCCGTGTCGTGCTCGCCCACGAACATCTCCATCGTGGCCTGCCCCCTGGCTTCGTAGAGCAGCTTGGCGTGGCCCGGTCCCTCGCCGGTCTCTTCCCCCTCGGAGTCTGGCGCCATCGGTGCGTCGTCGTCTTCAGCGCGAGTCTGCTCCTGGCCTGATGGGCGAGAGGTTCCGTCGGGGGGGCGACTCCCCTCAAGCAGTGGCGAAGCGTCTTGGCGTGCCTATAGGCCTAACAAACAATGTTCTAATAACATTTTGTGGTTTCCACGAACTGTTCTTAGAACATTGCTGGCTGGGGCTGTCTTGTTTTAACACATCGGTTTTATGATATGAGAGCATTTTTTGTTCTTAGATTGAGAATTTCGTGATAGGCCTATAGGAATGCCGGGACGGTCGGTCCCTGCTCAATCCCCGAGCTCTACCAGTGATTCGTGCCAGCCTTAGCTGCCTCCATACGCCCGTTCTGATACGCAACACGTGCCGTGTTCAAATCGTCCGTGTCAATACGTTGCGTGTTGGCTCGACGTACTGGCCCACGTTTTGGCGAACGTACCGCGTCAGACCCGCGTGTTCAGTCTGCGCGTTGAGCTCCGTATCAATACGCTACGTGTTGCGTGTTGCGTATCGGGGCAGCTAAGGTGCCAGCGCTGTCGCGGCGTGGCAACAGCGGTGCTCCGCGACAGGCGAGGTGCTGCCTCCGGCCAGGGTGCTGCGGCGCGCCGAGGCCGAGGTCTGGGCAGCGCGGAGGCCTGGGAGGTGTCGGCAGGCCCAGAGCCCCCCCCCCCGAGCAGTGACAGAGATCACGACGGGAGGTTTTTCGCAATTTTTTGCCCCTGGAGGGCCCTCACCGGGCCTCGGGGCCGTCGAAAAACGACTCGGGAGGAGGATCCGGTCCTGGGGAATAGGTCGAGACCTCGGAGGGTCGACGCAGTGCAAAAATCGTGACGTCGGGGGTCCGGGCGGGGCTCCAGTCCGGACGTGTCCGTCCAGAGGTCGGGGCGCAGCGCGCGCCACGGCTGCAGCACATCCAGGGTCTCGGATGCAACTCCTGGGAGGCCAAACTATGATTTTGCCCTGGTCCGAAATCCGGCTTAATCCCGCTTAATCCGAGGCCCACTCTGGTGTAACAGCCCCTAAATCGGTTTAATCCTCCTTAGTCCTTCCGACGAAGACCTCCCAGTAGTTGCGTCTGAACAGGGTGGAGCGGACGGTGGTCATCCCAGCGTTGTTCGTGCTGCACCTTCCCTGGGTGCCTCTGGAGGGTCACGATGCTGCCTGCCGTGCCGGCAGTAGGTCTCGCGGGAGGCTGGCGACGCAGGCGCGGGGCTGCCTCGGCGTCGGGTGCGCATCGCTTGATCGGACTCTTCGCTGCACAGGTTCACCGCGCGATAGAAGTTGTGGCGGCAGATGAGCGAGAAGGCCTTCGAGCGACGGGCTGCAGACGCGCGGCGCAACCGATCACGAGCTCGCGCGTCTCCGCGCGGCACCCTGATCCACTTGTCCGACGGTGGCGCCTGCCTCAGCTCGCCGTGTCTGAGCTGGCACAAGGGCGGCTTTCACGAGGCCATCTCGCGAAACGGCGTGGGCCGGAGGCTCTTGGCCGCCTCCGCGCGCTCTGTCTGCCAGCTCTCTTTGTCGATGCCCTCGCTCTTGTCGTTGCGCAGCGGCACCGCTCCGCTGGATGTCCCTGGGCCCACGATGGTGGCGTCAGTTGCGCAGTTCTCAGCACCTCAGGGAGGGCGAGGTCACGCTTGGGTATTGCGTGGGACACTACTTCGCTGGAGCTCCCAGGAGCCCACGAGAGCGGCGGCAGCTTCACAGCAGCACGCAGGTAGGGCGAGAAGATGGGAGACAGGACGATAGCGTCGCAGGGAAGCCAGGTAGGCCAGCAGAGAGAGGAGGGAAGCGGGAGGAAGGAGGACAGAGACCGCAGTGTTCTTTGCAGTCAATGGAGCAAAAACCACCCGGACCCGACAATTGGCGTTTACTAATCGGCTTTGGGCGTTAACTAAACAGCCCTGCCCTGTTCGATTCCTTCTTTTGGCGCGTTTACTAAACGACTTCGTGTGTCGGGGTGGTTATTATGGAGGTGGATGTTTTGACCTATAGGGATGAAGGAGGACAGAGACCACAGTGTTCTTCTCAGAGAGCGAATCCAACGCAATCCGCAAGAAGACCAGGAGCCAACACTGACAACTCGAAGGGACCCGAGGGCACGCGACCCAGCGCCTCGTGACAAGGTGGCGGATATGGCTTAAATTCGAGCGAGGCAGTAGACGACTACCTCACGGACGTAACGTTTCTGGAGCCGGCGAGCCAAATGCAGATATCTATCAAGTCGGCAGGCACGCTCATCGGTATGCGAGAGGTAAACGTGTACGCATCAACGACATACACTCCTCCACCAGTTGTGCTTCCCCGAGCCAACCCTTGCAAGATAGAAGCGTCCCACATGATCGACCTCGACAATCAGTCATTCTGGTTGAGTTCATCGGGTTCCACTGATATCAATATCATCTTGGACTTGGGAGAAATATATGATGTGCAGGAAATTGAAATATGGATGGGTTTCAAAACCTCGGGCTTCTTCGTCTTTGTTTCCGAGACGGGGTATCCAGACATAGAGATAAAGATGACTAGTACTTCAATCTGGGGTTTCGTGCAAATGCTAGACGTTAATCCCATCAGGATGAGGTATCTACGCTTTTTTATTTCGCAGGGCTACGAGGACCCTGAAGCTGGCATATTTGGAACAAGCGTCCGCGACATCCGGGTGTGGTACTTCAACAATCGTGCGAAGGGCACCATCGCCACATCGGACAGCACGTGGGACTTCCCTGGCGCATCCGCAATCGATGGCGCCAACGAGACGTATTGGCTGTCTCGATTTGGCTCGTCGGTCGATGAGCTCGTGGTGGATTTGGGCTCCGTGCACAACGTCGCTGGAGTGTCCGTGGAGTTCGGCTACGGTGCGAGGGAAATTCAGTTCTCTCACTCCATGGACGCTTCCTCTTGGACCCAGTTCGCAGCAGTAAGCAGCAACCTGGAGCTTGCGATCACCGTGCCTTCTACGATTCATTTCAGCACCCGGTACGTCAAAGTTTCGATGCAAAGCCCCGTGTCCCTCATTCCCGACCCTGACGAGCCAAGAGACCTCCAGAAGTACCAGTACGTCTTCTCGGTGAGAGAGTTTGAGATCTTCGAGCACACTGGCGGCGGCGGCGTCATCGGGCTGGAGTCTCTAGACGGCACCGAGTTTAGCACTATTGTCTTCGGTCAGCGGGAGCCAGGGGAGTGGCTGGTCGGCAGCGAGGCCGACATCTTCACGAAGGACTTCGGCGAAGAGCCCTACTCCGAGGACGTGGGCACCGAGATCCACATCGCGATGACATTCAGCACGGTCCTGAACCTCCCAGACGGCCTGAACCGCTACACCAGAGTGTCCCTCTACCGCAACGGGGTGGCCTACGGCAGCTGGGAGGGGCTCAATACATGTACCACGTCGTTTGGCTGGTCGAGGAGCTCGGTGCATAGATTTGAGTCCGGCCTGTCCCTCTGCAGGGGGGAATATCCAAAGATAGTAATAAAATAGTCTGGGGATGTTTTTTTCAACTCATTTTTGAGAATGTTTGAACATTTTTGGGGTATTTTCTATTCGTCGTCCAAAATCTGCCTGTAGGGGCACACGCCCGACCTAAGCATAGACGCCCCAGCTGCCCAAGCTGTGGGACGCTGTGGCGTCAAAGCACCGAAGTCCATGAGATCCCTGGCCGACCAGACGACGTGGTGCATGCATCGAGCAGGGCTGAAGCTAAACGGTGTTTTTCGTGTTCGTTTTGTTTTTGTTTTTTTTTCGTTTTGCCTTCGCTCCGCCCTGAGTGCAAAACAAAACGAAAAACGAAACGGCCCGCGAGATGGCCAAAACACCGTTTAGGTCCAGCCCTGGCATCGAGCTCCTCCGAGGCAGCCCTTACACGGTGCAGGCCCCGGTCGATCGCCTCACCGCGGCCAACCAGACGCGCCTCGTCTTCGGCGTCCGCAGCACCGCACACACGTCGGGTTGGAACGGCAGCGACCCCAGGGAGGGTTCGCTGATGGCCGACGTGCACTCCCCCTTCTTCGAGGGACAGATCCGCAAGCTGTCGCTCATCAGGAACGCCCTCACCTCCGAGGAGGTGTACGGCCTCTTCGAGACGAAATTTGGCTCCGCCGAGCGTGGGTGCCACTGTTACGATGCCTGCCCTGCCGGCTCCAACCGGCTTTTCCCAGACGTGCTGGTACCTTGCAGCGGGGCTGGGGTCTGCCTGCGCGCCTCCGTCTCCTCTAGCTTGGCCCAAGCCACCGGCTACTGCAGATGCAACCCGGGCTTCTCAGGTGACGCGTGCGAGTCCCACTGCTCGGACCTGTCGATCTACGGCTGCTGCGAGGCGGACGACGACTGCCCCTCTGGCGTCGATTGTAACCAAACGACCAAGGCATGCACGCAGTGATCGTGGGCGGGAAGGGTTGCCCGCCGACGGCCGCCGCCAGCACAGCCGTGCCGAGGAGCAGTGGTCACCGTGCCCTGGGCGGGGCTGGTTGCGATGCCTACGCGCGGATCAGGGGCGCCGACGGGGGGGAGTGGCCCAGGGAGGTGGGGGAAACCTCGGCCCCCAATCGCCCAGTCTTCGCCAAGCGGTGCCCCACTCCGCCCAGGAACCATGGGGACCAGGAGTGTCCTCATCGGGGCCCATCGCCGATCTGTTGGCGACGCGTCGTCGACTCCCGGCCACTGCCGCCCGTCTCGACTCCCTCGGCCATGGCTGGGGCCCAGCTCCGGGGGTCGGGCGAGGGCGGCCCAGGGCCGCTGACGAGGACGAGCTCGCGGAGGTGGCCTGCGCGAGAGCAGCGTGCTCTCGGAGGCCGCCCGCCGCTGCCGGCGGGCGGCTGGCGGTCGCCAGCGCCTCGGGGCCCTCGGCAGCGCCACTCGGGGAGGTCGGGGACCCTCAGATCTGGGTGTCTCGTTTAACCGATCCCCATCCCCATCCCCATTCCCTTCGAGACCCCCACCAAATTACCACCCCAGCTGGGGATATAGATACACCCCTCGAAACCCGAAGGGAACGACCTATATCCCCATCTAGGGCCTAGGGGGGTAAATCGGTCAGTGGGGCCCTGGCCACGCCGCTGGGGATGGGGATCGGTTAAACGATCCTCATGTCGTCGAGCAAATCGCGACGGCTGGTGTTCCGGCGTTTTCGGCCTGCGGAGGCCGTTTCCCCGCCCCGCAGACGTCAGAAGCGATTCGTGACGCAAAAGCTGGTCCCCGGGAATAGGTCAAGTCGCTAGAGGGGGAATGTTCAAAAATAGTTCAAAATAGTGTGGGGACTTTTTTTTGGGTATTTTTTTGACCATTTTGGAGTATTTTCTGAGTATTCTTTATTTTTCGTCGCAAATCCCCCTGATGGGGGACACGCCCGACTTAAGAATGGGTCGAGGCCCCTGGTAGCCCATGCCGCGCAAAAACTGCGTCGTCGGAGGAGGGGGGAGGGGGGCGAGCCAGCAGACTGCAGTTTGCAGCGCCGTGCACAGCCGCTGTTTGCGGCGCTGTGGGGCGCGTGGCCGCGAGGCGGGGCAGGGCTGGACCTAAGCGATGCTTTGGCGATTTCGTGGGCCGTTTTCGTTTCGACTTCGCTCTGCGGCAGAGGTGGATGGAAGACTGAACGAGGGAGAGCGAAAACAAAACGAAGACGAAAGACACCGTTTAGGGTTTAGGTTCAGCCCTGAGGTGGGGATGAGCTCGGCTCCTCCCGCGTTCGCAGTCTGCCGCGGACGCGCTGCACCTTGGCCGTGGCGCGTGCGCCCCTGCGGGTGCATCACCAGTCTGCGCCGGTCGGCCGGCTGCCCCCCGAGCGCTGCGACCAGTGGCTCCATTCCGAGTTCCTCTCCGGCCGCCTTCAGTCAGGAGAAGAAAAACACACACGGACACGATTGATCGTCGATGCCCCAGGAAAGTATGGGAAAGCATGGGCAGTGGGGGGGAAGACGAAAGCCCAGGGAATATGGGAAAATAGGGGGACCCCGGTTATCTGTGTCTATTTACTTGTGTCCCCGGGCCCCTTCGTTCAGGCACTCGGTTTTCAGCCGCTGACTTGAGGTTGGCGTGCTGGGCTGCAGTCTGGGCCAAGTGTTGCGCCGCAAACAACTCTTAATGTTTCGCGTATCCCCACCAGCCCATCCATCCAGGAAGGATGCCTAGGGGAGCTGCCCTTCGCAGGGGGAGCGTTACATAATTTGGATACCTCAGGGAGCCTTCTTGAACCAGAGGCCTCTTGGATGCCTCTCGGATTCGCTTGGGATGTCTCCAGGGGGGCTCTTGGTGGTCTCTCGGGCGCCTTTGGGCCCTCTTGGGGCCTTCTCTTGGGACCATCTAGGAGGACATCGATCAAACAAGGGGAGGTCTTCAATTCGGGTCCCCCCTCTGGAACCCCAAAAGCTGCCTCTCGGCGCACTCTTTGGGCGCTCTTGGGTTGTCGTGGGTTGTCTTGGGGCCGTCTTGGGGCCCTTTTGGGTCCTTCTTGTGGCCTCTTGGGCCACCTTGGAGCCATCTTGAGGTCTTGGAAGGCCACCAGACGCGAAAAGACAACCCACTGGAATAAGAGTGGTAACGAAGCAGAACGCGCAAGAGAATTGTTCTGGCACGCGTTCATTAGGCAGTGGGGCCCTGGGACGATGGTGAATTTGATGGCAATGCAGGAGTTTCTGGTGCCTCCATCCTCCCCTTCATTGTTCAGGAGGGCAAAGAACACAGACGAAATTCATCGTCAATTCCCCGGGAAAATATGGGAAAATATGGGAAGTGGGGGGGAAGACGAAAACCCAGAAAATACCGGAAAATAAGAGGAATCCAATTATTTGTGTGTATTTATTTGTGTGTCCCAGGGCCCCTTGAATTATTTTTACACCAAGTGGGGCTTCGACCAGATAAAGTGCGATTCCGTCCGCGACTTCCTCAGACAAAGTTTCTGGTTGCCTTCAGGGCGGCCAGGGATTCCGAAATTGGCGATTTCGCTCGGGACCCCCCCCCCGAAAGGCAGGTCGCTTTTCATGCCGCAAGGAGGTCTCGATTTGTCTTGGGACGTATTGGCGATCGAGTTTTTCCGGTCGCTCTTAAGTCGCCGATCGCCACATGTTAATCCAGGGGATTGTTCACTTTCAGTACGCCGCGGTGTGATTTGTGCGAGCGTTCATCGCCAGCACGCCGCGGCGTGATTTTCGTGAATTTCACCGCCAGCACACCGTGGCGTGCTTTCTGTGAACGCTCACCGCCAGCAGGTCACCGCCAGCACCCCGTGACATGCTTTTTGCGCCAGCACGCCGCGGCGTGCTTTTTGTGAACGTTCACCGCCAGCACGCCACGGCGTGCTTTGTGAGTGAACGTTCATCGTCAGCACGCCGCGGCGTACTTTCTGTGAACGTTACCGACAACAAGCCGCGGCTTTCTTTTTGTGAACGTTCACCGCGAGCACGCCGCGTCGTGCTTGTTGTGAACAACCGCTTGAACAAGAGGCACGCGCGCCATGGCTCTTGCACAGAAAGGAAGGGGGAGGAGGCGGAGGGGGCGCGCTGGCTGGTGAATGTGGTGATGGATGGGGCGCTCGGGATGGGGGTGTCGGGGCGGAGGGGGCGCGTTGGCTGGTGGATGGGGGGATGCGGAGGGGGCGCTCGGGGTGGGGGGGCGGCGCCGTGCCGAGATGAATGGGTCAGGGAGGAGGGGGCGGTGGCGCGCCAAAACCAAGGGGTCGGGGCGGAGGGGGCGCGATGGCTGAAGGGCGGGGGGGGGATGCGGAGGGGGCGCGCGCGGAGAGGGCGGAAAGGGCGGTGCCGCGCCAAAATAAAGGAGTCGGGTCGGAGGGGTGCGCCGTGCCGAAATGAAGGGGTCGGGGCGGAGGGGCGCGCTGGCTTGTGAGAGGGTGGGTGGGTGGGTGGGTGGGTTGGGGGGGGTGTAATAGAGGGGTCGGGCGGAGGGCGCGCTGGCTGCTGGTGGGTGGGGGGGATGCGGAGGGGGCGCGCGGGGCGCGCGGGGAGGGAGTGGGGGCCGTGCCGAAATAAAGGGGTCGCGGGGCGGAGGGGGCGCGCTGGCCGGAAGTGGGGGGATGCGGGGGGGGGCCGTGCCGAAATAAAGGGGTCGGGGCGGAGGGGCGCGCTGGCTGGTGGTGGGGGGATGCAGAGGGGGTTTGCCGTGCCGGAATAAAGGGGTTCGGGGCGGAGGGGTGTGCCGTGCCGGAATAAAGGGGGGCGGAGGGCGCGCTGGCTGGTGGGTGGGGGGGGATGCAGAGGGGGTGTGCCGTGCCGAAATAAAGGGGTCGGGGCGAAGGTGGCGCGCGGGGGGGGGCGTGCCGAAATAAAGGGGTCGGGACGGAGGGGGCGCGCTGGCTGGTGGGTGGTGGGATGCGAGGGGGGGGGCCGTGCCGAAAGAAAGTTGTCGGGGAGAGGGGGCGCGCTGGCTGGTGGGTGGTGGGATGCGGGGGGGGTGTGCCGTGCCGAAATAAAAAGGGGTCGGGGCGGGGGGGCGCGCTGGCTGGTGGGTGGGTGGGATGCGGAGGGGGTGCGCCGTGCCGAAATAAAAGGGGGTCGGAGCGGAGGGGTGTGCCGTGCCGAAAGAAACGGGGTCGGGGCGGAGAGGGGCGCTGACTGGTGGAATGTGGGTGATGGAGGGGGTGCCGTGCCGAAATAATGTGGTCGGAGCTCTAGACACCCTTTGCAAGATAATCAAAAGTTGTGACAACGGAGACCGCGTAAGAAGTGTTGATTGTTTCCCGTTAGGCAGCGGGGCTCCGGGACAATGGTGGATTGGATGCCAATGCGGGAGTTTCTGGTGCCTCCATCCTCGCCTTTTTCACTGACACCGGCAAGTGGCGATTTCGCTCAGGTCTTCCCCCAAATGTCTGGTTGCTCTTTATGTTGCCAGAAGGTTACGATGTTCCTTGGGATTTTCTGACAGTTGAGCTTCTTCAGGCCGATCGCCACTTTTGAATCCAGGGGTTTGCGTGAGAAGGCACACGCCTAGATGATCTTTAGATGTTGGACGGAGTTTGGCCTCTTTGGGGCTCCAAAGCTACCTGAACCCGTCTTGGAGCGGTCACCTCTTGGAGCATGTTGGAAGCCATTTTGAGCGACCTCGCGCTACCTTCAACCATTTTGGAGGCCATCTCATCTTTGGCTGGAGTAAACGGACCATTTGAGACCTCGCAGCTCCCTTGGCGGCTGCGGACTGCGCAATCGTCGCCACTTTCGTGGGCTCCTTGGAGGCGTGGCGGAGACGGGGAGTAAACGGATCATTTGAGACTTCGCAGCTCCTTGGGTGGCTAGGAACTGCGCAACGGACACCATTTTCGTGGGCTCCTGGGAGGCACGGCGGAGTCTGGGAGCAAGCGGACCTTTTGAGACCTCGCCCCCCCTGGTGACTGTGCAACTGTTGCCACTTTCGTGGGCTCCTGGGAGGCATGCCGGTGCCGAGGTGTAAACGGACAATTTGAGACTTCGCAGCTCCTTGGGCGGCTGCGAACCGCGCAATTGTCGCCAGCTTCGTTGGCTCCTGGGAGGCACGCCCGAGTCGGTGAGCACGCGGACCATCTGAGACTTCGCAGCTCCCTGGGTGGCTGCGAACTGTGCAACTGTTGCCACTTTCGTCGGCTCGTGGGAGGCACGTCGGTGCCGAGGAGTAAACGGGTCATTTGAAATCTCGCAGCTCCTTGGGCGGCTGCGAAACGCAAAACTGTCGCCGCTTTCGTGTGCTCTTGTGAGGCACGGCGGAGTCGGGGAGTAGACGGAACATTCGAGACCTCGTAGTTCCCTGGGGGCTGCGAACTGCGCAAGTGTTGCCACTTCCGCGCGCTCCTGGGAGGCACGGCGGAGTCGGAGTCGGGGAGTAGAGGGACCCATTTGAGACCTCGCAGCTCCTTGGGTGGCTGCAGACTTTGCAACTGTCGCCACTTTCCGTCGGCTCCTGGGAGGCACGGCGGAGTCGGGGAGTAACCGGACCATTTGAGACCTCGCAGCTCCCTTGGCGGCTGCGAACCGCGCAGCTGTCGCCACTCTCGTGGGCTCCTGGGAAGCACGGCGGAGTGGGGGAGTACGCGCATCCAGCCAAGACTGCGCGGCTCCCTGGGTGGCCGTGAGCTGCGCCACCGTTGACATTTTCGTGGGCTCTCAGGAGGCTCGGGGATGGACAGACCGCCTACCCTGACACGTCGATTAAGGAGTTGGCCGTTGTCAGTTCGCGAGGGGGCGTCGCGGCCGTCATTTTGCGGGTCCAGGTCCGTCGGTTCCGGTCCCAGGCCGTTTTCACTAAAGGGAGGTTTACTACTAAAGGGAGGTTTGTCCACCGCCGAGAGGCACGGCGGAGTGGGGGAGTGCGCGCATCCAGCAGGGATTGCGCAGCTCCCTGGCTGGCTGCAAGCGTCGCCATTTTCGCGGCTTCCTGGGAGGCCCAGCGGTGTGGGGGAGTACGCACGTCCAGCCGAGACCTCGCGGCTCCCTGGGGAGTTACATTGCGTAATTGTTGCCACTGCTGTGGTCTTCTGGCGGGTCCAGCGGAGCAGGGTGTCCTTGCAACGTGTTCGTTTGTATGGGGGGTTGGGTACGTCTCGTGTATGTTTTTGCCGTTGGCCCCATGCCCCGTGCCACATGGGGCAAGGCCCCAAACGCTTTATAGCCGACTCCTAGAAGACGCCCCTTGGGTGCCTCATTTCTTGTGAGCATCCCGAAGGTTTCCTGGGAATTCCTCAGGAGAATTCGCGAGGATTCGGAAGGATGCCTGAGGGTTCCTTGGGCGTTTCGAGGATTCCGAGGGCATTCCTATGGATGCCGAGGGAATCCTTCGGATTCTTGATGTTTTCTTAGGGGATCATGCAGATTCCTCCAGGTTCCTGCGGATTGCTGTGGATCCGTGAGGGTTCTTGAGGATCCCTCTGGGATTCTTGAAGATTCCTGCAGGTCTCTCCAGGCTTCCAGAGGGATTCCTGATGATTCGTGGGGGATTCCACAAGGGCGCGCCGGCATATCGGTCCCCTTGCTTTTCTTGTGAACCTCATCATCTGAATTGCCTCATTTCAAACGTGGCACATCCTCGCATATGTATGTCTGTGTCTGCGCATGCAGCCGAGCAATGCAACACGTGCACGCGCATTCTTTTCAAACCCCCGTAAGCTCAGTGAAGGCAAGCGCGAGCGACTTAGACATCCCCCAACCAGACATAAGTGCCGGCGCCTAGTCAAATCACCTGCGCGCGTCGCAAGCCTCCGCCTGCCACGGCTGCTTTCCATCGAGTCGGTGCCAATCCCTTGGCGTGCAATGCATTTTGTTACATCGGCTTGGATTGCAACCGCCCTAGTCTCCTTGTTGTGAACGATTTCAACGCGAATTCTTATTTGGATGATTTCTATAGGAATCCTTCTGTGGAGGATTTCAATCGGAATAGTTGTGTGGAGGATTTCAACAGGATCTTTCTGTGGAGGATTTCCATAGGAATCCTTACGTGGATGATTTCCTCCTTCCTCCTCCTCCTCATCCGCCTCATTTTTCCTCACCCTCCTCATCCGCCTACTTTTCCTTCGTGTGAAAGGTTTCACTCGGAACCCTGCTGTGGAGGGTTTCACTAGGAATCCTTCTGTGGCGGCTTTCAGTAAGAACATTCCTCGTCCGCCTCATCTTCCCCCTCCTCCTCCTCCTCCTCATCCGCCTCATTATGATTTTTGTCGAGGGTTTCAATCGGAATCCTTTGAGAAGGGGGCAGGATGAAAGGGCGAAGAGAAGGAGCAGGAGGAGGAAAAGGAGGAGGAGGAGGAGGAGGACGAGGCGGATGAGGAGCGCGACGAAGGTGAGGCGCAACATATTGCTCACAAAACTGCTTGTGGAGCTGCGTTCACAACTCGGTTTGTGAGTGACGCCTGGGAGCGGAGAGGACCGGGCAGGATAAACAGGAGGGGGAGAAGGAGGAGGAGGAGGAGACGGGTGCGGATAAGGACAGTATGACCGCGAGCCCATGTCTTAGCAGGGTGGGGAGTAAGAAGAGGAGGGTGAGGAGGATGATGAAGATGAGGAGGAACACATTACTCACAAAAGTAGTTGTGGAGCCGCGTTCACATATAGTTCTGTGAGTAATGTCTCGTGGCGGGAGGTTATTCGTAAATCTAGTTGTGGAGCTGCGTTCACATCAAGATTTGTGAGTGACGCCCCGAAGTGGAGAGGAGCGAGGATGAGGAGGGTGCGGAGGAAGAAGAGGAGGGTGAGGAGCATGACGAAGGTGAGGAGGAACACATTACTCACGAAACTAGTTGTGGAGCGGCGTGCACACTTAGTTTTGTGAGAAATATATCGTAGTGGGAGGTTCCTCGTAAAACTAGTTGCGAACGCAACTTCACAACTAGGCTTGTGAGCAACGCCTCGATGCGGAGAAGAACGGGCATAATGAAGAGGAGGAGCAGGAGGAGGAGGGTGAGGAGGAGGAAGAGGAGGGTGATGAGCATGACGAAGGTGAGGAGGAACATAGTACTCACAAAACTAGTTGTGGAGCCGCGTTCACAATTAGTTTTGAGAGTAATGTCTCGCAGCGGGAGGTTCACCGCAAAACTAGTTGTAGAGCTGCGTTCAAATTTAGATTTGTAAGTGACGCCTCGATGCGCAGAGGCGCGGGCATAATGACGAAGACGAAGGCAGGAAGAGGAGGGTGCGGAGGAAGAAGAGGAGGGTGAGGAGCATGACGAAGGTGAGGAGGAACACGTTCCCCACGAAACTAGTTGTGGAGCCGCGTTCACACTCAGCTTTGTGAGTGCTGTCTCGTAGCGGGAGGTTATTCGCAAAACTAGTTGTAGAGCTGCGTTCACATCAAGATTTGCGAGTGACGCCTCGATGCGGAGAGGCGCGGGCAGAATGACGAAGAGGAAGGCAGGAAGAGGAGGGTGCGGAGGAAGAAGGGGAGGGTGAGGAGCATGACGAAGGTGAGGAGGAGCACATTACTCACAAAACTAGTTGTGGAGCCGCGTTCACACTCAGCTTTGTGAGTAATGTCTCGTAGCGGGAGGTTACTCGCAAGACTAATTGTGGAGCTGCGTTCGCATGTAGATATGTGCGTGACACCTCGAAGTGGAGAGGAGCGGGCAGAATGAAGAAGAGGAGGGACAGGAGGAGGAGGAGGGTGAGGAAGAAGAGGAGGGTGAGGAGCATGACGAAGGTGAGGAGGAACACGTTCCCCACGAAACTAGTTTTGGAGCCGCGTTCATAATTAGTTTTGGTGAGTGCTGTCTCGTAGCGGGAGGGCGCTCGCAAAATTAGTTGTGGAGTTGCGTTCACAACTAGATTTGTGAGTAACGCCTCGGAGCGGAGAAGAGGGGGCATAATGAAGAGGAGCAGGAGGAGGAGGGTGAGGAGGAGTAGGAGGAGGGTGAGGAGTTGTAGATGATCTCAATAGGAATCTCCTTGCGTCGAGGATTTCGATCGGAGTCCTTCTGGGGAGGATTTCAACGCGAATCCCTCTTCGGAGGATTTCAATAGGAATCCATTTGTGGAGGATTCCAGTAAGAATCTTTATGTGGAGAGTTTCAATAGGAATCCTTTTGTGGAGGCCGGACGACAGCGAGCATTCCTCAGAAAACCCCGACAACCAAAACAACCAAAACAGTTATGATTTCGGGAGAACTGCTGGGGAGAGGGGCCGGCAAGGTTCTCCCGAAATCACAGTTTGTGTGTTTCCACTTGTTTCCGTTGTTTTTTTGCAATGTCGCTGATTGTTCGCAGGCGTCCGTGCGTTTTCGGAAAGGAAGGGGAGGAGGAAGAGGAGTGGAGAAAAACATATCGATGCCAGAGTCTTGTACGGCAAAGGGAAGGGGGACCGATATGCCCGCGCATCCTTCCAGAAGGAGTCCTGGAGGATTCCCGGAGCATCTTTGAATGATTCCTGAAGGGCTCTTGGAGGATTCCTGAGGATGCCTGGAGGATTACAGAAATAAGGCCTGGAGGATTGCAAGCGGATTCCAACAGGATTCCTGACGCTTCTTGGGGGCTGCTGAAGGATTCCTACGAAGGGAAACTGAGGATGTCTGTTTGTGGCTTTCTGGAAGATTCTTCAAGTATTCCCTGAAGGTTTCCTGGAGGACCCCTACGGATTCTTCAGGATTCCGGAGAATCCCTTGGGGCCCCCAGGGGTTCCTGAGGATTCCTCGGCGCTGGGGCCTTCTGAAGATTTTCATTGGATCCCTGCGGGTTCCTGAAGGATGCTTGGGGTTCCTGGGGCTCCTCAGGATTCCTGAAGATTTCCCTGGGGATTCCTGACGGATTCTAATAGGATTCTGAGGATCTCTGTTGATTCCTGAAAGATTTCCTCGGGAATCCTATGGAATCCTGAAGGATCCTAGGATGTCCTACGGATTCCTATGGATTTCTGGAAATTCTTACGTATTGATTCTTGCGGATTCCTTCCTGACGTGGGGGTTCCTCTAGAGTTCCGTGGATTCCTACGGGATTCATGCGAATTCCAAGAGATGTCGGAGGTTCCCTGACGCGGTCTTTTTAGGATTCTTCTGGATTCCCTGGGAATTGACTCCACCGATCGCCATTGCAGGCACAACGCAAGAATACGTTGGCATCTGTGAGCTATTCTTTATGATTGCGCAGGGTCCCTTGTGATTCTCCAGCGTTCCTCTGGGTTCTGGAGGATTCCTCGGGGTGCCTCAGGCTCCTTAGGATCATGTGGGATTCTTTTGGGATCTTTGGGGTTTTGTCGTGTTCCTCGGTTTGCTTCAGGGTTCCGAAGGATTCCTGAGCTTGTTCTGGGTTCCAGAGGACGCAGGAGAGTCTTGCAGATTACTCAGAAGTCTTCGGGGTCCCCTTAGATCCATGAGGATTCCGCATGGCTCCGAAGGGGCCCGAATGATCTCAGGTTCCAGGAGATTTCTGGAGGTCGCTGGAGGCCTCACTTCGTGTTTGTTCTCCCGCCTCGGTCTCCTCGACCCGTCCAGTAAGCTGTTGCGGGTTCCTGCCGTCGCTCACACCTTCCACTGCCACGTTAGACTCATCCCCCACATCCCATTGCAGAGAAGGGAGTGTCGGGCGTTGGTATGCAGTCGGGCGTGCCCCCCCCTACAGGAGGAATGTTCGAGACTAGTCAAAAAAATAGTCTGGGGAGGATATCTGGGTTATGTTTCATCATGTTGGCGTGTTTTCTTGACAATTTTTCATTTTCCTCCATAATCCCCTTGTAGGGGGGCACGCCCGACCTCAAGTTGGTACCGCAGGTCAGGGCGGCCCACCGGCGGCTCGCGCCTTCTGCTGCTTAGCCTGGGCCTGGTGCGCCTCGGGTACGCGCCAGGAGGGCGAGGAGGGGGAGGAGGAGGGGGATTTGGAACAGGAGGCCTGCCGAGACCCTCCTGGGCTTAAGTCGGGCATGTCCCTCTACAGGAGGAATATTCAAAAATAGTAAAAAATAACCAGGGGACCATTTTTTTAACTATTTTGGAACATATTGGAGTATTTTTTGAGTATTTTGTTTTTTCTGGTTCAAAATCCCCCTGTAGGGGGACAGGCTCGACTTAATCTTGGGCGCGACCTTCTGGGTGGCGCGCCCGGAAAATGCTCCGAGTGGGCATGCATCACCTCATGCTGGGGCCCAGGTTGCATGCGACACAGTTCGCTTTTCTCGACCAGTTTTCGGGTTGCCCACCCGCCTCAGGGTCACCTGCGTGGTGCCTGCTTCATGTGGGAAGCGTATCGAATACCCGTTGTCTTCTTTCACTGCGGTTTCCAGCCTCTGAGTAAACTGGTAAACCGGGGCAACTCGTTCCTCAGGTAAGGGTCCAATATGTAGCATTGTAATCTTCGTAGTTGCATCTATGAACGTGCTGGTGGAAAGGCCGACCATCTGGAAATTAGTAGGATGCATGGTGTAGTTTATGCGCTGGTCGTCCTGGTCTTGTTCTCCGTCCAGCCACTCGGATTCCATTGGGCTGTACACGTCATTGAAACCTGCTGGTGCCAGTGTGAAACCCATCTGTGCTCCTTGTTGGCTCATCATGTCCACCCTTTCGCCCGAGGCGCGCAAAGACAGTGCAGTGTGTTACAGAGCCAAATGCGTATGCTAGGTCATGTTCATCGGTGTGCTGTTCACTATGCTGTCTAACTAAATGCCGTGACGTGGGGACGATTGTGTTCGCGCTGTCAAATGTATTCATGATGAGGGAGTGGGCCTGCTTTTTCCCTAGTCCATTTAGTAGCCAGTGGTACTAAGATGACCTTGTCTCCTGGTCTATTTGTCAAGTTCACCGTGTGCAAAGTGAGGTCGTGCTCATTGTTGCGCGCGCCGATGGACACCACTGGGCCATGTCATGCCGACTCCGCAATACGCGTGCATGACCCTTTTTCTTTCAATGCCCTGCTTGTGGTTCTGTGTTTCTCCTGCAGAGCTGCTGGCTCGTAGCGTATATGACGGAATCGTTTGACGCTGTCGAATGTGTATCGGCCAAATGTTGTCAGAAGTTGTCGTCCCCTCTGTAACAGAAAAGGCGTTGTATGTCGCCCAAGCTCTTCTACGTCCTCTTCCATGTCTGCCCCTCTTAGTCGGTTCTCCTCCTCCACCTTGTCTCTCTTTCTGGTCGATGCAGATTTGCACTCGGTTAGAAAAGTAGCCATCCTAGTTGAACTGGTCGTCCACATTCCGGGTAGGCTCTTCTGGCGCAAGCTTTGTGGCAGTAGCGGTGCATAGTTCGTTCGTCCTGTTGTAGTTGCTCCATCGTTTCAGCGCTTATGGGGAGGAACGGGAATTCGCTTTCTGTTTCGTTGCAGTCTGCCGTGTAGTCGGCAACGGTCGTGTCCCAGTCGAGGATGGTGCAGCCTAGACCGCCGAGATGTGGGTGCTTTCGCCAGTTCTTCCCGTCATTGTTCTCCCGACCAGTGGCACCTGGAGCTGTAGTACGGGCCACGTCCATTCTTCTAGTATGCAACCCGCAACCGATGCATGTCGGCAAGCTGATTCTCAGATTACGCTATCCAGATCTCTGTCACACTATCTTCCCTTTTTGCATTACGATGCGCCTCTCGGAGCTTCTTAAGGGCAGTCGTTACTTGTTTGAGCTCACTGTCGACCCTGAAACCCTCGTTGTCCTCCGATGTTTCCACCTTCTGCAGCCTCCACCACCTTTCCTCCAGCAAGTCTATGTTTCTCTATTGCATCTCGTTGTACGCTGTGTCTCTGTGCATGCGCTGTGCCGTGGACGTCTTGGTCATGGCTGTTTGCGCGCAATCTACGCATCTGGTCCATACGTAGTCTGGGGCATGGTCCTGGAGGTATTGTTGCCATTCTGCTTCTTTGGTCTTGGCCAACTCGAAGCCGATGCTCTGAAACAGTTCGCGTATTTTGTATTCTGGCCGCAGGCATCTCATCAGCTCCCCTTGTCGGCTCTCTGCTGCTGCTTGTGGGGGTGGCCGTGATTCCTGATACGTATGCCCACTATCCTACCATTCGAGAGGTGCTCTCGGCATCTGCGGTCTGGGATTTCGCTGTTATTCTGACCAGAATTGTGGGGGCAGCAAGATTTGCGTACAAGTGGAAGGGCGGCTGGGATCATTAGATGGTCTATACTGGACTGTCCACCGTTTGCACCGTAGATTGTGTTACCAATGCCGTGGAAGGTGGTAGCGACTTCTAGACCGTTGTCCGTGCACAATGTGTTGAAGGTGGTGTCCTTTGTGTTTTCGCACTGCGCACACCTCCTAGACATACGGTGCGAGTGCGCTGCATGCTCCCATCCTCATCCCTGTGTACTTCCCTGTAACTAACTGTTGGTGACCCCTCACACCACAATAGCGAGTCACTCCTGGCCCCCAGCCCATCCAGAACCTTTTCCATCCAGGTGAATACCTACTGCGATATCACATTCTTTTTCCGTCCTGCATGGGTGCGAGGTACGCGAAGTCCATTTCTTTCGTCTGGATCCTGATACCTTCATTCTGGCCTAGATGTCAGGTGGCGGTATGTACACTGTCGTCGTGGGGATGCGACCAGAGATCATAATCGAGATCCTGCAGGATGCCGTTACTAGCTTGTCAACTTTTCTCCCCAAGTGTAGGGCCCAATAATGTGCATGTGTATTGCTGTTTTGGCTGGGCAAGCTGTGCCACCCCGTGCGTTCTCGATAAGAGAACGATGTCCCAATCTTTCACCTCGTGAGATGTCCTCGTGCCCTTCGATTTTCGCTTCGAAGGGGTTGTACGTGACTATGCTCATGTCGACCATTGAGCGTGTTGCACTGCACAAACAAACTACGAGACACAATAACATATGCAGGCAGAGCTCCCCCTGCAGAGTATATCAATGTGTGATACAGTAGTATGCTCCGAAGTGTGAGGTGTCAAGCTTAGAAACTGGCTGTCCGCACGC
The DNA here is from genome assembly GCA_963575745.1 of Prorocentrum cordatum. Classification (NCBI taxonomy): domain Eukaryota; class Dinophyceae; order Prorocentrales; family Prorocentraceae; genus Prorocentrum; species Prorocentrum cordatum. The sequence goes on from CAUYUJ010015952.1 coordinate 288,349, forward strand.
GCGACGTGTCTGAAATGGTGGCTCGAGGACAAAGATGAGGTGGATGAGGAGGATGAGGAGGATGATGATGAAGAGGATGAGGCGTAGGAAGGGGAGGAGGAGGAGGACAAGTATGTGGTGGAGGATTACGACCCGCAGGAGCACGAGGAGAGCAGGAGCAAGGAACGCACGGGATCTCGGCCCTTCGACCTCCTCCTTCCTCTCCTCTTCTTTCTCATCGCGCATATCCACTTATTGTATGAAGAGCAAACGCCCCGCAATTTACATCTTATTGCCACCATGCTATCGCTCGTGCAGCTTCCAACCCGCGCAATGTTAATTATTAGCGGAGCTGGGGGCGATCCCAGCTCACGATCCACGGAACGTGCGAAGAGCCCGGTGTGGGCGCATTTTCGCGCTTATTTTCACGTCTGCATCGGTGCCACCCTCCATTCCTTGATTATTCTGGGCGTATGGCAATTCCGCAAGCCAACCGGCAGGTCGCCCTGGACACCCGGTCCGACTGCGAGGGCAGCGGCAGAAAGCGTAACCGCGATGAGGAGCGACACGCCCACAGGAGCGCCACGACCTTCCTCGACCCATCGCAACCCCACAGGCAGTGGGCGCAGCTTCGCGTCGGGCGTGACTGCGAGGCTCCATCCTGGGCTAGCGCCGTGCCCCGGTACGTGTGCGGTAGTTTTGGCTGTCCTTGTGAGCACATCGCACCGCCCGAATAGAACATTGTCAATCAATGTGCCAATGTCATTAGCTTCGGCTTCGACCGAGGTTGATAATGGCATCACCACGGCTGCCCCGCATGTCGGCGTGGCTTTCGTCGTCCCTACGCAGGCTCGGGCCCCGGGCCCCTACGCAGCCATCATCGTGGTAAGGTCCTATCGACGAAGATATCCATCTTGACGTTTTGGGGCAGCATCCTCGCGTTTTTCGTGGCCGTCCTGTTCTGGCCGTCCGCGGACCGACGCTCGACCATCTGCGCGCGCGCTGCCACTTGCCCATCGCGTTCTTCGAGCTCGACTGCGCAAGCCTCCCCCCTCATCGCCGAGCCGGACGTGGCCCAGGGTTGTCCTCTGAGCGGCGCATTTATGGCGTTCGTCTTCGACCCAATCGTCCGCGGCGTCAAGTCGCGATCGGCCGCGTTGGGCGCGGCCTCACCAGCGCCACCGCCTCCGCCGACGATTTACGGGTTCCTCCTTGTCGCTGCGCCCCCATGCCGCCCAATTATTCGCTTGCCAGAGTCTGCAGCCGAACAACTGAATCATCGTGCCTACCTGGGCCCTCTCATCGCCATCATTGCAGCGATTGAAACCATCCTCGGACGGACCCCACGAGCCATGGCAGCATCTTGAAGCTGCGAGCCGCGCCCGCTACCTCGGCGTCTACATCGGCCATGGCGCGTCTCTGACCACCCAGTGGCGCGCGCCACCACGCAAGTGGCGGGGCCGCGTGCAAATTCTCGCCGGTTCCCGAGCGCCACCACAGCATGACATCAAGGTCGACAAAGTTGCCGCCAGTACCTGCTTCGCCCGTCGGCCAGCCTTACCCGCCATCACCACCCGTGCTTCCTTTCAACGGCACTTCGCGGTTTTGTCGAACTATTTCGAGCCGCTCTTTCGAATTTCACGAAGATGGACATCTTCTTCTTCTTCTTGATTTGGGCAGGTGCCGACTTGCCTCAGGGGATTGAGGCGTTTCTGTCGGCCGCGGTGAGACGCGCGGCCACGGCGTCGCTGACGAGCTGGGTGGCCAACCTTCAACGGCACCGCGCTGCCGCGGAGGAACTGCTTCCCATCGCCCAGACCGGGGATGGCCACAGGTGCGCTGATTGCTGGTGGGGCAAGATCTCGATTGCCCAGAGGTTTGAGGCATCAGTCTCCTCTGGCGCAGATGCTGGCAAGGGCTTGACAAGGGTGCTGGCAAAGGCATGGGCAGAGACGCCCGATCCCTTCAGCGAAGCTCCCCCCTTGAGCATCAGCGTCGCCTTTATTCGGGCAGCTTCGACAATGCCATCCTCAAGCGCGTCAAGTCTTAGCACCCAGCTGTTTAACTACTCGCGACAAGCGAGGGTCGAGAGCATTACCAACGCGGCGATGCTCCCGGCGCAGCTCGCCCTCGTGCCGAACAGTCCACCAGCGATCTGAACGAGCGCGCCGAAGCACGGGCAGCTGCCTGGCTACCAGGCTTAGAGGACTGGGTGAGATGGTGCGCCCCATGCCTGATGGCAATCCCGCGGCGTCTCCGGTTCGCCAACGTCTACGGCGGTCGTCGTGGCGCAGGGCAACGACGCCAACAAACCGCGCGAGACATGTGCGAGAGGGTTTGGGCGTGCATTGCAGCTGGCCGACATCGGCGGACCGCGTTGTTGCTCGCTCCCCGCCATCCGGCCGCCGCCGAAAGCTACAGTGACGCTGGAATTGCTGAACATCGGGCTCGCCGGTCGCTGGCGCTGGAGTATTTTGATGCCCGCCCCCAACGTTTGTCCGAACGACGCGGGGCCCGACAGCGGAGAGGGTGAGCCCGCCTCTCTCATCGGAGTGCGGGAGTGGCCACGATCTGTCGTCGCTGGATGGAATGTAGTTCGCAACCATGTCACGCGCTCCGCCAATGGAGCTGCGGGCGACTCTGAACACGCTGCCGGGTGCGTTGGCGACGAGTTTCCGCGCGCAGCAACCCCGTCACATTCCCATGCTATTTCGGTTGCGTGATGGACCGCGAGCGCCCGAACAACATCGACAACATGTGTCGGGGGCCCCCAAACGGTGTGGTGACCACACCGTGCGGTGAGTCGGTGGGGGTTCGGGGTCACCGCACGGTTTTGGGACTCGGGTCGTTCTCCGAGGACGTCTCGGGCGACTGGGGCCTCCGAGGTCCCAAGACCGTGCGGTGACGGACCGTGCGGTGAGGTCTTGGGGGATTTCGAGGTCACCGCACGGTCTGTCACCGCACCGTTTCGGGACGCCAAAATGTGGCGCGACCTCACGTGCCGAAGGGTACGGGCTTATCTCTGCCATCCCCGCGGCGTGGTTTCCTCGCTGCTGACGCGCTTGGGGATAAGCGGAGAGCTCCACGATGACGACGAGAACGACATCGACCATGCCATCGCGAGCTTGGCGGTCGCCTTCAAGATCTGCAACTTCATCCGCGTCAACGACCCGACCTCCAGCAGCGAGGCCAGTGCCAACCCCTGCAACTACAACAAGGGTGCCTTCGCCGTCGCCTGCCGCGTGGTGAGGCCTCTCCCCCGTGCCTTGTCGGCGGCACGTGGCCGCAGCGGCGCTAGAGGAGACAGACGTTCCGAAAGGGACGTTCGCTCCTTCTCCCTTGTCTTTCCTCCCCCATCACCGTCGTTACCCTCTTCGTCATCATCATGATCACCATCATCATCATCATCAGCATCATCATCATCATCATCTTCAGCATCATCAGCATCGTTATCAGAAACATCGTCGTCGTCATCATTATCACCGCCAGCACCACCAGCATCAACACCATATCCAGCAGCATCAGCGCCACCAAGAAAAAAACGCCCTTCATCGTTGCCCCCCTCGTCGTCGTCACCCGCGGGGCGCCGCAGCTGTCAGCCCCGCGGCCCGCGCAGCCCGCCGCCCCTCGCGGGCCCGCAGGTGGGCGACAGGGTCCGGGTGCTCTTTGGCCAGGAGCCCGGCCTCGGCCCTGCGCAGCCGGCACGCACGGCGGGGCCTCCCCGTCGGTGCTGCCGCGCCCCCGCCCTCCTCCTTCTCCTCCTCCTCCTCCTCCTCCTCCTCCTCCTCCTCCCTCCTCCTCCTCCTCCTCCTCCTCCTCCTCCTACTCCTCCTCCTCCTCCTCCTTCTCCTCGTCCTCCTCCTCCTCCTCGTCCTCCTCCTCCTCGCCCTCCTCCTCCTCCGCCACCTCCTCCACCTCCTCCACCTCCTCCTCCATCTCCAGCTCCTCCTTCTCCTCCTCGTCCGCCTCGTCCTCCTCGTCCTCCTCGCCCTCCTCCTCCGATCCCCGCCCGTCAGCACCGTCCAGCCCCATCGCCGTCCCCGCTGGTCGTGACAAGTCAGCCTCGCCAGCCCACCCTCCCAGGTGGGGAGAGGCCCCGCGAAACCCATGGGAATAGGCACGCATCCACACCTGCATGGGCAAGTCGGCCAACGGGGCCAAGGCCACGCCAGCGGGGACAGGGATCGGTTGAGCGATGGTCAGCCCCGCGCCCTCCTGCCCCAGCTCCCGCTCTGTCTGCTCTTCCCGCTGTCTCAGCTTCAGGGGTTGCTGGCCCCATTGCAATGCGGCGTCGTCGCTTCATCGGCGCCACCCCAACATACTTATAATACTATATGTGCGTCGTTCCCCCCAAGGGCGACGCACACACCGAGAAATCTTATGCTATACGCGTCGTGGCGGACGCTTTCTGGCCACACCGCTCGGGTAACGATGTACTACAAGATGGGTATACTATATGTTCGAGTCGGACGCGCGCCTCCAAGGCGGACATATAGTATTAGTATGTCTCTGTGCGTCCCACTTCAGGTCGGATCCGGGTCGGGTCCTGACCTTCCCGCTCGTCTTGCTCGCCCTGCTCCCCTTGCTCTGGGCGCGGCGTTGGGCGCGCCCCAGCCTCGTGGGGATCGGAGGCACCTTCTGGTCGGGATGCGACCCTGAAGAGGTCAGGCGCGTTGGCCGAGTCTAAGTCGGGCGTGTCCCTCTACAGGGGGAAAATTCAAAAATAGTCAAAAAATAGTCTGGGCACGATTTTTTTGTATTTTTGATTATTTTTTGGTAGTGTTGACTATTGTTTATTTGGCGTCCAAAATCCGCCTGTAAGAGGACACGCCCGACCTAAGCCGAGTCCTTCAGGGCGCCTAGAGGCCCTCAGAGAGTCCGCCGTGGCGGCGTGGGGATGGGGCGGAAAAGGGGCGAAGCGTTTCATAATCGCAAAGATGATGGGTCATCTTCGGCAGCGCGTTTTGCGGTTCCATCTCCGTGCCCTCACACATGCTCTGGTGCGCTTCGACGGGAAGCCTCGTCAGAGGACTGGTGCAATCGTGTAAATACCGTTCGTCCGCCAGGCCTTTCGCTCCAGGGTTTAACTTTCTGGACCACTGTGCTCAATGAGAGACCGCGCAGAGCTTACTTCAAGGGAGGAAAAAAACACCCGGACCGGTCAATTGGCGTTTACTAAACGGCCCTGGGCGTTTACTGAACAGCCCTGCCCTGTTTGATTCCTTCTCTGGGTGCGTTTACTATGCGGCTTCGCATGTCGAGGTGGTTCTTCTCGGGGTGAATTTCCTGCCCTCTATTGTTGCCGAACCAAGAAATCGCCGAAGGGGGTGAGGGCGGGGGGGCGGGGGGGGAGGCCGTGCGCCTGGCCGAGAACTGTGGGCGAGACGGTCTCGCGTGTGGCTGTGTGTGCAGCGCGCGGCCGACGAGGAGGTCTCGCCGAGACCCCCTCGTCGGCCGCGCGCTGCACACACAGACACACGCGCGCACTCGGCGCCGCTGCCGAGCGGCCAGAAGAGTCGTGGGGGAGCAGGAACAGCAGGAGAGATAACTACATTGCATGTCTATATATATATATATACACATAATCATGGTATACACGTGTGTATGTGTGTATGTGTACATATGCGTATGTTAGCCAGCGTGGTGGAGCCCACACTGTGAGCTATTGCAATTTGGAAATGGACGCTATGCGTAGTACGACATGCGGTGTTAGCTGTGCTGTGCAAGCTAGATGGTGTGAGCCATGTGGCACAAACTGCCTTGTGTCAGCTGTGCGGTTGTGCGCTATGTTGTGCCAGCTGTAAGATGTGGCTTGTGTGGTGTGAACTGTGTTGTGCCAGCTGTGCGGTGTGAGCTGTGCTGTGTGAGCTGTGGTACATGCCCCGGGTGCGGGGCGCGCCCACGAGGCGCCCACGGGCTGGCACCAGGCGAGACCTCGGCGGACCCACCCAGGGCGCGGGGCGCCCAAGAGCGCCCACGGGCGGGAACGGGGGCATCCTCGGCGGACCCATCCAATATTGAAATACGCCACCTGACAACCCCTGAGTGCAAGCGCTGTTTGGGGAGCCTGTGTAGATATATGTCATCGAGGTACGGATGTGTGTATATATACGTTCAGAGATATTGATATATCTAGAGAGAGAGAGAGAGAGAGAGCGAGAGAGAGAGAGAGAGAAAAAGAGAAAACAAACTAGATATATAAAGAAGGAGAGAGAGAGAGAGGGAGAGAGAGGAAGAGAGATAGAGAGAGATAGCAATAAACGGAGAAATAGAGATAGAGAGAGAAAGAGAGAGAGAGAGAGAGCTGATATTGGTCAGAGAAGCGTGCCCAAAGGAGAAGGGTAAGCTGGGCATCGTCGGCCGTGTCATCTCCGAGAAAAACCAGGCCAGCGGAGTTGCTGTACTTGTTGCCTGCTGCGCGGGCGGACGCGCAACGGGTGGGTCACTGCTCTAAGTCTCCCCCTCCTCGGACCCCCCATGTTCCGGGGACCACGTATATGCAGCACTTTTGTGGGCTGCTTTCCTGCCATAGAGGTGGATTGGCTTATTGTTTTGGCGGTGGGTCGCAGAGTCTGTCACATCACGCGTTGATCGCATGCCGTCTGCGCAATATCATTTGAGCCTGCGTGTGCATGCTCCATGAACAGCAAATACAGTCGGTGTGTACCTTCCGGTTCATGTATCAAATCAGTCGGCGCGGCCCGCCCTAGCTTTGCCCGGCTTTCGACCCTCTTCGCGAGCCCGCCCCCACCAGCCCATCCAGAAACATTGCCCGGACTATCTGCCTTGATGGGGGAAGTGTAAGAGCGAACATTGACAGCATTGGAACAAAAAAAGAGCAGCCGTCAGGCTGATACTCGGGATCCGCCTGGACAGGCCCAGGAGATAGCCAGACATGCCTTCGCGGATATGTTTTGACATGTGGGCCTCTTGAAAATTCGGGTTCTATTAGGGCCTTCTCAAGTTCTTGGTGTAATGTGACGGGTCTTTTGGGCTCTTTCGGGGCACCTCTTAGGCTCTCTTGGGTTAGGGGTCCTTCGGGCCCTCCTGGGGCCATCTTGGAGGGCATCGATCAAAGGAGCGTGGGTCTTAAGTTGGCGTCCCACCGTTGGACTCCGAAACGTCGCCTCTTGGGGCCCTCGCCTGGGGCGCTCTTGAGGGCCTCTGGGGCCGTCTTGAATTTCACGTGGGCCCCTCATGGGGCTCTCTCAGGCGATCTTGAAGCCGTCTTGGGGGCATCGGACGCCCAATGGAAGCGAACAGCGAAAAGGCAACGACCATTGAGCAGCATTCGTTGTTTGACAGATCGGGCGTGCGTGTCGTTGGGAGGTTTCGGTGCCACTTGTAGGTGCCTTGGGGCCTTCTGGTGGCCTTTAGAAGGCACGCTGGAGATGCCCAAGTCCTTCAAGCCCCATGTGCTCAGAGGGCTGCGTGAATTAGCATCGCCCGCCTGAGGCACGACACATCGCAGCGGTCTTGAAGCGCCGTCGGGGCCGTCTTGGAGCCCCCATGTTGGGGCTCTCTTGGCGATCATGGAGTCATTCTGCTACCTCAGGGACTAATCGGAGCGAGCTGGCGAGAAGGCAACAGCATACATGGAGCAAGCTGTTGCTGTTGGGGATTATGCCATCTCAGGGGCTTCCTTGGTAGGCTCTGTTGCTTTCTGGAGCCGTCTTGGGGCTCTTGGATGCATGCTGGATTACATGTTGAGCAATATTGCGCTATGCAGTGCTATCCTGAAGGCAATATCTGGGGCCATGTTGGAACCATCTTGGTCAAGCACTACCCCTCTGATACCTCGGGGCGGGGGCGTTGGCGGCGGTGGTAATGGTGGTGCTGGTCGAGGCCTAGGGTAGGAGAACGGGTACGTACACCTTTCCCCAATGGACAACAAGGCGGCTGGCAGATCGTCCTCGCTAAATCACATGCCCGTAGGGCTGGTGGGATTCTCGTCTCTGCGGGGGGGGGTCCTTGTACGCACCAACGCTTGGTGGCAATACACGAAGGACAACGTGTGTTTTTGACCAAATGTTGCCACCACTTGCGCACATGACTAAACGAAAGCTGCCTCCGCTCGTCGCAGGCATGCAGTGGCAGCCTTTGTCTGGGCGGTCGCGTGCATGTTGTTATTCTTCTCTATGGCCTTCCAGTGGCGATCTAAGTTTGCGCCCCCCGATGACTGTATCCTCCCCCTCCACGCTTGCACAAGATGAGTACTACGTGTGAAGAGGTCACTCCCCTGCCCCTCTGCCGCCCGTGCCGCCTTGTGAGCATGATGCACATATTTTTCATGTTTGTGGCGTGCACGCTGCCCGCCGCCGTTTTGGCCCTAGTCCTAGGGCCCTGGGACTGCACCCGCAGTTTGACCGCCGCGCGGTCCGAGCAAAAAGAACTGCACTGACATTGGTAGCGGAGCTTGTAAGCTCCAGCGGACGCACTGCGTGCTCTGCTCGGGTGGCTGCGACCACCCGCGCGCGCCGCCATGGCCGGCAGCCAGGACGGCTCGGACGCGGAGGCGGTGTCCTCCGCCAGCGCAGGTTCTCCGGAGTTGCACGCGGTCCTGCGCGTGATGGCCGAGACCCAGAGGGAGATCTTGGCCTTGCAGCGGGATCGTGGTGGCGACAGCGGTCCCAGGCGTGCACGCCTACTGCTGTCACAGGTGAAGCTCCCGGACTTCGACGGGGCCGTCAGCACTAGCACTAAAAAGTACCGAGAGCGGCGCAAGGCTGTGGAGGTCATCCGCAATCTCAACCAGCTCTCCGACATGGAGCTGGGCCTGATCATGTGCAGTCAGGTGACAGGTCGGGCCAAGGAGCTCATCGAGGTACTTGACGCGTCGGACCTCCGACGCGAGGACACGCTCGAGACCATCTTTGCTATCTACGATGACGCCTTCGAGAAGATGGATCACGAGCGCCTGGATCAGGTGCATCAGGAGTGGGAGCGTGCTCACCGTCGGGCAGGGCATCCCATCATGGACTGGGCGCATGGAGTTGCAGCTCGAGGATCCCACTTCAGCGATCAGCGATCGCGCGCTGGCGAGCAAGATGCTCCGTGGTGCTGGGCTGTCGCAAAGAGAGCGAGCGCAGGTGCTCTTCAACTGCGGCGGCGTCTACGACTCGAAGCGCATGGAGGTCGTGCTGAAGGCAGCCTACTCGAAGGTGCACGACACCGAGAAGCGCGTCTGTGGCGGCGCAGCGTGAGCACGGGCGCTCCTCCGGGAGCTCGGGCGGTCGCTTCCCGCACCCTCCCCTGGCTCGCAGGCCATTCGTACCTCGAGGCCGCCATGGCCAGCACGTGCACGAGGTGGAGAACGGCGACGACTACGATGAACACGACGGCGACCTGGAGGAGGCGCAGCACGACGAGGAGGAAGCAGACGACCAGGACGACGGAGACCCCGGAAGGGGCGAGGGGATCTTCTTCGAGGACGGCGCCGAGGTCGACGAGGAGCTGGCGTCGGACAGCGACGGGCCTGATGACGAGGAGTACGAGGCACCGGAGGATCTTCAGGAAGCGTTCTTGGCCGGGTGGAGGGCCAAGCAGAAGACGGCAGTGCAGCGTCAGAAGCGCGGATTCGTTGCCCCTCGGCAGCGGGACCCCATGAAGATCAACGCCAGCGGCTCCTTCCAGGCGGGTCGCAGGACGACTGACCAGCGCAAAGCCAACAGCCGGTGTGCTGACTGCGATCAGTCCGGCCACTGGCGCGGCGACCCGGAGCGCCCCAAGGTAAAGAGTGGCGAACGCGAGCCGCACAGCAAGACCGGGCCTAAGAGTGGCCAGCCAGCGTCGCCCAACCAGCGGAGCTCTGCGAAGCCGCCGGTGCCAAGGCAGGCGCATGGGCTGGTCATCCACTGGGTTGGCATGGCTGGCAGTGCCGAAGAGCGTCGTGGCCGCGCGCCGTGGCGCCGCGCTCCCCTGTCGGTGCCTGCCCGGAGGCATTCGGGAGAGGTTCGAGCCGATGCTCCGGGGAGTTATGCCGGGAACCCTCGACCCAAGAGTACGCCGGCATCGCGTTTATGCCAGCAGACCGACGATGGCCCAGAACAGGGCAGTGATGAACGTGCGCGCGCCCTTGCAAGGCGCGGTGAGGATCAGGAGGACGAGGATGCATGCGCGCGTTGCCATCGCATCCTGGCCAACACGCACGCAAAGGGGCACAGCGTGGAGCCGGAGTTTCCTGACCTTGCGACGGTCCATCACATCGTGGAGCGCGTAACGAACAAGAAGCCCATCTTCTTCAAGCAAGGCCGCTTCGAGGCCATCGGCTTCGTCCAGGGTCGGCTTATGCGGCTGCAGCTGACCACGTCGAAGCCTTGTGCGGCGGCTGAGGTGGATCTCGATGAGATCACGGCGACTACGTTTAAGATCGCGATGGGCGGAAATCGTGACACCTTGCAAGCACCGCGACGATCGGCGCGGTGATGGCGGAGGCCGTGGCACCAAGCATCGTGGCGATCATCATCGAGATCGTCGTGACGACCGCCACCGCGATCGGGGAGCTGTTCTCCGCGAGCATCGCGCCCCTCCTCCGCCCGAGGTGGGGGCCTCATCGCGTTCGAGGTCGCGGAGTGCACCGGAAGGCCGCGGTGAGAAGGAGGAGAAGAAAGAGAAGAAGAAGGCGAGGAGCAGCAAGGAAGAGAAGAAAGAGAAGAAGAGGGCGAGAAGCAGCAGGGAAGCGAAGAAGGAGGCCGAGGCGAAGAAGGAGGATGGGGCCAGCGAGGAGGATGAGGCCAGCGAGGACGATAACGATCAGCGGCGCGAGGATAAGGAGCTGCCGTTCACGCCGGAGGAGATGGGCGAGATCTTCTGCAGCTGGCATCCGCGCCAGGACATCTTCAGGGATTACCTGGCGCCGCCGGCGACCATCCACTTCATCGCGAAGAACGACCGCATCGTGCGCCTTAACCTCTACACGCGCCGCTGCGAGAAGCCGGATCCCTCTCCAAGTAGTGGCCCTGCGAAGGCCCACCCAGTATTCGTGGCGGACGCCGCAGCGGCGCCGTCGGCGAAGGGGGCATCGAATACGAAAGGATCAAATGTTCCGGGAGAACCTTCCGGGAACATCCCAGACGGAGCTGCGCCAGGACTACCGTCCGCCGCACCGACTGGGGAAGCCGCCGCCGCCGCTCCGAAGGGCGAGGACTGGGTCACGGCAGGAGCCTCCGAGGACGTGAGGAAGAGGGAGGAGAAGAAACGACTGGAGGTCTTGCAGCGTGACAAAGCCGAGCTGCTGGACCGCCTCGCGCTGATAGAGAAGCAGGAGTCGGAGATGCATGCCCGGTTGAACCCAGGCGAGGTCTACGACGGCCTGCAGAGGCGACGTGAGCAGGCACCTCCGCCAGAGCGTGCGCTGCCTACATCTCCTGAGCAGCAGGGGGTCGGAAGCGTGTGGAAGAACATGGAGGGAGTTCGACGACGTGCTCATCTTCCAGCGCCTCCAGGAGCCGTGAGCTCAGGTGCGCCTGCCGCTGCGACGGCATCTCCAGCCGCATCTGGAGCCCCGCGCGTAGTCACTGCCTCTGGGCGGAGCTACGTCATGAGTGCCGGCGCCGCGCAGAGCGACCTGGAGAAGCAGCAGATGCACCGAGCCATGTACGACTCGCAGTTCGACGGCGAGGGGCCGGTCCCCGGTCCGAAGGCGAAGTTCGACCCAGAGCTCATGCAGCATCAGGCTGCGTGTTCTCATCCAGCGGACGAGCTGAAGTGGCAGACAAACGGCACCGTGATTTTCGCGAAGTGCAAGAAGTGCTCGTTGAAGTCGGTGATCCATTACACGCTGGAGAAGCCCAAGGCGGACGAGGGGGACTCACTGCAGCGCGCGGACCCTGGGGCAGAAAAGGGCGCGGACCCCTGGGCAGCAAAGGGGGCGGACCCTTGGGCAGCATAAGGGGGATCTGCGACCCGCGTGGTCACTACCCGAGAGGAGTGCCCCCGCGAGGTGATAGATGAGCAGTCCGTCATGCTTGTTGTCTTTCCCGCGGGGCTGGTTATGATTGACGCGGGCTGCAAGCGGGCTGTCGGTGGACGTCTGTGGCACGTCGAGTTGCAGAAGACTTTGGATGCCATGGGCGTGCCGTACCACAGCACCAACCAGCGCGAGTACTTCAAGTTTGGCCCAGGCGTGCCGCTCATGTCAGAGCGCGCGTGGTGCTACGCAGTTGGCATCAATGGCACGCTGTGCGAGGTTGTGATTTCCGAGGTCGATGCCGAGGTGCCCGGTCTCATCGGCCCTGACGAGATGGCAGAGTGGGACGCAGCAATCAGTTTCAGGAACGTTACTTTCACGGCGAACGGTGTGACCAAGCCGTTGGTCCCGGCTGCGTCCGGGCATCCGTGCGTGTCATTGCTGGATTTCCCGGCACCGGTCGCGAGTGCCTTCCCCGTCGGACAGTCAGAGGGGCAGGGCGAGCTCGCCGACGAGATGTTCAGCGGAACTGCGAGCCACGAGGAGAAGGATGAGCGCAGCGTCGCTGAGACCGCCGAGGAGGAGGACACGCACGATTCTGACAGCAACGATGGCCAGGACGCAGGCGATTCAGAGCTGAGTACATCCCACTATCACACCAGCGACCCGGAGTCCGCGGAGACGGCATCGAGCGACGAGGAGGTTTTCATGGAGAACGCGGACAACGAGGCTTTCATGACGAAAGGTGCTCGCAGGCACGTCCGGAGCAACCTGAAGGAGCTGGAGGTTTTGATGATCGAGGAAATGGCGAACAGGAAGCTTCGGGCTGATCGGCAGGAGCAGGACGCCTTCAAGCACTGCCAGGAGGAACGTGTACTACCTCTTCGGCGGGAGACCCAGCGGCGACCGGGGCCCTGGAGGATCGTGGAGATCTTCGCATGGGCTTGCCAACTCACGATCCTGGCGGCAAACATGGGATGGGGCGCCCACCAGCCCATCGCAGCGCCAGCGTTCGACCTCCTGACGGTCCAGGGCAGGAACGAGGCACGGGCGTACCTGGTTGCAGTTGATCCAGACTTCGTGGCTTTGTCCCCGCCTCGTACGGCATGGAGTCGACTGCAGAGTGTCGACCAGCGAAGGCCAATGCGTGTGCGCCGGCAACGCCGAGAGCGGACTGAGTACCGCACGTTGCTCTCGTTCACGGACGAGGTGATGCAGTGGCGAGCGGCAGGAGGACGCGCAGCCATGGTAATGGACCACGCGCAATCGACAGCCTGAAGCCAGCCACCCATGAATGCCACGAAGTCGATCCCAGCATTCGAGGACACGATCTGCCTCCAGAACACCACGCGGGCGTTGGCAAACCCTGAGGTTTGCACTGCTGCGCGCGGAAGCTGCGCGGAGGAGTTCGCCAAGGCTGTGCTGACTGGTGCCACGGATTACTTGGCCCGGCAGTGCGAGAACTCGAGTTTCCCTGCGGCGCACCTCCCGGACCCCACGGAGGAGCCCAGGAGTTATGGACCCGAGCCCGCGGAGCATGGTCCTGGAGAGGCTCCCGAAAACGTTTCGGAGAGACCTGAGTGGGGCAAAACACCGCAGGAGATTCGAGCCGAGATTCGCGAGGCATTGCAGAAGACGGTGAAGGAGGAGTCCATGCAGCACCCTGCGGAGGAGGAGGAGGTTGCAGCCTCCTGGTCAGAGATGGAGCTTCCAGAGGTGGTGCGGCAGGACATCATGACGAAGATTCCCCGGAGTACGCGACGTGCCGTGCGGAAGGCCCATCGCGGTCTTGGACACCCCAGCCGACCGACGTTCATCAAGATGCTGCGTCTCGGCGGTGCAACGCCCAACGCGTTGGCATACGCGAAGCATTGGCAGTGCCCGACTTGCGCTGAGTCGGAGGCGCCGCCCCGTCCAGTGCAAGGGGCGGCGGACGTGCGACCATTCGGCTTCAATGTGACGGTTGTGGTCGACGTGAAGTACCTACGGGGCGCGGCCAAGGAGCAGCTGGTGGTCCTCAGCATGATGGACGCTGGTACGGGATGGCACTGCGCATGCCTTCTCAAGAATAGGACGGCCAAGCACGTAGCGCGCCAGATAATGAACGAGTGGTTCAAGCATTACGGCGTGCCAGAGAACATCCTGATAAACCAGGGCGGCGAGTTCGAGGGCTACTTCAACGCGCTGATGGAGCAGTTCGGTATTAATACGAAGACGACGGGAGCTCACGCAGCATGGCAGCATGGCCTGGCAGAGCGCCACGGAGGATTGCTCGGCACTATCTGGGGCAAGGTGGTGCACGAGTTCCACGTCCAGGGCAAGTCGATGTCTACTGTGGCCCTGGCTGCCATCGTCAACGCGAAGAACTCGACGATCAGCCGCAACGGGTTGACCCCGGAGCAGGCTGTCTTCGGGCGGATTTTGAATTTTACGGAGGTGGCCAACAGGGACGACGACGAGGTTCTCATGTCGGTCCTCGGCGCTAAGGGCATAGCTTGGCGTTCGCCCCAAATCCGCACCGCAGCCAAGATGATGCTGCTGGAGCGCGACGCGACGGACAAGGTGCGGAGGGCGCTGCTGCGACAGGCGCCGACGGTCGTCGGCGATCTGTGCCCAGGATCGCGGGTGCATTTCTGGGCACCGAATCCGTTCAAGGGACGTCGTCGGCAAGATCCTGAAAGTTGGCGGGGTCCTGCGACTGTGATCGCGATTAAGGAATCCAACAGCCGGTATTACTTATCATGGCGTGGTCACGTGCTGCTCGTTGCTCGTGAGCAGCTCCGGCACGCCTCCTCCCACGAGGCCGCGGCTGCGGAGTCCATCCAGACGGACGTGCGGCTGACGCAGCAGCGAGATGATCGCGCCTACCACGACATCGTGGACGTCACGCCCAAGGTGAAGGTCCAGAGGGTGAAGAAGACGTTCCTGAAGAAGGAGCGTGAACGACATAGTGAGCTCGAGGGGTCCAGGCAGCCTCGCGTGGATCTGAGGGCCCTGGACGCCATTGAGGCGCAGGCTAAGGAGCAGGAGCAGTTGCCGCAGCTTCCGCCTCCGAGGAGGGCCCGGTCTCGTTCCCCTCCAGGCCGGATGTCCTCTGGGACGTACCCGGAAGGTTCTCTGGGAGCATCGGGCTCCGGCGGCCCTCCGGTGCCGCCGATTCCCAGAGACGATTTCGAGCTCGAGCGGAAGCGGAAGTTTCTTGTAGATGACGTGCCGAGTTGCATTAAGAGATCGCGTCTGCAAGCTGCCCCTACGAGTGGCTTGCCGGCCCTCCGCGAGGTGGCCATGAACGCTGTGGTGCACTCGAGGCCCCAGGTGTGGTTCGACGAGAATGCCTTGGATGGCGTCTCCACGCTCGTTCAGAAGGTCGCGCGAGGAGTACGTGTGCATCGAGAGCCACGGCGGCGACTCTATGATCACGACCGTCACCGGGAGTGCAATCGCCTGTCGGTGATGCTCTCCGCCACGGGCCAGTGTGCCTACAAGGACGACGGCGCGAGCCGTACCAACGAGCTCATGGAGGACAGTTGGGTTGGTCTCGCGCTCTTCTACCACGACAAGCCGGATGCTCAGGCACAGGGGGTGTACGATTTGGACACTCTGGAGGGTCTTGTACGGCAGCCGCTGACTTACGAGGAATGGATTAACGTGTCATCTGTGTATGACGCATGGCTGCAGGAGGCGCGGCACGAGCACGACGTGTTCGCACTCGTGATGAAGCAGAACGCGAAGGAGCTAGACCCACGTCACTTCGACCAGCACGAGAAGGCTAAGTTCGACGAGGCCGATGCCGCCGAGCGGCGGCAATGGATCGCCAA
>CAUYUJ010015953.1:0-92500 GCA_963575745.1 Prorocentrum cordatum
GCCGCCGAGGCCTCCGCCGCCGCCGGCCTCTGGGACACGGCGGCTGCACTGGTGCGTGTGGCTGGCCGTGCCGCGGCCGCGGCTAGCGCGGCCCCGCGCCGCGTGGCGCCCGGGGGCTCCGAGCCCTCGGCTTGGTCGGCGGCCGCGACCTCCGCTGCGGCCGCGGCCGCCGCTGCCGCCGGGCCTGCCGCGCCGCCCGGGATGGCGTTCGTGGGCGAGCTGGGCGCTCAGGATCCCGGGATATCCTGGAACGCGGCTGAGTTGACTGCGGACGTTAGCACGGACACCCTTGCCCAGAGGTGCCCGACAGAGCTGAAGCACGGCCGCGTGTGCATGGTTGCGACCTTGGGCTACATCATACCCGAGAGCACTAGCAAGCTGCCTGGATGCCGCCTGTCGCCGGCGGCCTGCCAGAGGTTCGTCGACCCCCCGCACGGCCTTGGAGCGCACTCCAAGGGTCTCGCGGCGGGCTGGGCACAGATCGTGGCGTATAACGCGTTCTGCGAGCTGCCACAGGCGCGGCGGTCCAGTGACACCGGGGGACAACAGTTCAAGATGGCGGCGGAGATCGCGAACGCTCCCCTTCCCATGACGGCTCTCATCGGCATGTTCGTCCAGGACGGTTTGACAGGCTCCGCCTGGGGCGATTGGACTCTCTACACAGTATCCCCGCCGCGCACGCTCGAGAGCGAGCGCATGGTCAAGGAGGATGTGGACGACGATGAGGTGGAGGAGGTCGTCGTCGAGGAGGTTCAGGAGAGCTGCAGACACCAGCAGAGCAGCAGCAGCAGCAGCAGCAGCAGCAACAGGGCAGCAGCAGCAGCCGCAGCAGCTGGGCAGCAGCAGCAGCAGCCGCAGCAGCAGGGCAGCAGCAGCAGCTGCAGCAACAGCCGCAGCAGCAGCGGCAGCTGCAGCAACAGCACCCAGCAGCTGCTGCAGCAGCAGCAGGGCAGCAGCCGCAGCAGCCACTGCAGCAGGCCCCCCAGCGACCACAATAGCAGCAGCAGCAGCAGCAACAGCAACCCGCAGGGCAGAGAAAAGAAGACGGCGGTCACGGCGGAGTCGGCGGAGGCTGCGGAAGCCGCGGGGCATCGGGGGCCCGAAGCGACGGAAGCCTCGGAAGGTGCGGAAGCGACGCAAGCCCCCACTTGTGTCTCTGGATCAAAGCACTGCAGCAGCAGCTGCAGCAGCAGCAGCAGCAACAGCGCCCCGCGGCTGCAGCAGCAGCCCCCCCCCCGTCGCAGCAACAAGAGCCACCCAGCGACCCCAAGAAGAACCCACGGGAAGACGCCGAAGCTCCTGTGCCCTCTCAGCAGCACCTGCAGGGCAAAGGAAAGGAGGCAGAGGTCACGATACCACCCCCCGCATCGTTGGCAGATGATGACGTCCCAGAGGGGAATCGAGAGGCGGAAGCTTGCAGTGATCAGCGCGCAGCTCACACTAACAACCCCCCCTTTCAGCAGCACCAGCAGGGCAGAGGAAAGGAGAGGGGGGCCACGGCGGAGTCGGCGGAGGCTGCGGAAGCCGCGGAGTATCGGGGGCCCAGAGCGGCGGACGCTTCGCAAGGTGCGGAAGCGGCACAAGCTTTCTCTCGCGCTTCTGGATTATAACCGGGTGGACAGGGGGTGGTCCCCCGATAGTGCTGACGGCAGCCGCAACAGTCAGCCAAGCGAGATTCTGGGACAGCAGGGGCTCGCCTGCCACTCCGTGCCACCCCCACCTCCCCCTCAGAACAATCAGACCGTCCGCAGTTCTCTGGGAGCGCCACACACCCAGCAGGGAGACCGCGGACCAACCATCCAGACGCAGGACAGCGAAGCCATCCACTGGCTCGTCGGGAGAAACCCCTTCGCGCCGATTCGCCCCCCTTCCCCTGTCAGTGAACTTCTCATGGACGGCGAACCCCAGGCGCCCTCTCCAGGCGCCCAGGGCACTACCGGCAAAGCAGCTCGCGCCCCGGCTATGGAAGCTGCGCCGCCGCGCGTGCACGCGCCCGGCACAACCAGCGGCACCCCAGAGACTGGAGAGGGCCCTGCGCTGACCAAAGGGGGCGCACCTGGGAGCGACGGCGGGCACAGGCCCGACGGCGAACGCCAGCGAAAGGGGCCCTTCCCCACGTACCACAAGGCTGCGTCTGCCCTGGCCGCCGGATGCGATCCGACCCCCGCCCGGCGGCCAACCACGCGGCCTGCTTTTCCCCGCAGAACCCCGCCAGGCGCACAGCCGGAGCTGTCGCGAGCAGATCGCGAGCCCTCCGGCCAGGACAAAGAGGCCGGTACGTTGGAGACTTGCGGCCAGGATACACGGCGGCACCAAGGGCCCGACCCGCGCCAATGGCCAGAGCCCAAGGACCCCGACACGGGACAACAGCTGTACAAAACAGGAACCAACAAGATCCACTGGGACCTCCCCGGGGAGACACCCGGCAAGGCGATAAGACGGCTCCAAGTCGCGCCGGGAACAATGTTCACTGGCACCTGGCACACTTTCGCCAAGCGGCAGCCTGTGCCCGGCAGCAAGGGCGCGCTCGACCCGCTTCGGCGCGACCCGCAAATTTGCCACCTCCTCTTGGAAGCCTTCCGCAGCCACAAGTGCGACGCACGGGCCGTCAGCGACGCGCTGGGCCTCGACGTCGACTGGACTCGGCCGCGGCAGCTACACCTGGGTCGAAGCGGCGGAGTGAGCAGTGATCACCACGCGGCGAAGGGCCACCTGAACAACCAGGCCCCCAAGAAGCGCAAAACTCAGTGGCGGGCCGCCCCCCCACAGTAGCCTTGCTGCCCCCCTCTCGGCACCGCACACGCGGGGGACTGGTGCGTGGATGTTGGCCACTGGCAGCTGACCAATTGCTGCCCTGCAAGTTGTGGCCTGCGTTTGGGGCGCCCCCCTCTGGCCCGGGGCTTCCCGCGGGGGGTCAAGGCGCCCTCGCTTCCCCGTTCCGCTGCTGAGGGCCCTGCATCGCCTCCCCCCGTGCTCGCCGCGTCTTGGCCCTCACCGGGCACTTGCCCGCGCTGCGTAGGGCCTTACATTGCCCCCCCCGCGCTCGCCGCGTCTTGGCCCTCACTGGGCACGGGTTCGGGACTGCAGTGTGGTCGGGCTTGACAGTTGATGACGTCCCAGAGGGGAATCAGGAGGCGGCTGGGGGTGGGAACCCTAGAGACAGCCACGCGGCGGCTAAGATCTAAGCTCGGCGCAAACCCCCCGCGGACAGCAGGCCCCCCCCCCCGCAGTCGGGCTCAGAGCAGGGGCTGGCCCCAGCCGCCCCCGCCACGGCGGGCTGCCCAGCAGTAGATGGCGTCAGCACCGAGGGAGACGGGGTGAGAAGACAGCACCCCAGAGACGCAGACGATCAGCCCCACCAGATGCCAGGTGACGCAGGGGAGGCTGGCGGGCCAGTCGCGAGCGAAAGGGGCACGGGAACGGACGCTCCGGGGGGAGAAAGTCCCGTCCTCCCCGCCCCCTGACCCACCCTGGATCCCATCTGGCCCCCAGTTCCGCCCCCGCCCCCCCCCCCCCACCACCACCACCACCCGCAGTGGGTCAGCCCGCGAGTGCGAAGCGCCAGCAGCAGGTGCCACCCAGCTCCCGGAGGCTGAGGACGATGCCCCCGGTGAAACCACGAGGCGGCTGCGGACGGGAACACTAGAGAGGGTCGCCACGAGCCTAACCAGCTCACAGTAGCGGACGGCGCCGCCCACCCACCACGGGGACAGGCGACCGGACCGCCCCCCCGCATTGGCGGGCCGCTCACCACAGAGGCCGCCAGATGACGAGGGAAGAGCTGTTGAGAGACAGCATCGCGGCCGACGGCTGCCCCCCCTCCTCCTTTGTTTATACAATCGTGACAGCGGCTTTTGGCTGCACCTCCTTTCCCCCTTCTCCTCCTCTCGACCGAGATACGCGTGCAGCGGCTTTTGGCTGCGCCCCCCCCATCGCGAGATGCCGACGGCTGCGGCCGCGCCAGCAGGACAGCTGCAGCGGCAACAGCTGCCGCAGCAGCTGCAGCAGCAACTGCCTCCCACCTCCCCCTCACAAGTCGTGGCCTGCGTAAGGGGTGCCTCTCTCTGTCCCGGGGCCTCCCGCAGGGGGTCAAGGCACCTTCGCTTCCCCGTTCCGCTGCTGAGGGCCTTGCATCGCCTCCCCCCACGCTCGCCGCGTCTTGGCCGTCACCGGGCACTGGTTCGGGGCTGCAGCGTGGTCGGGGCACCGCTCACGCGGGGGACTGGCCACTGGCTGCCGGCCTATTGCTGCCCTGCACGTCGTGGCCGCGTTCGGGGTGCCCCCCTCTGGCCCGGGGCCTCCCACGGGGGGTCAAGGCACCCTCGCTTCCCCGGTTTGCCGCGTTGGGCCTTGCATCGCTTCTCCCCGTGCTCGCCGCGTCTTGGCCCTCACCGGGCTCGGGTTCGGGACTGCAGCGTGGTCGGGCTTGACAGTTGATGGCGTCCCAGAGGGGAATCAGGAGGCGGTTGCGGGCGGGAACCTTAGAGACAGCCACGCGGCGGCTAAGATCTAAGCTCGGCGCAGACCCCCCGCGGACAGCAGGCCCCCCCCGCAGTCGGGGCAGAGCAGGGACGGGCCCCAGCCGCCCGCACCATGGCGGGCTGCCCAGCAGCAGATGGCGCCAGCACCGAGGGAGACGGGGCGAGAAGACTGCCCCCCAGTGATGCAGACGGTCAGCCCCACCAGATGCCAGGTGATGCAGCGGGGGCTGGCGGACCAGTCGCGAGCGAAACACGGATGCCACGCTAGCCGCGTTCTGTCCACCCTTCACGGGGACAGGCGCGCTCGCCACGCAGTGGCGAGTCACCCCCCCGCCAAGACGCCCCCGCCCCTGGAATGACGCTGTCGCTGGCGGCAGTGCGGCCGCCGGCCGCCCCCATCCTATTAATCTGCGCCCAGCGGCTTGTGGCTGCACCTCCCCCCTCCCCCCCCCCCATTGGCACTCGTATACAGCGGCTTTTGGCTGCGCCCCCCCCTGCCCCAGAGACCTGCCCAGGGAACAGCGGCCCTTCCTTCGTCGCCGACCCGGCCGTGGTTCTAAGCACGCCGCCAGCGAACGGCACGGCCCAGCAGCTCTGCAGCTGCCAGCCATCGGTTCGCCTCGGCGTCGGAGGTATTTGGCTTATGCACGGGCAGCGCGGCAGGCGTTGAGTGGGTGCGGCTGTCCGCCATACACATGGTCATTGGCTTCGTCAAAGTGAACGGCCCCGCATCGAGTGGTTCAGCCTTCGGCGGTTCGAGTTCGTTTCGCTCTTCTCGGCGCAGCCACAGCCCCAGCCCTCGCCAGCACGTTCGCATCGTTGCGCCCCCGAACAGGTAGTCGGATACGATGTATGCGCACAGGCTACCGGCTGGAGGTTGCTCAGCCTCGTGAACGCACACCAGCGGCCTGCCTCTTACTGGATGGTGCTCGGACACCCCTCATGGACACTCGTGTTCAGCGGCTTTTGGGTGCGCCCCCCCCCCCCCCCCCTGCCCGGAGACCTGCCCTGGGAACACCTTCCTTCGTCGCCGACCCGGCCATGGTTCTACTACAAGGACGTCCTGGCCCGCCGCCAGCACGCCGCCAGCGAACGGCACGGCCCAGCAGCTCTGCAGCTGCCAGCCATCGGTTCGCCCCGGCGTCGGAGGCATTCGGCTTCTGCACGGGCAGCGCAGCAGGTGTTGAGTGGGCGCGGCTGTCCGCCATACACATGGTGATTGGCTTCGTCCCAGTGAACGGCCCTGCATTGAGTGGTTCAGCCTTCTGCGGTTCGAGTTCGTTTCACTATTCTCGGCGCAGCAAAAGCCACCAGCCCTCGTCAGTACATTGTATCGTTGTGCCCCCGAACAGCGTGATCGGATACGATGTAAGCGCACAGACTGGCTGGAGGTTGCTCAGCCTCGTGAACGCACACCAGTGGTCTGCCTCTTACTGGATGGCGCTCTGACGCGGATCAGCCACACCTCAGCTTCAGTGAGCCTTGGTGAGTCGGGCCACCCTCGCCGCATCATCGTATGCTCGTGGAGCTGCAGTGAGTCTGCATTAGTTGCTCCTCGCTCGCGCTCACCCACCCTTTTTCCGAGGTCTTGGACGGCCTGGCTCAGTGTGCACACACGTGGGTTCCGTCTGGTCATTGGCCGCTCGGACTCGTATCTGCCCGCGGCTTTTTACAGTGACATTGCTGTCGGTCTTGGCCTCGCTTCCGATTGCGGGTCGGCTGGAGCTTGGCGCCGCAAGGGCGACTTCCCCCCTCCGTTCCGTTGCCGGTTGCCGCGCCTTTTGCTTCCTCATCAGCCGGGCTGTCTGGGCCGGTCACCAGCAGACGCTGAAATGCGTCTCAATGAGGGGCATTTTGCCCCTGGCATGTGCATGCGCTGCGTGTGTTGTCCGCTGGAATCCGCGGCAATCTCGCGCCAATTATCTACGCACCGCGCCCTGGACGTTGTGCTCGCTCCATGCCCCTCGCCTTGGAGCCGCGAACCAAAAAAGTACCCCTATCAGCCCCTTGGGAAGGGGCTTTCGCACTGGACCGCCGTGCAGGCTCGACGCATACGGGACGCGTTTGGACGTTCTACGTTTTGTCAGTTCATTCTGATGCATTCCACCAGCGCCTTACTGGCTGCACGGTTGCAGCTTGGGTTCCAAGGACATGCCGCTCTGCAATGGCGCCCTAGGGACTGTCATTTCGGTGCCTGCAGGGAGGGTTCGCTGCCTTGCTCCTGGGACGCTTCCCTTCTTTCTGTAGGTGCCGACGTTCTGTCTATACCTGGGGAAGTCGTGATCGTGTCCTGGTTCCGCGCCGTCTTGGCCGCGATGAGCTTAGCGGGGCTTCTGATGGGGCCGTTCCTGCTCGCTGTTGTTTTCCTTCCGTCGGCGCGTAGCCCGCCCGTCCTGCACGGTTTTCGACTTGCTTCGCCAGCCCGCGTACCAAAAAGTATCCCCTATCAGCCCATGCAGACACGATCGGAGACATTATTGAGGCCTCTTGGTGGCTATCTTGAGCCGTGCTCGGCTAGAGGCTGTCGAAGGCTATTTTGACCCATGCTCAGCTATCTTGGGCCGTTTTGAGGCTGTCTTGAGGCCTCTTGGCGATGTGTCGGAGGCTACCTTGAGCCATGCTCGACCTCCTGGGACCATCTTGGGGGGGGTAGGAGCAGGAGGAGGAGGGGGAGGTGAAGGAGGAGGAGGAGGAAAAGAGAAAAGAAGGAGGAGGGATAAGAATAGGAGGTGGAGGAGGAGGAGGAGGAGGAGGAGGAGGAGAAGGGGGAGGAGGAATGGGGCACGAAGAAAACAAAGAGGAGGAGGAGGAGGAGGAGGAAGGAGGAGGAGGCAGGGAAGGAGGAGGGAAAGACCCGACGATGACAAGGAGAACGAGAAGTCGAGCGTAGGAGACATGTTGCTGGTGAAAGCTTTTGGAAGGACGACTCAGGTCATCTTGGGGCTCTCTCGGTGTCCCCGCGGGGCCTCTTGCCACACTCTTGGCGCCCTCGTGGGGCTCGTTCTGGGGGTCTTACAGCCCTTTTGGGGCTTATTGGAGGGGTCTGGGAGGTCTGTTGGCCATCATGGCCCGAAAAGAGACGAACAAAAACGAGATGGCAACAAAAACAACAACAACAACAACAACAACAACAACAACAACAACAACAATCACTTTACCCGAACGCTCAGTGTTCTCACCAGTGCCAGGGTTTTCATGCGACGCCAGCCAATACCCCCACTTTGTGGGGGGGCAGTGCAAGCTCTACCAAATATCCACACGACTCTTCGCCACCACCCACACCCAGCTTCCCGCCCTATGACGTTCGGACACTTCACTTCGTGGCCTGCGGACGACCGTGGCTACTACACTGGCGTGGAGTACACACCCACAGAAGTTGTTAAGCCTACGTTCGTACACCCACAGAAAAGTCGTGCAGGTGTTTTTCGAGGACCTACGGTGCGATTCGTGTGATTTTATGATGCGCGGTGCTAAAATTCTTAAGAACCCAATGGTTTTTGGAGATTTCGGCGTGCGCGCGCGAAGAAAAAACGAATGTGTCCCGCATGGTATTATTTGACAGGGATGATGGCCCTGGCAGGTGCGCAACCGTTGTCGCAGAAGTTCGAAAAAGTTGCTCGCAAAAGCCCGTTTGACAGAAATGTTTAAAAAGTGTTGGTTTTCCTACGAATCCGCAAGAGCGCGCGGGATGAGATTTTGACATTTTTTTGTTGAAAAACCATTGGTTTTTTGATGTTTTTATGTTAAAATCGCTCCGAACACTAAGCTTTTGGAAGGATTTCGTCTTGCGCGCGCGAGTGTCCACTTTACCTTATTTTTTGCAAGGGATTCTTGAAATTTGATTATATTAGAACAAGAAATGTCATTTTATAGTGTTTTTTTTGCAAGGGAAAACGGATTACAACAAAACAACCGGATCTTGATCACATCGTATTACCTGAGGCTTCCTCACGAAAATGATGAAAATGTAGCTGCGGCCTAGGCGGCGCAGGGGGGCCGTGCACCAGGGGCCCCAACAATAATTATTCTTTAGAATTAATAATGTTCAACAACAACAACAACCACAACCACAACCACAACAACAACAATAACAACAACAACAACAGCAACAACAACAACAACAACCACAACAACAACGACGACGACGACGACGACAACAACAACAGCAGCAACAACAACAAGAACAAGAACATAAACAATAACAAAAACAACAACAACAACAACAACAACAACAACAACAACAACAACAAAAACTCAAACCAAAAAGAAACCAAAATGATTGTCCTCTGGCGTTTGACAGGTTGCGGCCTCTTGGAGGGTGCCTAAGATGGCTCGAAGAGCACTTGGAACCGTCTTGCCGTTGACTTGGGGCGCCTGGGAGATACGTAGGAGACTATGCTGAACCACTGGCTAGATTGAGCCACATTTGAGGCCGTCTTGGGCTGCCGAGTGCCTTCCTGGAAACATCCTGGTCGCATTTGAAGCTCTGAACCTCAATTACCCCCCTTTCCCAGGCCCGGGGGAGAGGTCAGGCCTCCCCCCCCGAGCAGGGGAAGGAGGGGGGAAGAGCAGACAAAAATCGTTAGACCACCTACGCCCAGAGGGCTGGTGGGATTCGTTGCTCACCCTGTCGGCTTCGGCATTATGTTTATCCGTGGTACGCTCCAGCAGGAGGAGGCCGAGGAGGAAAAGGGAAGGACAAGGAGCAGGACGATGACGAGGTTGAACTCCCTCCTCCTCCTCCTCCTCCTCCTCCTCCTCCTCCTCCTCCTCCTCCTCCTCCTCCTCCTCCTCCTACTCCTACTCCTCCTCCTCCTCCTCCTCTGCCTCCTCCCCCTTCTCCTCCTCCTCCGTATCTAGTTTGGCTCAAGATGTTTTGGCCTTCGGTCAGAGACTGGATACTGTTAGACCGAGGCCAGCTTTCGTTTCAGGCAACCCTAGTCGAGCTGCGCGCTGCCGGGGCCAAGAGCGTTCTTGGGGGAGGACCCTCTCACGCGCTGCAGTCGCTCCTGAGTGGCAATGGCCGCGGCAGCAAGGCGAGAGGGGGCAGCAGGCCCAGGGTCCTGGGCCCGAGCAGGCGGGCGGACGACCGCAAGTGCACGGCGTGCGGATATGCATGGACCTTCGTCACGGAGGGAGAGCGCTACAATTGCGGGCCCGTGCTGGGCCCGAGGGTCACGGGCCTTCGGCGTGACGGCGGCGGCCAGGTAGGGGTGGCCCGGCGGGCCCAGTCGGCCGACGCCCGCGAACCCCAGGGGCCCGCACCCGCAGTGTCAGCCTGGCCCTATCGGACGGCTTCGTCGCGCGGACAGGGAAGCCAGGGGTCCAGGAGCTACCCCGAGTAGCGGGCGTCGATCGAGCAGCCCGAGGCGAAGCTCGCGCCAGCAGCCCCGACCCTTGTGCTTAGGGACAAGCTACTCTAGGAGGAGTCAGCAGAGGCCAGCATCCGCTTGCGTCGCGCGGAGTCAGCCTTCACGGCGGTAGTGCAGAAGGTGGCCGAGGCCGAGAAGTGGCTGGAGGATGCCTAGGCGGGGTGCAACCAACGACGCGTGGAGGTGCAGCACGCCAAGGCATGCCTGGACCAGGCGATCGAGGCCGCGAGGGCGAAGGCTGGTCTCAGCGCGGTGGAGGCGCAGACCAAGCCAGCCTCTCACCCAAGGCAGGCCTCGACCTCTCGGCCCTGCGCAAGGGACAAGTGCCGAGCTCTACGATGGCGACGCTTTCGACACGCAGGACTTCGACATCGATGCCAGCGAGAGGGAGCCCTACGAGCGGCTCAAGATGCAGCTTCAGGAGCAGCTGCTCTCGGCCGCTCAGTCGCCGTTCGGGCCTGGGGCGCAGGAGCAGGAGGTCCAGGCCACGCGCGACCGACTCGCCACCAAGCGTAGGAGCCAGTCATCAGCTGCGCGCGATGGACGAGCACCTGCCGCTGGCGAGCCGTCGGGAGGCGCCGCGGCCCAGCCAGCGCCCGCCGACGAGCCTGGCACGGCACCACCCACGACGCGGGATGGGCAAGCGGCTGATGCTAGGCCTGCTGACGCTGCTCCTCATACCCCAGCGTGCGCTCGCAGTCCAGGAGGCGCAGCCGAGCGGGTCTCGCCAGCCATGGACGGAGAGGGACAACGACACCTTCGACGCAGCGGCCGCCGAGCGCATCCGTCGGAAGGCCGTTGGCAGAGCCCCGGCAGCCACAGCCGTCCGCGCAGGGGCGGGGGCCCGACGGCCCATCGGGCCCCGCCGACGCGACGGCGACTGACACCAACCACACCGAGCAGAGCAGCCGTCGCGGGCGCGGCGGGCGCGCCACGCGCAGAGGCTGGCGCGAGGCCAGGCGCTCGTGCCCAGCGCCTGCACCTGCCCCCGCCGCGGCCACCGCAGCGCCGCAGGCGGCGGCTGAGCGGCGGCTTTCGGCGAGCTCTGCATCGACGACGAGTCCGCCGGCGCGGGGGGGGGCCCAACGTCGCAATCGGCCACAGCAAGCACTAGTTACACGCGAGCTGGCCACCGGGGCCATGCGGTGCCCAACAGAGGTTGAAGTTGCCGCCACTCCTAGACCCTCATCCGAGGCTTCCCACCCACGCGCCGTCCGCGTCTGAAAGCGGGCGCGCGGGGCGCAGCATGAGATGGCCGATGGGGGGTCGGGAAGCGGCGGCGGCATATGTGCGACCCAGGGGGCGACCACGGCCACTGCGAGTCCAGGGCTGCCCGCAGGTGGCCCACATGGCCGCGGAGACGATGGAGGCGCCGAAGGGCGCGGGGGCAACCATCGCATTGCAAGTGGATCGGAGCTGAAGCTGGCTCGAGTCGACTGCGGCGGCGATGAACACGGCGCAGTGGAGAGTCGCGGGGACTACAGTCAACGTGCTTCGGAGCTTCCACTGGTTCGAGAGGACAGCAAGCGCCTCGCGGCCCCCATGCCGCGCACCGAAATGGACACAGATTGCGACCCAATCGAGGAGAAGGCCGTTAGAACGCAAAGTCCTGAGGAAGCACCCAAGAAGGGGACACCCCAGCCTCAGCGTCGCCGCGCGGAGCTGGACAAAGTCCTGAGGAAGCCCCCATGGAAGGGGATGGCCTCAGGCACATGGTCGCCACGCAAGGGACACTGCAGACACAGCGCGGAGGCGGCGCATTCTTCGCGGGTCGCGCGCATGACATCGAGCGCTGGCGGGCCCTACTCGGCGTCGACCACGGCTACTTCGACTCCGGGGCTGCCCAGCGTCTTGGGCGAAGGCCACCAGCCCCCTGTCAGCGCCAACGCGGAGTCGCTGAAGCGCACGAGGACGAGACTCGACACGAGCTGGCCGGACACGCTCTATGACTTGCACAGAGACACGACGGCGACGACGGCTACCTTACCAGACGCGGTTGCTACCTCACCACACGCGCTGCAGGCGGCGGTCCAGGAGGCCCCCGGCGAGCACCCGCAGTCGAAGCAGGACGACGCAGATGCCGCCCTTCCTAGCCCCTTAGCCAAGGCCCCCCACCCACGCGCCACCAGCTCCGACCAGCGGGCGGGCGGGACGCAACACGGGGCGGCCGAGGGAGAGTCGGGAGGCCACGACGGCAGGGGCGGCGGCGCAGGTGGGACTCAGAGGGCTTCGACCACGGCTTCTGCGACCAAGGGAAGGCGACGCGTAGAACGAGGTTGTCAGATCCCGACGGTCAATGCGACGAGCTGGCCCAGCACGCCCACGCAGCTGGGGGAACAGAGGACCCCCTAGAGCTCACAGCTGCACTGATCCAGGAGCACCACTTGGGCGAGAGCCGGGTGGATAGTGCGATGAAGGCGCCCCACCGCCCGGGTTGGAAGCGCGACCTGCACCTTGCTCGACGCACGGAACGCGGAGGCACTACGGGCGGCCTTGGCCCACTTACCAGGCCCTGGGCAGCTGCGCGGCGCCTCGAGCTTCAACATGATTGGATCCACGCTCCATTCTCGGCGCGCCAGGGCTTCTGGCCGACCGACCTCGGGCCCAAGGAGGGGCCGCTGCTGGCGTCGGTCTACTTCCAGACGAGCATAGAGTTGGACGACGTCATCGTTGACATATTGTTCGGCGCCGGCGCGGCCTTGCGCGCGGCGGGTCGGCCCCGCATCGTTGGCGGCGACTGGCAGATGCCCCCGTCGGCGCTGAGGCAATCGCACTGGCCGCAGGCGGTGCGAGGGGGCGGCCCAGGCACCGCTGGGGTCGGGGGCCACCTGCATCACCAGCACAAGCGCCAGGGCGCTCCATTTCTTTGTCACCATCCGCCACGCGGCGGGCGGGAAGGCGCAGGTCACCGACGACCTCTCCGTCGCCACGCACGAGGGAGCGGTGTAGGAGCTGGGCGTCTCCCTCTCGCCGCGCGAGGCGATGACAACGCACGTGACCGAGCCGTTCCCTGTCGGCACTGCGTTTGGCCCCCAACGCCTGCCCCCTGACTTTGAAACGATGTCTGAGGGGGACAGGACCCCGGGCTCGTCGAGTGGACAGCACACGGGATAGCGACGACGATGACAGGAGGGCATGGGACGGCAAGTTCCAGGCCTGGCTCCGAATGAACGAGGACGAGCTGGCGGGCTACTACGGCCTGCACGAAGAAAAAGATGAGCACCGTGGCCGCGAGCACGGGGTCCAGTATGTCACCACCACGCTGGACATGCACCAGGGTTTTTTTCAGCGGCGCGCCCGGCCCGGGCGAATGCCACTGGCAATGGTTGGCCGATGGGGCCCGCGAGCGGCACCATCGCCGAGTAGGCACCGCAGGCGTCGCCGCCCTGAAACGGCAGGTCAGGCTCACGAGGTCCAGGCCAGCGACCACAGACACCCCGATACCCTAGACGTGGACACTGCGGCGGGCCACTGCCCGACGCCTGCACACGGCCAGCGATGACGAGCTGGACGGGGGTCGCCTGGCAAGGCAGTTTATAGACGGCACCGAAACGGAATTGATTGGTCGAGGGACTCGGCGAGGCAAGACGGCATGAGGCAGGCTTTCAGGTGGCTGAAGCAGGACGCCCCGTGGTCGGTTACCTCGCCCGCGGTGGCTCCTGGCAAGGCGTAGGCCATCAGCGACGAGGCCAAGACAGCCATCGAGCCTCGGCACCAGATGTGGTCCAATGGTTCAGGGCGGGACGCCATAGAGTGGCAGGACGACGAGTTCAACGGCGTCACAGTCGAGCTACCCACGGTCGAGGAGGTGCGGAGAGCGTCGCACACCTTCTCGGGGAAACGGGCCTCGGCTGCGACGCGGTGCACTCGAGGCACGGCACGCCGCTCAGCGACCAAACCATCATGGCGCTCATCTGCATATTGGACTGCATGCTGGCGATGGGGCGCGCGCCAGTTGTGATCGCCCTCATGCGCGAGGCCCTACTGCCGAAGCCTGACAGGGGCCGCCCCACGATTGGGATATTTACTGGGACGATCTGGCCGCTGGCCCAATGGTTCAGACACGGCGAGGGCGGCAGATGGGCCGAAGGCCATAGACGCGATCATGTGTGCGGAGTGGACGGCCAGGGCAAGAGCTGCGAGGCATGCGCATGGAAGCAGACTGCGCAAGCGGAGTACGCCTCCGCACGCGGTTTGACAGCGGCTTCGATTTTGCTCGACCTCGGCAAGGCCTGCGAGTACATACGCTGGCATCTGCTCGTGGTCGTGAAGGCTCGGGCCCTGGATTTCAAAATGCTGCTACTGCGGATGATGGTCGGTTTTGACAGCATGCCGAGGGTCTCGGCCTTCGAGGGCCTGATCGGGGGGGACGTCTAGCGCGCGGAATGGTGTCGCAGCTGGCGGTTTGTTCGCTGACTTGATGATGAGGGCTTTCCCGATGCCGATCCTGGACCGCGTGGCGGACATGCCGAACCTCGACCTCGGCAACGTCGCGGGCGGAACCCAATTGCAGTTCACAGGGCGCGAGGAGCGAGCGGTCGGCGCGCTCACCAAGGCATACGCGACGGTGCTCCCGGGGCTCTTTGCGGAGCACCTGGTGCTAAACGACGCCGCCGAGGGCCAAGAGATCTCCAACCGTCACCCGGCGGAGGCGACGCTGACTCGGCGCCGTCGCTGCAGGGGCGGGGGGGCCGCTCGACTCGCAACTTCGGATCTGATTTTTCGTGCGGCAAGCGGCTCGGCACGGCCACCCGCCGCAAGAGGTTCGGACGGACGCACGCAGAAGCGATGCACGAAGGCCCGAGCCCTCCGCCGCGCCCGAGGACATGTAAGCAGATAGTTTCTATGGGGATGGTGCTTGCGGGGAATTGGGGGTGCATTCGGTGACGGGGCGGGCTCGGGGACAGGTGATGCGTCTGCGTCGAGTGGCCCGAGCGGCCGTATTCGTGCACACAGCTCGCCGATCGCTCACGCTCGACCTAGCGCTTTTCAAAGGAGACCCTGCCGCAGCAGACCCAGCGTATAAATACACCGCCTGGCCCATCTTCATGTTGGCCCAGGCAGTGTGGCCCCGTTGGTTCCCGGTCGATTGGATAGGCTTCTTCCTAAGCGAGGCTGATCAGTATTTCGCCCGAGCCAAAGGGCCCGTCGACAAGACCTGGACGCTGGTCAAGGGCCCCATCGCCGCTGCCCTTGCATCCTGCCGTCGGTTCGGTTGGTCGCTTGGGCCTGGCATTTATATTTTGAGGACGGCTAGAAGCGAGGTGCTGCTGGATTTGAATGTAGCATGCCCCCGCGCGATCCAGAATATCGCCACGCAGGGAATTAGTGATTGGTTTCAGCGTACTGCGCACGCTGAATGCCCCCCTCCCTTTCCTCACTCTCCCACCCCCCGCTCCTCGCCCACATTCGGCACCTCTGCTCAATCAAATCCTCTGCAGCCGACTATTGGCGGCACTCCGCCAGGCCACAGTTTGTTGCCTAGCGGCGAACGGGTATGGGGACATTATTCGACAGTTCCGTGCTGGCCTCGTCGGAGGCCCTTTGCGTGAGTTGTGCGGCTTCGAGCCTGGGACGGTGGCGCACTGGAGTTGGGGGGGCTGTCCTAGGACGTTGGGGTTCCAACGGGGCTACTTGATGCCTGCCTCCTTAAGGCAGGTGCCCGCGATAGGAGCGAGTGGACGATGTGGGGTCACAGACTCCTGCCAGACCCTGTCGTTTGGCGTTTGGCCCCTTCCCTGGAGCTCCAGGCGAGTTGGGAGGTCAGGCCCCCTGGAGGCCACCTGGAGGGAAACGCTTTTGGCGACGGGTCCTGCAGGTCCATCCTGGCTGGCGGGCCTCGCCTGAAGCGGGCACGCTGGTCCGTGGCCCAAATTTCGGGAAGCGGCCTTGATGCCACGGCCGCCTTGTGCGGGACTCCTCCCGAATTCCGAGGTGGCTGAACTGTATACATATAACGGCGCACCGGGCCCGGGGGCCGAGGGCCGGAACCTCGACCACAAATGTGGGCACAGGGGCCCGGGCCCGTCTCTGGGAGGCCTAACATCGCCCCGGGGAGCCCTCAGACAGCAATCCGGGCGGCCCCAGATGGTCTCGAGACACCCCCAAGACGCCGTCCAGGGGTCTCTGGCGACGCATGATGCGTTTTAAACTGCCCCGGAGGCTCCCAAGATGCACCAAGAGGCTTTTAAGATGCCGCCCAAGAGCGCCCCGAGAAGGCAAAATCGTTGATTTTCATTGTTTTTGTCAACGTTTTGGCGTTCTCGCTGTTACGCGTTTCCGGCGCTAAAGCACCGCCCAAGAGGCGGCCAAATCCGTTCCAGGACGGCCCAAGAGGGCCCCGAGACGGCCCAAGAGAGCCTGGAGACGGCCCCAGAGCCGCCCAAGACGGCGCAAGAGGGTCCCAAGAAGGCCACAAGAGGGGCCCAAGAGAGGGAACGCGAACTGAAAAATCAATCTCTCCGCCCGAAGATGCCCCCAAGAGGCCCGCAGGAAGCCCCCAAGAGGCCCCAAGGGGCTCCCAAGAGGCCCCAAGAGGCCCCCAAGAAGCCCAAAAGAGGCTCCAAGAGGCCCCGAGACAGCACCCAAAAGGCTTCAAAACCCTTTCTAAGATACCCCCGAAGACACATATATGATCCAGGGTCGAGGGTTCACGGGCCCCCCCCCCCAGATGGTATGGTCCCAGGATTCCTCGGGCCCCCCCCCCCCAGATGGTATGGTCCCAGAGGACGACGACGACGACGACGACGACGACGACGACGACGACGACGACGACGACGACGGCGACGGCGACGACGACGACGGTGACGACTACGACGACGGCGACGACGACGACGGCGACGACGACGAC
Source organism: Prorocentrum cordatum (assembly GCA_963575745.1). Lineage (NCBI taxonomy): Eukaryota > Dinophyceae > Prorocentrales > Prorocentraceae > Prorocentrum > Prorocentrum cordatum. Next base: position 16,704 of record CAUYUJ010015953.1, read on the forward strand.
CACGACGACGACGACGACGACGGCTGCGGCGGCGACGACGCCGGCGGCGGCGGCGACGACGACGATGACGACGATGACGACGGCGACGACGACGATGACGACGACGACGATGACGACGACGACGACGACGACGAGGACGACGAGGACGACGACGACGACGACGACGACGACGACGACGACGACGACGACGACGACGACCTCTGAACCACCACAGCACCACACCACATCCACAGGGGGGGGGAGGGGGGCACCGCAGCGCAGCACCACGCCACGCCCACCTCTGAACCACCACAGCACCACACCACATCCACAGGGGGGGGGGGGGGGCACCGCAGCGCAGCACCACGCCACGCCCACAGGGGGGGGCGGGGGGGACCATCGCGCGGGGGGGGGGGCCCAATGGCATCAGCATTGGGGGGGGGGGCCCAAGCCCTGGACCATATATAGACATATGTATGAATCTACGTAGTGGCGCTTCGCGCCATGCACCTTGGTCCTTGAAGATTGGTATGCAGGCGGAAATGGCAGGAAGGTCAAGCGGACAATTTAGCGATAACTCCTTGCTGCTTGCGGCCTTTTCTGGCATCGCCATTATAATAATGTTGTTCGTTATCCTTCCTCCATACTTGCTGTTCCTCATTCTCGCCATACCCTGGGCATTGTCCTCGTCCTCCTCAGCTCTTTTTGCGGAGGCTCCTCCTTGGAGAGCCTCTGGGGGCCTCACCAAAGTTCTCAGGTTTTCTTAAAGCCTTCTGAAGGCCTCCTGGGCGTGTTCTGGGGGCCTCTGGGGCTTCCTAAGGCCAACCTGCCTCTAACCGCGGTCTCCCTGAACGCCCCGGTCACGATTTGGAATGCTTCGGAGGGTGTCGTGGGGCCATCTTGGGCCGCGATGGGGCTCTCTTAGGGCCATTTTGGACCCCTGTCGAGCCGTTTTGGGTTTCTCTTGGACTGCCTGGAAACCCTTTCGGATGGTTGTGGGGCGATTTGGGAGCCTCCCAGGCGACTTCGGACGCCCAGAAGATCGCTGTCTTGGAGCGTCGGGAAGCCGAAAAGAGGAGAACCCCAAATTCACCAAAAACCTACATTAAATCAATGTGTTTTCCCTCTTGGGGCCTTCTTGGGGGTGCTCTTGGAGGCCTCTTGGTACGTTTTGGAGCGATCGTTCGGGGTATGACGGCTTCTTGGAGTGCTCTTGTGCTGTCGTGGGGTTCTCTGGGACGTCTCCGATGACCCCCCTGATCGCCCTAGGTGTGCTGCGAAGGCTTGGCAAAACGCCCTGCGAGGCCCTGGGGGCCGCTTCGAGGCCCCTCCGAAGGGTCCCAAAGCCCCAGATCCCAGGAGTCCGGTTTTTGGGGGGGGACGGGTTTTCCCCCCGCCCGGGCTTGCACAAATATAGGAAGAGGAATATTTATCTATATTTATATATATATATACCTATACCTATATATATATATACATACATACATACATACATACATACATACATACATACATGCATACATACATATATATACACATGCATGCATGCATGCATGCATGCATGCATGCATGCATGCATACATACATACATACATACATGCATACATGCATACATGCATACATATACATATACATATACATATACATATACATATACATATACACATACATACATACATACATACATACATACATACATACATACATACATACATACATACATACATACATACATACATTCATACATACATGCGTATATATATATATATATATATATATACCCCTGGACCGAGGCGGGGGGGCCCCCGACGCGTCATGGGGGTGTTGGGGTGCAAGGGACGCTTTCAGACCGCCCAAGACAGGCCCAACACAGATGAAAAGGACCGCGAGAGGCCTCCACGAGGCCTACTATGCGAGAGGCCTCCAGGAGGCCTACTATCGTGGATTTATCGTTCTAACTGGCCCACGTTGGCCTCCGGATGGCCCGCACTCCCAAAAGGGCCCCGAGAAGCCAAAATCACGGATTTCCTTTTTGGTTTTTGGTACATTTCAGCGTTTCAGTTTTGGGGGCATCACGACGCTCCAAGATGGCCCAAGAGGCCCCCAAGACCGCTCCACGATAGCCGAAGAAGCCTCCAAGAGGGCCCCAAGGCGGCCCGAGAGGGCCCCAAGACGGTCCCAAGAGAGGCCCAAGAGTGGGAACGCGAACCCAACAGCAGAGTCTTCCGCCCTAAGAGGCCCAGAGGGCCCCAAGAGTCCCCAAGTGGTCCGACGAGGCCCCCATAACCCTCCCAAGTGGCCCCAAAAGGCCCCAAGGAGACGTACAAGGGGCCCCAAGACTGCCCAACAGTGCCTTCGATGCATCAAAACTGTCTGCGGGAGGCCCCTGGAAGGCTTCCGGATTGCGTCGGTGTGGCCCAGGCGCCCTCAAGTCGGGCCTCCACGCAGCCAGGACGGCTAATGACGGCTTCATATTGCAGAACATCACCTTCCGACTGCCCGGAGAACCCCAACGATGCTCCCAAAGGACCCCAAGATGCCCCCCCATGAAGCACCCAAGAGGTGCCTCCAACAGCAAATTGAGGAAGTACGGAGAACCCCCCAGAAGCCCTTCAGATGCCCCCACGAAGACGCAAGAGGTCCCCAAGAGACCGGCAGGAGGCACGACTATGTCACACGCCTGTGCTTGATAGCGCTGTCCAAGATCTTCCAGCGCCCCCCGGCCTGGGCTAGAACTTGGGCGCGCGCGAAGCGCGCGCGATGGTTCTAATTCGGTCTACTGATGTACGTCTCCCACGTTTCCCTTGGACCTTTTTTTCTAGTTCTTCGACTGCGATTGTGTCGCCACCAGTTTCAGCAATGACCGTGAGGCCACTGTAGGCAGTATGTGCGTGTGCGCTGACTTATGGAAGCGGGCGTGGGAGCGGGTGGACGACCTGGGGGGAAAGTGATTAAGGTAAAAGGTCACGCGCTTGTGCATGATGACGACCGCTCGGATGACGCTAGATACCACAGGCTCGGCAGTAATCAGGCCGACAGGGTTGCGACGACCGGCGCAGCGAGGCACCATCGGGATCAGGTCGCCACCGATCGTGCCCATCGCACCGCCAGCCTCTCAACACGGGTGTGCAATGTTCCCTCTCGCACGCCGCGTGCTGCAGGCCCGTCCAGCGCTGCGTCGTCCCGTGCGGTCAGGACCCAAGGCCAACGACGGCCGCCCCCTGCTGGTGAGCACGATCTTGTACAATTCGCGGGCACGCTGCGCTACGTGAGGTGCTTGCGCGCGGCCAAGGCGGACAGGACGCTTCGGCAGGCCACGTGCCGTCCTGCAGTAAGGCCACCGCCTCTGGAGCGTCGGGCCTTTCACCTACTGCGGCTCATGCGGAGCCCACTCGTGTGATGATACTCAGCTCCCCGCGGCCGACTGCCGAGGACACTGCTCCTGCGGGTCGACGGCGCGCTGGTGCCTTGAAGCCTGCGGGGAGGTCACCACCCACGTGCTGGGGCGAAGCCGACTTTCGGTTCTGGGCCCTTAGCCCCGACTCCGTTTGCTGCCTCCGCCTTGGACGTCAAGCTTGGGGACCTCGAGGTCATCCCCGACGGGTGAGGTGGTCGCAGGCCGCGTCGCCCATTTTGGACGGAGAGGCTCCCGCCCGCTAGGTGCACGCCGCTCGGCGGCGGTGCCAGCGGGTATTGATTTCGCTTCGCTAGGCCCGCCGTCGCTGTCGTGCACCGTCGGGCCACACCCCAGTAAGGGCCCTCCTCCTCCTCCTCCTCCTCCTCCTCCTCCTCCTCCCCCTCCTCCTCCTCCTCCTCCTCCTCCTCCTCCTCCTCCTCCTCCTCCTCCTCGTCCCCCTCCTCCTCTTCCCCACCCGACGGCACACACCCGAGCCCCCCGCCCATGGCGCCGAGGTCCTCGAGGATCGAGGATCGATCGAAGCTCAAGGAGCAATCGAGGATCCACGCAGGATCCATCGAGGATCGAGGATCGATCGCTGGATCGGGCTAGGACTACGCAGGGCGGTGTGGATGTCATGGCCCTTTCCTCTTTTCACTTCAGCTCATCCCCTGGCCCCCCACCCGTCGGCGCACATGCCTTGGGCCGTGATGCTGCGCGCACACGTTCCTCGCTTCCTGGCCCCCCTCTTCGGCACACCCGAATGACGCCGAGATCCCCCAGGACCGAGGATCGGGCGAGGATCCACGATCGGGTTTGTGGTACGCTTCCCTGGATCGAGGACGTTTTCGGGGGGGGAGCCCCCCGAGACCACTTCGGGGGCCTCTGGCGGCCTGCAGGGACCTGCTGGAAGCCGCTGGGGAGGAGGAGGAGGAGAAGGAGGAGGAGGAAGCGGAGAAGGAGGAGGAGGAGGAGGCGGAGGAGGAGGAGGGTGACCGGCAGAAAGGGGTGCATATTGGGACAGCTAGACAGATACGGCTGCCAGTCTGGCAGACACCTGGAAAGACACAGCGCGACAGTACAACAACCGAACGCGCTGGTTTCGCAGCATGATTTGCTCTTGTGCGCGCGCACACGGATGCTGCTTCACGGGCTGACAATTAAGGCACATATCTCTGCGTCCGTCAGAACTCTTGGGGTGGGATTCTGGGGGGTGTCCTTCCCCATTCCTCCTCCCTACAGGTTTGACTGTGTGTGTTGTTCATTGGTCATCACTCATGAATAACTGACTGACTGCCCATGCAGGCAGGACGGACGCCTCTCTTCCCTCTCTCGCCAGCTCTGCGGTGCCTCGGGCCGAGGGTGGGCGCGGGGCTGGGGAGGCCCTCCTCGATGAGGGCCGCACAGCCCAGGGCAGGCCCGATCGAGGAAGTGAAACAAGGTGGTTATGTTCCCATCCTCCTCCTCATCCTCCTCCTCCTCCTCATCCTCCTCCTCATCCTCATTCTCCTAATTCTCCTCATAATGTTCCTCCTCCCTCTCCTCGTCCTCCTCCTCCTCCTCCTCCTCCTCCTCTCCTCCTCCTCCTCCTCCTCCTCCTCCTCCTCCTCCGCTCACCCTCCTCCTCCTCCTCCTCCTCCTCCCTCTCCTCCTCCTCCTCCTCCTCTCCTCCTCCTCCTCCTTCCTCCTCCTCCTCCTCCTCCTCCCTCCTCCTCCCTCCTCCTCCTCCATCATCATCATCATCATCATCATCATCATCATCATCATCATCATCATCATCATCATCATCATCATCATCATCATCATCATCATCATCATCATCATCATCATCATCCTCATCCTCATCCTCATCCTCATCCTCACCCTCATTCGCCCAATTCTCCTCATACTTATCCTCCTCCCTCTCCTCGTCCTCTCCATCCTCCTTCTCCTCCTCATCATCATCATCTTCCTCCTCACCCTCCGACTCCTCTCTCCTCCACCCATCCCCTCATACCATCCCTCCCTCCATTCCGCCCTCATCCCCCCTCCCCTCGTCAGGGTGGTTGGTTGGGACCTTGCAGGTATACGCGCCGCTGGACAGGGCGGCATACAAATATTACCAACAAACGTTTTCAGCGTAATACTCAAAACTTGGGGCCTCACATGGGGCCCCAGACGATGCTGTGGTTCCTGACGTTCCCTTCCGCCGAGTCGATCCGATTATCCATCGTCCCTCCCCCCGCGGAGGCGAACACGCACGTGGCGCTGGCCAGCCAGCTCGCGGACGGCGGCCTCATCGCGGGCCAGGCCGCCGCGTCCGCGCGCGCGCGGCTGGGCAGCCACTTGGGGCGCTCCAGAACGGGCGCCGCCTTCGAGGGATCCTGAAGCTGATATCTACGGTCAAGAACTTTGGCTTAGCGTGACACGCCGCCGGTTTTGGCCCACCACGAAACGGCGCGACACGCTATGTCCACGTCCCAGTCCCCAGGCTTCAACGTCCCGAGCTTTTCCGAGCCTCCCGCCACGCGGAGCGAAGCGACACGCTATAAGCTCTCAACAGATAGCGTGTCGCCAGAGCCGCCGCGGCGACACGCTATTCAAATGCTCCTGGCCGTAAACATTTTCGACCCCTAGGTTCCTCAAGGTGGAATCCCGTAAGGGGGCTAGAGGTGTGTGTGTGTGTGTGTTGTCGGATGTAGGTCCCCGCTCGAACGGGCGCCCCCCTCAGGGTCTCACAACCCGCACCCGTACCTGACGGCGCCGTCATCTCCGTGCCTTTCCCCACTCTTCTTCCCTGCAGGCTTGAGTGTGCGTTGTTCCTTCATCGAGAGAGGTCCCCAGGGAGAACGGGGTCCAGAGGTTCTCCGCCGCTCTCTGCCTCACGGGGTCCCAGGCCCGCCTCCCTCTTTCTTTCACGATGGCGGCAAGAGGAGTGGGAGGGGGGGCCGCGGGTGGCGCGGCGGGCGGGCGGCGCACCGTCAGACGGGAGGATCCTCACGAGGAGGCACTTGCCAGGGGTGCCCCCCTGCATCCCTGTGCCCATCCTTGGACGCTCTCGCTGGCCAGCCCCCCAGGGGAGGCGTCAACCCAGGGCCTTGCACCCGTGCCGCGCGTCCCGACCGCCCTGCCGCACTGCAGGAGAGGAGGAGGAGGAGGAGGAGGAGGAGGAGGAGGAGGAGGAGGAGGAGGAGGAGGGGGAGGAGGAGGAGGAGGAGGAGGAGAAAGGGGAGGAGAAAGGCGGGGGGGGGGGGGGGCGCTTCGGCGTCCGCGCCCGCGCCGGCGGCGCTCCTCGGAGCTCCATCGGGCGTCCGGCGCTTCCGGCTCGGCGCGTGGGGCTGGTCGCGCTCGGGGAGGGGCTCGGAGTGACAGGCACGTGGCGCGCGTCCGACTGCGCGTCCGTCGGGCGCTCGGTATGTCACAGCAGTCAGGAGGAGGGCCCTCTGCTTGCCCACCTCCAGCCACTGGCAAGCGCCACTCGCCGTCTCCTCCTTTTCCCTTCTGCGCACCCGTTGCTACCTTCCCGCCGTCGCGGCACTCTCTGCTGACAGCGTCTTGCGACAAGGTAGCAGCATGCCCCGACTGCCTCAGCGCGGAAAACTCCACCGAGAGGCCACCTCCTTCCACATGTGTTCCGTCTTGGATTGCGGTACGGCTGTCGCCCACACCACACGTTTCGCGCGGGAGATTGTTTCGCAGATTCGTTCGGAACGGTTTTTCCCTTCGCCTCAGCACCAGCCGCATGCCCAGCTCGGAGTGGTGCCATCACCTTTCCGCAGGCCGAGCTCGAAGCGCGTAAGGGTTTTCTCATTTTGGCGTCGGCCACGTTGTCAGCCCTGGACAGAACACAAGGGCCCCTTACCAGGACCTTACCGGCGCTCTACCAGGTCCCTGCAAAAATCCGGCCCGACTTTTTCCCGGGCCCTCACCAGGATCTCACCGGGACCGCCATCTTTACGGAGAAGGCTTTGACCAGCACCCTGCTGGCTCATCCAGCCATATTCGTCCTCCTCGCCACGGGAGGAGGAGGAGGAGGAGGAGGAGGAGGAAGAGGAGGAGGGGGAGGAGCAGGGGAGAGGAGGAGGAGGAGGAGGAGGAGGAGGAGGAGGAGCACCGTACCAATGCTGGCTGGACTCCTCCAGCCAGATTCGTACCCCAGGCTCCAGCTGCAGCGGGTCGCTGGGCTGCGGGTCGTCCTGACATGTGCGAGTCCGGTCGGGTATTAGCCTGTTCTGGGTGCTAGTCCAATCGGTTGCGAGTCCAGTTGGGGGAGAGTCTCCTCTGGATAGTCCGATCGACTGCGAGTTCGGACCTCGACCCAGGATTTTGCCACGACCCTGCCAAGACTCCACCAGGACCCGATCAGAATCCTACCAGGCCCTTGCCTTACCTTGCTTGCATCCTCCCAGGACAGGGCCAGGACCCTACCAAGATTGTGCCAACTGTAATCCTAGCTACGCGGGTGCTTTGCTGACGTGAGCTTGTGGTTCAGTTGCGCTCCTCCACCATCTGCCACCATATTTTAGGAAGCAGTGCGGCAACGCTGTAGTGCGGCGTGGCTGTAGCGGTGCATGGGTGCTGCGTTGCCTCTTGAGGGATTAGTAGGGGTCCTCTTCCGTACCTCTCGGAGGTAAGCTGAGGGCAGGTTGTGGATCTTGGGGCTGTCTGTTCCAGGGGTCCACATGGGATATGATTGGAGTTGATTCGGAGGTTATTTGAGCCAACCAGTGCGAAATATTGGGGCCTTCTTGTGCTGGCCTTGAGGCTTCTCGAGGCCATCTTGGGCTGGTGCTGGCTCCCCATCGTCCTCCCTTTTTTTGGGGGGGAGTTGGTTTCTATCCTGGGGCCCACTGGTGAGCTTCCTGGACGACCGGGCACCAGCTTGATTCCCTCAAACTGTCACTTCGCCAGAAAGCAAAGCAGAAAAGGGTGCGACTGTCTGTTCGCATCTTAGGGGACCGCCCGCCGTGTCAGCGAGCGGAGGCAGAGCGGGGGCGAGAGCGCGTCCGCGGCCGCTCTGGCTCGGGGCGTCGACACCAGGATATACAGTGGGGGCGCGCATCAAGAAACCACGTGCTTTTCGTCAGGGTATCCTGGGTTTCTTCGCTCCTCGCGCTGCGCGGTGACTTCCCGCAGCCGTTGAAGGAGCTGCTGCGTTCAGGGTGTTCCAGGTTTCCCCTCAGGTGCAACTCGCGCACGGGTTCTCAGGGTTTGGTTTCTTGCGAGGGTTTCTTGCGATCGCGCCCGCACTGCAATTGGCCAGCATCCTTGCATGACACTGGTCACCGTTTCGTCTAGGAAATGATCTGATCTGCGTCCACATCGGCCTCAGGGCTCGCCATCCTCCGATGTATGTTTTATCTACACTGGGCGAAGTACGACCGATACAGGAGAGCTGGCCAAAACGGAAGTCCATGTCAGCCATATTGGTGATGTTGTGACCCGGGTCTTCGGGGCGATGCCGCGTTCGGCCAGATCCGGCGCCTTGGCGGGGTCGGCAGCCCTCGTGTACCCCACCCCCTGGCTCCTCGAGCGCTGCCGACGCCCAACATCCGTCCCTGCGTACACATACCGTGTACCCCAGGCGTCTGCCACAGGAGTCATTTGGGAGGGGCGCGGTGCCCACATGGGACGTCTTTGTGGCCGCTTCGCCCAGTCCAGTGACCTGCCCATCTCGAGAGGGACAGGAGGCGGCCGTGAACCAGTCTTCAGTGTCCGGGCGCTGTCTTTGGCAGGTCTTGGGCAGTCCCGGGGCTGCACTGGGACTTGCCGTGGGATCGTGACAGGCGTCATTGGGAGAAAGAAGCGTCGGGGGAGGTCAACAGAATTGAAGTATAGTTTATTTTTGGGTCGTCGAAACTCACCTCACAGAGACGTCGTGGCACACAACTGTCAACATGTGTACTGGCATCCGTTGCGCGGTCGGGCCTTCCTCATTGCTTAGCAATGATTCGGAAAACTGGGCTTGGCGTGCCCCCAGCGCTGCAGACCGCATCTGCGGATCTTGCGGCTGGTCATGGACCGTCAGAGTTGCATCGGAAAAGGTGCGGGGGAGCCTGGCCAGGTGAGAAAATCAGAGCGCAGCCCCGTAGCTGGAGAGGCATGAAGCGCGTGAGGCGGGCCCATCAGGGCGAAGCCACGGGTCGAAGAAGAACAAATGTCCCGAAACATAAATTGTCGAAGGTCCGCGCGGATCTATTGAATCTGCGCTGGACTTCCTTGGCGGCGCCTCCGGTACCAACCCTGGCTCGTCCGCGCGACCTGGGGTCCAGCACCCATCCAGTATATCCGCGCTGACCTCCGCAAGCTTCTGTTTTATGTTTTTTCTTGCTCTGACAGGGTTGTGCGCTTTGTCTGTTTTCCCTCCGCGCGGCCCGGCGCCAGATGTCCCCGCACCCGAACAGCGTGCACCCACAGCTGTTCCGCGTGTCCAACGACCCGGCCAGCGGGAGCGCCTGGGAAGCTCGTTCCGAAGCCACACCCTTAGCATTAGGTCGAACCTGTCCCCCTGCAGGGGGATTTTCGACGAAAATGAAAAATACCTAAAGAATACCTCAAAATGATCAAAAAATATTCAAAAAATAGTCCCCAGACTATTTTTGGATTATTGTTGGATCATTTTAGATATTTTTATTTTTCGTCGAAAATCTCCCTGTAGCTTGGCATCGCTCGGACGTGTGCATTCTGTCTCGGCGAGAACCATCGAGGACCATCCTGGACCATCGAGCGAAAAAAACACACACGAAACCGAAAAATACACGGGAAATGGACGTCCGAGCGACGGCAAGGTAGGGGACAGGCCCGACTTAACCTTAGCAGAGCGATTGCTCATCACACCTTCCAGTGTGAGCGCCCTGGCAAAGAGGAGGCTGTTCCTCGCGCGAGGGTTGCCTGCCTCGTAGAACCGAAAGAGAAAGCATTCACAAACGTACTCAGTCGGAGGTCCACGCGGGCTTCTTGGGTCGACGATGGGCTCGCATGGCGGCGCCTCCGGCGCTTCCCCTGGTGCGCTCGGCGCGCCAGGAGGGTCCAGCGCATATCCAATAAGTCTGCGCGGTCCTCCGAGAATGTATGTTTATATTGTGCGCTTTGTTTCTTCGATTGTGGAAGCCGTGGGAAGGTCGGCAGAGGTTGGCAGCAATGTCGCAATACTCTGAGAGACATGTCCACGAGACCTTCTGGAGCCCGCGCTGTTTCCGAGATTCTATGAGCAGGCCTCGCGGTCGCAGGTGTGTGAGTAGAGCGGCGGCTTTTGTGATCTCCGGTCTTGCTGCCTTGCCTCGGGCCAGGGGGGGGCGTGAGCAGTCAAGCAGGCTGGACCAGGCCGAAGACTGATTCACAAAGAGAACGTGGGATTGACTTATTTGCTTTTATCGCGGAGGCCTTCTTTGTTGTCATTGTACCCCATGGCCTTTTGTTGTGTTTAAGGTCACGGCCCATGACCGGCCAGCCTTTGTCAGCCACAGCCGCGTTGGAGGGTAGGCATTTCGCCAGGCTCTATGCTAGCCCCTTGCGAAATCCCGACAAAGCCTGAGCTATCTGACAAGTTTGCCCGTGAATATCAGAGATCCCAGATCTGGGGCCACGGTCTGGATGATTCACGACAGGTAATTTTGCAGTTCGCGCGGCGCAGTGGGGCCCCCGCTGGCCGACGATTCGACGCCGACATGACGAATGCCCACATTCTGAGAAATTCGTGAAATAAAGAAACATTGTTCGGTTCCCTTGCAAGGTTTATTGCTGTCTGACTGCCTGTCTTTCACGAAGCCTGTCACATTGCTAAGGTGGCCTCAGGAAATCTGCTGTCTTGGCCGGCCCAACGGATGCACGCGCCGCTTCGAGTCTGATCTCGGGACGTCTGCGCGCGTCCCTCGGCCTCGCCATCCTCCGCCCCGCCGCAAGACGAGCAGTGGCCGAGGAGTGGCCGCCGGTGGAGAGCGGCCTGGACGATGAATGCCCTTCTTGACCGTCCTCTCGAGCCTCGCACCACTTCTCCTCCTTATCCGCATCCTCCTGCTCCCGCGCCACTCCCGCCCCCCACCTTCCTCTTCCCTCCTCTCCTTCCCTCAGAGGAGGAAAGGGTACCCCCATACCTCTACCCTCCCCACGTTTTCCCCTTTTGGGGCCTCCTTGGGGGCCCTCGTCGCCACCGCTGGATTTGCCTCGGAATTCTGGTCAGAACGCACCCTACCCTAGTGGTATCGGTACCTTTTGGTTTCCCCGTTCCATTCTTCTTCTGGGAATAGGCCCGCACCACGGAGGCGAGCAAAGTTCTAACCGCTTCCAGCATCTTGAGACACGGCGGGCGCCGTGTTTGAGGTGTTCCCTTGTCTCGTGTCGTGCGGCTAACGTGGAGGCTCCCCCGTCGCGGTTTGACCTCACAGTGCCCGACGTGTCTGAAAAGGCTCTGGCGCTTTGGGCTGGAGGGTTACACCGACTGGGCGACCGCGTGCGGCTTCGTGGGCTTCCCGCGACGTTCCCCTTCACGCGGGCGCTGGCCGAAATTTCGGTCGACTTAAACCAGATTGAAATTATGCGGTCGGCGTTGCGGGGGAACTCGCCGATGTCGACCAGATCCGTGGCCCTCGCTGGGCCCAGAACCATTGTGTCCCCCGCCTTCGCCATTGCGAACAACGCCGATGTTATGCCCGCGCGCGACCCACTTGGATTCAAGGCGCTAGTGATGACGCCAGGAAGCTCGAGCATTGAAGGAAGTCGCTCTACCAGCACGAGGCTGGCCAAGCACTCCAAGCAGAGACGAAGAGAACAGCTCGGGATGCTCAGAGCGCTCCGAGCGCAAAGGGTTGCCTGAGCATGAGGGGCAACGGTGCACCGTCGCACGATCGGTCGGCGACCCGTGCCAGAATCCGATGTCCACCGTCCCTTCTGCTGTCCGAGGCGCGGCCAGCGCACGCTGCGAGCGGCCAAAATCGTCGAAGGTTGCCAGGCAAGTGCTCCCCCCCCCCCGCTCGGGCCGAGCAGGATCACGGGCGTCGGCACGAACGGGTGGCACGTGGACGGCACCCACAAGCTGGTGCCGCAGCTCATGCGCCTGCGGGTCGAGAAGCCCTGGCTTACCCCCAGCATCCGAAGAGGAAAGCTATCCTCCTCCTCCTCCTCCTCCTCCTCCTCCTCCTCCTCCTCCTCCTCCTCCTCCTCCTCCTCCTCCTCCTCCTCCTCCTCCACACCCAGGGGGGCGAGAAGACAGTCGCGCTCATCGCCTCGCTCCGTCGGCCGGGGAGCTGCCCCATGTCCAAGGTGGCGGCATCGCGAGGGCGCGAAGATGACCGCGGATCGCAGGGCGCGGTGCGCGAAGTTGGGTGGCCAAGGGAAGGAGGCGCCGCGAGCAAAGAGGCGGTGGGAGCGATGAGAGGAAGTCAGGCGATCGCAAACATGGATCAAGGGGGCGTGGATTAGCGACGGGTTCCGCTTCCGTGAGATGTCGTGGATTTCCGCCGCCGAACGAGGCGGCACCGGCCGCATTTTGGGGAGGGCACCTCCCCCGATCCATGGAATTGGCGACCGCGCGCCAAATCCATGGATCGCTAATCCATGTTTGCGCGCCCCCGAGGAAGGAGTGGAGGAGAGCAAGTGGCTGCGGCCAGCCGCCCACAGGCATTCATTCCACTGCACGGCGGCCGCAGACGGTGGGGACACGTTCTTCCTGCCGCTGGACGAGCTGTTCGGGTGGCTGACGCCGGTCATGGCCCGCGTTGCATTTTGGACGTGGGGGGGATTCCGTGGGAGCCCCCCCAGGAGTCGGCAGGGCTGCTCGGAGACAGGGTCTCGTGTTTGGAGGGATGTCGTGCCCAGGTCGGCGAACAGGCGTGCCCCCCGAACAGCATGATGCCCTCGAGGGGTCGTGTTCTCACAGACAGCGTCCCACAAATGGCGATCAAGAGTTGCAGTTGGAAGTGCTCATGTGCTGCGAGTAAGTGGACCCGGAGCAGTTTCCAGATGCTCACCTACTTCGGCGGGGCCCGATGAACACGAAGGCCACGCTGGAAACTAAGCCCACCCCCAGTGACATTTCTGTCCCGAAGGTTGCTCGTGCCCTCGAGGGGACAGGCACTCGGAAGGGGATTCTGGGTGTCTGGTGAGATGTTCTGGCCTGGTTGTCTTGGTCATGGTCGCGATTATCTTTTCTGCTGGGCCCACTGTTGAAGGACAGCACTTCTGAGAATGTTTGTGGGGCGGAGTTTGCTCGTCATGGGTCTGTCTCGAAGCTCGGGGCTCTGCGGGTGGACCCAACAGGCCCAAGATCACCATGTCAGGCACGAGCAGCTCCTTGGAGCCACCTTCAGACCGATGTGTCACCGATGCAGCCGCGAACAATTTACAGCCGAAGCTCATATGCGGGCTACCCAGCGGCAAGCCAAATGATGCCAAGTTACAGCCACTACGTATCCGTAAGGGCTTCGCCCTCTGAGGCCGGCCCCCCCTCTATCATAATGAAATATGCAGGAGCTATGTTGGGATGCGTGGGCGCCGTCGTGGAGCAGTTCGTGCGAGGACGGCGTATTTTACAAGGGGCCGTGGCTTCGGAGACGCGAGCATGGCGAAATGTACTAGAAATCGTTGCCTCGTGGGCGCGAGCACGGCGTAATTCATTAGATATCGCGGTCTCGGCGCGAACATTGTTTAGTTTACGAGGGATCCTGGCTCCGGGGACAAGAACACAGCGTATTTACGATGGGTGGTCGTTTCGGGGACGCGAATATTGTGGGATCGCGGCTTCGGACACGCGAGTATTTTGCAAGTTACCAGGAACCGTAGCCTCGGGGACGCGAATCTTGCATAGTGTGCGAAGGATCGTGGCTTTGGGGACGCGAATATTGAATAATTCGCGAGGGATCGTGGCCTTCAGAGACGCGGATATTGCGTCATTTACGAAGGATCGCAGCCTCGGGGACGCGAACATGGAGTGATTTGCAAGGAGTTGTAATCCTAAGGCTGCCGCCTCTGCCGCCGACCCCAAAGAAGTCATTGACAAGTCGGCAATCAGCTGTTTCCGTTTTCGAGCTCGTCTCAGGTTCGTGGCTGTATTACCAGGATCGTAGCAGTGGTGGCAGCAGTATTCCGGCTTGTGGCTGTAGTTGTAGCTTTAGGAGCTGTAGCGGTAGTAGTGGTAGTAGGAATATTCGTATTTGTAGGAGTCGTAGTAGAATGGGGGTCGGGTCCTTCGGGGCCTCGGAGAAGAGTGAGATCGGACTGGACTCTTGAGGGAGCGTTCGACACCAAAGCAAGGCCTCAGGTGGCTGGCAGTGTCAGCGGGGGTCGGGGGGGTCCCGGCGGGGATTTTGCTGAGGGGGGGGGCCTTGAAACCTACAAAGAATCCCATGCCCAGAGGCCTCAAAAGGCTGGCTGTGTCAGGGGGGGTTGGGGGGGGGGTCGGAGGGGTCCCGGCGGGGATTTTGTTGAGTGGGGGGCCTTCAGATCTACGAAAAACCCATGCCTAGAGCCTCTCAGGAGGCTGGCTGTGTCAGGGGAGGTCGGGGGGGTCTCGGCGAGGAATTTGCTGAGGGGGGGGGGCTTTGAAACATGCGCAAAACCTTATGCCCAGAGGCCTCAGGTGGCTGGCAGTGTCAGCGGGGGTCGGGGCGGTCCCGGCGAGGATTTTGCTGGGACAAATCCATGCCCAGAGGCCTCAGAAGGCTGGCTGTGTCAGGGGGGGTCGGGGGGGGGGGGGGGTCCCGGCGAAGATTTTGCTGAGTGGAGGGGGCCTTGAAACCTACGAAGAACCCATGCCCAGAGAGTTTCAGGAGGCTGGCTGTGTCAGGGGCGGTCGGGGGGGGGGGGGTCCGGCGGGGATTTTGCTGAGGGGGGGGGCGTTGAAACGTACGAAAAACCGATGCCCAGAGGCCTCAGGTTGCTCGCTGTGTCAGGGGGGGTCGGGGGAGTCCCGGCGAGGATTTTGCAGGGGGGGAGGCCTTGAAACCTACGAAACATGCATGCCCGGAGGCCTCAGAAGGCTGGCTGTGTCAGGGGGGGTCGGGGGGGGTAGCCTCGGGGACGCGAACATGGAGTGATTTGCAAGGAGTTGTAATTTCGGGGGCGCGAATCTTGTTTGAGTTGCTGGGATCGCGGCCTCGAGAACGCAAATGTTGTGTAATCTACAGGCGATCGTAACTGCGGGGGCGCGAATAATAAGCAGTTCATAAGGGATCGTGGCCACAGGGTCCCGAATATGGTAAAATGTACGAAGGATCGTGGCCTCGGGGACGTGAAGATTGCGTAATGTACGAATGATGGTGGTTTCGGGAGTTCGAATATGGTGTACTCAAAGGGATCGTTGCCACGGGCACCCGAATACATAATGATTCACTCCGGATCGCGGCCTCGGGAACACAAATATAGCGCAATTCACGAAGAATCGTGACTTCGGGAACGCGAACATCGTGTAATGTGCCAGGGATCGTGGCCCTGTGGATGCGAACATGCTTAAATCTACGAGGGATCGTGCCCTCGGTGACGCGACCACTGCATAATTTACGAGGGACCGTGGCATCGGAAACGCGAATACGGCGAAACTTATAAGGGGCCGTGGCCTCGGGGGCGAGAATTTCATGGATTGTTAAGTACGCCACGGCCCCGCAAGAATTCAGGCAGCGCGATTCGGGGACGCTGGCCAGAACGCTCTGGGCTCCCCCCTCCTCGCGTGGACTTCAACAGCTCACAGTCGGAAGTAGAAAGTAGGATTATAACATTGAAACTAGAGCTGGAGCAGGGAGCTGTGCAAGCCTAAGCCCCGCATCCTGGCGGCCCCACACGGGGGCCGGCGAATTTGGGTGGCTGCGGCAAATCTGCCACTGTGCTGGTGAAGTGCTTTGTGTAACAATCTTTCGAGCACCGCCCAGAGGGCCTTCACGTGTGTCATCTCTCGTCTCCACTTCTTCAGGAGCTCTCACGCGGGATTTCTGGACCATCTAGGGGTTGTCTTGGGCTCCTGTTGGGCAGGCTTGGGGGTCCCTCGGGGCTCTCGTAGGCCATCTTGGGGCCCTCTTGAGCCGCCTTGGAGCACTATTGAGCCGTCTTGGGGCTCGCTTGGCCGTCTGGGGGGTCTCCTGGAGCTGTCGTGGGGCCGTTGTGGGGCCTTCTTGTGCCGTGCAGGGGCCCTCTTGGGCAGTCTTGGGTCATTCCAGAGGCTCTATGGGGCCTGCTTGGAGCTCTCTTGGGGCCGTCCTGGGCTGAGTGAAGGCCCTGCTGGGGCTCCAAGTGGGCTTCTCTGGGCCCTCGAAGACCACAAGTGGATCTATCTTCGACAGACGAGCGTGCATAGTGAAGCACTATTCGCTTTTCGGTGCCCCCGTCTCTATCGCTGGTGCAGCCAACTCTGCCTCGCCGCCGATGGAAAAGTAAAGCGAAGAAATGTGGGAGAGGTGAGGGGGGGAACGTTTGGCCTCTCGAGGGCCTCCTGGAGAGCGGATTGCAAGTGTCTTGGGGCTCACGGGATCGAGGATTGGACGCTCCGAAGGAGTTCTTGGGTGCGTCTTGAAGCAATGTTGGGCCATCTTGGCGGCCCTGGCGGCCGTCTTGGAAGCCTTGCAGAACTTAGGAAAGCCCGAGGGAGGCGTCGGGCCGCCCACGGGGGGGATGCACGCAGGTGGGCGTGAGGAGGGGGGGGCTTAGAGCACTTACAGAAACCCTACCAGATAGCACTTGGCACTCTGCCACGCCTCCCTCAACGTGCCAGTGGGCACGGTGGCGGGTAGGGACTCCAAGTTAGGGGCTCACGGGTTGGAAAATCCTTTACCGTGCTAGTGATGTGGCTCTTTGGCTGTAGTTGACGACGCAGAAGGCCGATCGAGCCCCCGCGCTGCTGTTCGGAATCTCCCACCGTGCCCTGCTTGCTGGCAAGTGCGTCTGCCATGACAGGGCCACCGAAGCCGACGAGGCAGAAGACGAGCGACAGTTGCCTGGAGCGCTGAGGATCGGTCAGCGGGTAATCTGGCAAGCTGCACCCCACGCTGCCGAGCACGAGGCAGGAGGAGGAGAGAGTGTGAAGGCGAGGCCTCCTTCCCGGCCCGGAAGCTGCTGCACATCGCAGGGCGCCATCTTGCAGGGCGCCGGCGGATTCTTGGCCCAGCCGCCCGACGTGCAGGACCGGTGGTCGTCCCTCTGGGTGCGGACCGGCCGCGGCATCGTGCACCCTTTCGTCCACCGCCACCCCGCGACGGGCCGTCCCTCCCTGTGCCTGTTCATGGGCTCGCACTTTGTGTCGTTCGACGGCGGGCGCAGAGCCACGGACACGGCCAGTGTCTTCGCGGAGGTGGGCGCGGCCATCCACGCGGCGCAGCACCTCGTGTATCGCCACAGGTGCCCGGGCAGCCCCCGAGGGTGTGGGCGCTCGGCCAGCGAGTCGGCTGCGCGCAAGAATGACTTTTCGCCAGGCCGCCGCTGCCGCAACGCATGCAACGGCCGGCAAGCCGCGCACCACAAGTCACGCTTCGCTTGCCTAGGTTCACTCTTGCGTGTAGCCGACTTCTGCGCAAGGAGCTTCTCCTCCTCCTCCTCCTCCTCCTCCTCCTCCTCCTCCTCCTCCTCCTCCTCCTCCTTTCCCTCCTCCCTGCTCCTTCTCCTCCTCCCTCCTCCTCCTCCCTCCCTTCTCATTCTCCTCCTCCTCCTCCTCCTCCTCCTCCTCCTTCTCCTCCTCCTTCTCCTCGGGGGGGCGGGGGGCAGCCTCGTGCCGGCTGATGGTTCCGAGCCGCTCTTTGGTTGCCGAGATCTTGGACGCAGCTTCCCGGGGAACCCAGGGCTACAGGGGGGACCCAGCCGCGGAGGAAGGTCGTTGGAGCTGTTCCTGCCATGAGGTATCCCTTCGTGGCCACCGATCTTCTGGGCTTCAGGGCTGATCCTCGTCTTTCAGCCAGCCGGGTCCTCTTCTCCATTCCAGGGGTGTCTGGGGTCGCGCTGTCCCAGCAAGGGTGCCGTCCACGCCCTCCATCGCGCGAGTCGCCCCTGCTTTGAGCCCCAGCGGAGCGGGCCAGGAGTTGGCCCCCTGCCTCCTGCTCCTGTCGTTCTCCATTCGAGCGCATCCGATGGGACCGCGCCCCCGAGGGCGGACGCGGGTGGGTCGCGGCTCGCTGCGTGCGAGCCCAAGCTGCGAGCAGGCGGAGGAGAGGAGGGAGCCAACTGAAGAGCTTGGGAGACACTGGAAGGAGGAAGAGGGGGAGGAGAAGGAGGACGAGGAGCAGCAGCAGCAGCAGCTGGAGGAGCAGGAGGAGCAGCAGGAGGAGGAGGAGGAGGAGAAGGAGGAGGAGAAGGTGGCTGAGGAGACTCGTGCCTCTTGTCCGCGCCGCTGCCAACGGATATGTTTCACTGCTTCTTCGAGGGGACGCCCCCTTTGAAACTTCTGCTTCAGGTGGGAGACAGGGGACCTGCTGATCCACGACAACCTGGCCACCGCACACCTGGCGTCGGCAGGCGCCGGGGCCCGCGAAGGGACGGACGGAACGCGCGTGCAGGCAGTGGGGTGCGCCACTTTGAGCGCTTCCATTCCGACGGGGACCCCTTTGATCTACAGTCAGGGTCAAGTTGTCCATATCCACTCGGGAACCCTCCGTTCGGTCAAAGGCCCGTGCACTCATCGGCTGCGTCCCTTCGCGCTGACCCCTCAGAGTGTTCGGGAGCGCCGCCCTCGAGCTGTGCAAGCAGCGTGGAGTCGGTCGGCCTGCATTCCAAAACCAGACTGTGTTTCGCTTCGGAGTCTCCAGGCGCACTGGATCCTTCTGCGTGGTTCCCGAGGCCCGAGGCACCCCGACGACTGGGAGAGCCCCGAGAGAGCAGGCTGCCCTCCCCCAGGCCGTCGCTCCACGCCCGCACAACGGCGACGGCGACGGCGACGACGACCTAGGTCGCCCGCGGGGACGCGAAGGCAAGAGGCGCCTCGTTGTGCGGCGTGCGGTCAGGAACGTTGGCTTGAAGCGTCGCGCCATCCAGGTCTGGCCCTCCACGCTTTGGCACGCCACGCCGAGCACGCCCCAGTCCCAAGGCATCAACGCTCCGAGCTTTCCCCGGCTGGGGCCGCCGCAGCGACACGCTGAGCGAGAGCTCCTGAGCGCAGACCACACAGGCGATGGCGCGAGGGCGCGGAGATAGCCGCGGATGATCAGGGGGGTGCGAGGCGCGAAGTCTGGTGACTCAGACGCCCATCGTTGCCAGGGGCCGTCGCCACCGTCGCCATCGGTAAGCGTAAGCTCAAGAGCAAGAGTAAGAGTAATAGTCTGAGTGGTAGTGGTGGAAAGATCAGTGCTGGGGTAGTCGTAGCTGTAGTGGTGATAGTGGTAGCGGTGATCGTAGCAATGACAGTGTTCGTATTGGTGGCACTCGTAGTGGCAAGGGGTGTTAGTAGTGGTGACAATGAACATATGTGTGGTGATCGTATTCGTAGTAGTCGTGGTAGCTGTGGTGGTAGTAGTAGTAGTAGTAGTAGTAGTAGTAGTAGTAGTAGTAGTAGTAGTAGTAGTAGTAGTAGTAGTAGTAGTAGTAGTAGTAGTAGTAGTAGTAGTAGTAGTAGTAGTAGTCGTAGTGGTCGTAGTAGTGGTGGTCGTAGTCGTAGTCGTAGTCGTAGTCGTAGTAGTAGTCGTAGTAGTAGTTAGTCGTCGTCGTCGTCGTCGTCGTCGTCGTCGTCGTCGTCGTCGTCGTCGTCGTCGTCGTCGTCGTCGTCGTCGTTCGTCGTCGTCGTAGTAGTAGTAGGTCGTGTAGTAGTTAGTAGTGTAGTAGTAGTAGTAGTAGTAGTAGTGTAGTAGTGTAGTAGTAGTAGTAGTAGTAGTAGTAGTAGTAGTAGTAGTAGTAGTAGTATAGTAGTACTTGTAGTGTACTAGTAGTACTAGTAGTACTAGTACGAGTACTAGTAGTACTAGTAGTACTAGTAGTTACTAGTAGTACTAGAAGTAGTAGTAGTAGTAGTAGTAGTAGTAGTAGTAGTAGTAGTAGTAGTAGTAGTAGTAGTAGTAGTAGTAGTAGTAGTAGTAGTAGTAGTAGTAGTAGTAGTAGTAGTAGTAGTAGTAGTAGTAGTAGTAGTAGTAGTAGTAGTAGTAGTAGTAGTAGTAGTAGTAGTAGTAGTAGTAGTAGTAGTAGTAGTAGTAGTAGTAGTAGTAGTGGTAGGACTGATGATAGACACAAAAATCACAAGTACGTGGGATCATTCGGTTGCGTGATTATGTCTGTGTCATGGTTTGTTCCCCTACCGGAAGTCCGTGTCTGATGGCCTTGGGGCCTGAGGACGGGCCCCCGAAGCCGAGATCGAGGAAGGCGCCAGCATTCGAAAGGTCATAGCGTCGTGCATCTTTGGGGCAGGCGACGACAGCGACGGCGCACCTCCCGCGAGGCACCCAGGCGCCCGCCTCGCAGGTCGGCCTGCGCGTCCTGGACCGCGCTGCCGTCGCCGGGGCCAGGCCGCTGCGGGCCTGGGCTCCCGAGCGGCTGCCGGAGCACTCGGGCGGCGGCCAGGAGCTCGACCGGAGGGCGGAGGGTGGAGGAGGAGGTCAGTATCGTTTAACCGACCCCCATCCCCATCCTCATCCCCTTCGGGACCCCCACCAAATTACAACCCCAGATGGGGATACACTCTTCGAAACCCGAAGGGGACGGCCTAGATCCCCATACAGGGGGGTAAATCGGCCAGTGGGGCCCAGGCCACGCCGCTGGGGATGGGGGTCGGATACTCGATGTCAGGAGGGAAGTCGTTCAGTCGGTCGGCCGAGGACCTCGAGTGACTCGGTCCAGTGAGCTCTGCCAGGGGGGTGGGAGGTCACAAGTGCAGCGTCCAGCCAAGAACGATTGGCTGCTCGACAGCCCACTGCTCGCACACGGCGCCTGCCTAAAGCTTCACCACCACAGGCCCGCACGGAGGAAGATGAAGAGGAGGAGGAGGGTAAGGATCGAGGTTTCTTGGGGTGAGTGAAGGGGAGAGGAGGAGGAGGGGGAGGAGGAGGAGAAGGAGGAGGAGGAGGAGGAGGAGCAGAGGGAAAAAGAAAAAGGTAAGAATCGAGGTTATTCTTTGGGGGCGAGGAGAAGTGAGTCGGAGGAGGAGTGAGGGGGAGGAGGAGGAGGAGGAGGAGGAGGAGGAGGAGGAGGAGGAGGAGGAGGAGGAGGAGGAAGAGGAGGAGGAGGAGGAGGAGAAGGAGGAGGAGGAGGAAGAGGAGGAGGAGGAGGAGGGCAAGGATCGAGGTCGTGTGGGCCCCCTTGCCAGGCTGGAGGCCGGAGACCGCTCTGGAGACCGCCCGTGGGCGGTGGAGCGGCAGCATCAAGGGGAGACGGGTGAGGCCCCCGTGGCCCCGGCCCTGAGCCTTGGCCCTCCTCGCTGCGGGAGTGCGGCCAGGCACAGCCCGCGAGCAATGCACTGGTGTTAGGTCGGGCCTGTCCCCCTACAGGGGGGTTTTGGACGAGAAATGAAAAATACCCCAAAGATGCCCAAAAATAGTCAAAAAATAGTCCCCTAATTTTTTGACTATTTTTGAATATTCCCCCTGTAGAGGGACAGGCCCGACTTAACACTGGAGGTCTGTGCCAGGGCGGTCGAGAGTCTTGAGGGCGGGTAGGCGATGCGCAGCCCATGGCAACGCCCTCATCATCTTCCCTCTCCTCGTGTCGTCGCTGTCGCCGTCACCCGAGTCGGTGGCCCTGGCGAGGGGGTGGCGGCGGCAGTGGCAGTGCCGAGACGCGCCCAGAGTCCAGCAAGGCATGAGAGTACACAGCCGACTTGTCTGGCTGATGCTCAGGGGAGGGGCCTGAGCTCAGGGGAGGTTGCAGCACCGCTCAACGATGTGCTGTGTAACCGCAGGGTAGAACCTTTCCCTGTTCCGTGTTTTGGTGCGGATCGTCTGCGCGCCTCGTCTCCGTCGTCGTTGTCGGCGTCGTCTTGGTCGTAGTGCGTGATGGTCTGCTCGGGATTTGTTCCCCTTGTGCAGTAACCGCACCCTCTTCGTCTCCACCCAGCAGGCGCCTGGCAGAACGAGTGGCCCTCGTTTGCATGAGCCAGTGTTTGATCGAGAGGTTCTCTGCCCTGGGCGACCTCGTTCCGACTCGCTGCTTTGCACGGTCTGTGCACGCTGAGGCAGGAAGCTCTGCTGGCACCAAGCCGACTCCAGTGGACCCTGGCCTTCCGCGGACTGAGATGTACAGCCGAACTATTTTGCCGACGCCAGCGTTGCTTACAAATTGATTGGACCAGCCATCCGAATATTCGATCCGCTGTATCAGCTCGAGGGGACTGAGGCGCCTTACGACTCATCGTTCATGTGTGAGCGAAATTCCCGTGCGTTTGTTCGATACGTTCGGTGTTCATACTTCTTAAGATTGGGTATGATTCGCCCCTGTATCATTAGAAGAGTGTCTTGATGAGGACTGTGCCAATGCGCCCCTAGCCAGTTCATCCCCTCACAGTATGGTCCCAGCGCAACAAAATTCTGAGTGCGATGTTTTCAGACAGCAAACTGGAGACAAGCTGAATGGGAGACTGTTCAAAGCAAGATAGCAAAGGGTGCGCGCTGTAACATGATAGATTTCGTTTTGCGTGTATCTACGCTGCAGTGCAGTGCGGCGCACTGCGATTGCTATGGTAATTACACTGCGCACTGATCTTGTTTGCTTTAGCTGTCGTTTGGTGATGATTCGATGATGTGTTGAACAGGACTGAATCTAACTTCGGCTCAAGTTACCGTCCAGATCCTGCACTTTAACACACCGCACCAGCCGTAGCGTGGCAAGCATGGTCAAGAAGGTGTCGATGAAGCGAAAAGATTCCGTTTCGAAGCAGACAGCCAACAAGCGAGTCGTTACATGCAACATTGGTTATGAGTGCGCCCATCCGTGTTATGGGATTTTAAACGTGTGAATGACTTTTCCTTCATCGGCGAACTTCCGAGGCATCTTCCTAGTTTCCAGTCCCTATTCATGGTGGCGTTGATGGTCTAATTCGCACACCCAATAAGCCAAAACGGAACGGGCATGCTGGGATTGTTGCGACTATTGAACTGCCTTTCTGAACCATATCACCTGAAGAGGCGAGCACCTGACGCGGAAGCGGAACAAGTTCAGACGAAGTTGTTGGGTGTCTACAGCAACGCGATGAACCAAATGAAGAATTGGCATGCGCTTGCATCCACACATTCCAGCGGGGAGTTGGCCAACGCCTATTGTGATGGCTGGAGCAATTGGGATTACGGGCGGATCTGGGTGATTGGATTCAAGCCAGTTCAGCCGAAGTTTAAACATGATGTTGGGCATTATTGGTTCTGGGCGAAGTGGCATGCAACAGTCACTTGGCAACACAGCTTTGAGCTGGCAGGCTTAAGAGCGCCTCGAAAGACCGTCCATACGAGAATGCCCACAACAGTTCAATTTCGAGAGCTATCAGAATTTTGCAAACATCGTTGTGACAGTGGACCGCAGCCGTCTGACGAATCTGGCACTACAGGTCCAGACGTGATTGTGAATTCCCCTCGCGCGGGCCGTGGCCATGCAGAGGCAGCTACCTCACCAACATCGAAATCTGACGTGGACCATCGTGACCTGCAGGAAAAGCTGGAGGCATTAAAAGTGTGATTTGCGAAAGGGTTGATCACGGAACCAGTGCATGAGAAGAAGCACTTGCGGCTGTTGGTAACGTGTAGGTGAGTCGTGTTCGCGTGGTGCATGGCTGGGCAGATATCCTGAACGCTAGGATGCGAGCAGGCCTTCATTGCTCGAGTTGTTTGCAAATGTGATTCCGTATTGGCACATGTCAAGTCGATGATTGTGTATGGGATATGGAGCAAATGTGTTGAATTGGACTGAAAAGTGTCACAGTGCAGCGCAGTTCGATACGTTGCACCGCAATTTCCTCGCATTGGTTTGCAATGCATTGAAATGCATTTCAAGCAATGAAATCCAGAGCAGATTCAAAGCAACGCTCTGGATTGCAAAAAGTGAAAACCGCGTAGCGCAATTAAGCGGAATACAACCCAAAATGAATGCGGAGTGGCAAAGCGATGCAATGGCAAAGCTTTGTAGCGCCAAACAACGCAATGGACGTCGCAGGCAATACAAAACAGCGCAGAGCACCGCAACACAGCACGATGTTCCATGAGAAGGATTGCCAACCAATGCACAACAGATGCAATAACGGCGCATGTCAATACAAGAAAGACACTGTTAAGCAAAACGAAACACAGAAATGAAATTTGCGCGGCATTCGGGTTGCACCAGAGAATCATCTGGAGAATTGGCCGCCAGGGGCGCCGCGGCCAAGGTTTAATTTCCGTGAAAAATCGGATGGCCTTCGGCCCATCCCGCCACCGTGTCTTGGTTGTGGGTATGAAGTTTATCGCATGTTCGGTGGGATCTCGTTGGAGGCCTCCTGGAGGCAGTTTTGAAGCATCCTGGGGGCAGTTTGGGGCCTCTTGGGGCCTCTTTGGGGCCTGTTGGGGGCCTCTGGGGGCCCCTTGGAAGCCTCTTGGGGCATCTTGGGGCCCTCGTGGGGCCTCCTTAGCTTAACGCGGAAGGCTCGAATTGTCGGTTCGTGGTCCCCTTTTGGGGTTGTTTTGTGGCCCTCTTGGGCCCTCGTAGGCGTTTCTTTACCGTCTTGGGGTCCTCTTGGGCCATCTTAGGGCCCTTGTTGGGCGGTCTTGGTGGCTTCCTGGGCCGTCTTGACGGCCTTTTGGGCCGTCCTGGAACGATCATTGGGCGTCTCGGGGCCATCTTGGACCGCTCTGAGGGCCTCTTGGGGACCTCCTGGCCCGTCCGGAGGCCCTCTTGGGCCCGAGACAGTCATGCGACAAGATGCCTGGAACCTCAGGGGAACCGCGGGAAGCCCCGGTTGATGTGAGAATTTGGGGTCTGGGCCCCGTCAAGACTCTTCAGGACTGAGGACTGAGGCCCCAGGGATTAGGCAAAGGACCTGAGGAACGCCCACTCCGTGCCCAGAGGCACAGTGGCAGATGGTAGTGTCCCATGGCCCAGAGGGCCTTCGAGCCAAAGCCCAGGTGGTAACTGAGTAATGTCCCATGGCCCAACCTGGGTCACCAGAATAGTGTGTTCCTTGTTCCATCGCTTCAAGTTGCTGGTGGGCTCGGTCAAAAGCTTCCGAAAAGTGGCACCGACGCCCCGATTACATTTCCACGGGGTGCCCCAGAGTCTCGGCGGTAGAGCCTGGCAGATGCGTAGCCATTACCGGCCTCACCCTGCCCCAGAGCCTAAGCTCATCTGATCTTGATTATTTTCGCTTTCGTGGGGGAGGGGCAAGCTGACCACGGCTGACCCGGGACGAAGAGCCATGATGTCTATGTATCGCGATCGCTTGAAAACGTGAAGGTGGATGAATGAAGCAAGGGGCCAAGCTACCGTGAGCTAAGCTACGCGCGGTTGGGCTGCGCTAGCCGAAGACAGAGCTAGCTTTTCTAGCATACTGCTGGTGTCAGCTGAGCCACGCGAGTCCATTCATAGCTAAGGTACACTGGGATCATGCGGGAGTGCATTTTGCGGATACCGAGCGCTGTTTTCAATGGCGTAAGCCGACAACATGATGATGTGATATTATCGAAGACGCCTACGGCGAATCACCGCCGCCCCCTGCCTTTTTGGAAACGCCGATGTGGCCGAAAGTTGGACTAGAGCTTGGCCAAGCTATCGGACCATGAGTTCCCCGAGTCGGTTTGGAAAGCTTTCGGGGAACACATGGGAGAGAATGATTATGAACAGGAAGAGGAAGAGGAAGAAATAGAGTAGGAGGATGAGGGTTGTTAGGAGTCTCTTGGGGCACCCTTGGGGTCTGTTGGGGGCTTCTTGGGGGCCTCTTCGAGGCCTCTTGGAGGCATCTTGGGGGCCTCCTTGGGCCTCTTGGGGGCCTTTGGGGGCTTCCTGGGGGTCTCTTTGGCCGTCTTAGGGCGTTCCTGGTCCGTCTGACGCCGTCTGGAGCCGTCTTGGGGGCCTCTCTGGGCCGTCTTGGGGCCCTCTTGGGGCGCTTCAGGGCCGTCTTGGAGGCCATGTTGGGCGTCTTGGAGGCCTCTTGGGCCGTCTTGGGGCGCTCTTGGGGCCGTCTTGGGGGGCCCTTGGGCCGTCATAGGGCCTTCTTGGAGGCCTCTTGGGCGATCTTGGGGGCCTCTTGGGCCGTCGGAAGGCCGAAAAGAAGAAAACGCAAAAAACCTTCAAAAACCTAAGGAAAACCAATGATTTTGGCCTCTTCGGGCTCTCCTGGAGAACGTCTTGGAGGCCTCTTGGGCCATCTTGGAGGCATCTTGGGGCCATCTTGGCCGTCTTGGAGGGCATCTTGGGCCGTCTTGGAGGCATCTTGGAGCCATCTTAGCCGTCTTAGAGACCATCCTGGCCGTCTTAGAGGCATCTTGGAGGCCATCTTGGAACCGTCTGGGGCAGGAAATTGGGGAATTGAGCTCCTGGGCATCCTTTCCGGGTGGCCGGCGGGACGGGCCGAAGCCCATTGGGGAGTTCTTTTAGAAAAAGAACCAAAACCAAAACCTGAAACGTCCAGCACGCCGTGCACCCCTGCAAGCAGGGGGCGGCGGATCGAGTGGTTTTCGGCCTATCCCGCCACCGTGCTTGGGTTGTGGGTCGCAGGCCTCTGGGATGGTCGTTGGGGTGTCCCGGGAGACCTCTCGGGGGCCTTTTGGGAACCGTTTTGATGCATCTTGGAGGCCGTTTCGGGGCTTCTTGGGGCGTCTTCGGGGTCTCTTGGGGGTCCCTTGGGATTTTTGGGGGGTCTCTTGGGGCCTCCTTCGGGCCTCCTGGGGGCCTCGTGGGGCGGAAGACTCGGACTTTCGGTTGGTGTTCTCCTTGGGCATCTTGGACCATCTTGGGGACTTTGGTTCGGTTCGTGCTCCATTCTTGGAACTGTTTTGGGGCCCTCTTGGACCATCTTGGGGGCCTCTCGGGGCCCTCTTGGCCCGTCTTGGGCCCAAGTCACGCGGGGAGATGCGCTGGAGCCCAGGGGAACCGTGCCAGACACCGTGCTGGGGTCGTGGACAAGAGGCTTCTGGGAGGCATCCTGGGGACGCCTGAGAAGTCGCGTGGGACATCTTTAGGAGCCCTCTTGGAGGCTATGGAGCCTCTTTGTGGAGTGGAAGGCTCGAAATGTCAGTTCGGGTTCCCCTTCTTGGGCCGTCTTGGGGGCGTACTGGGCCTCTCTTAGAGGTGTCGGATGCCGTCTGGGGCGATGTTGGGGCCGTCATGAATTGAAAATCCGAGAAGGCAAATTGTAAGTTGCTCAATGAGTTGAACTCTTTGGGCTGGCCCCAGGGATGGCTTCCTGGGGCCATCTGAGGACACGTGGGGAAGTATGGAACCCCAACAACGCTCCCAAGGCCTCCAAGAAAGTCACACGGCAAGCCCCAGAGACGCCCGAGAATTCTGTGAAATTCTAGCTCTGGGACCCATGAAGCGCATTTACAACATTCAGCACAGAGAACTGGCAGGGACTTGCTCCGTCCAGTGCCTGCGGCACGGCCGGCATTGCAGCGCAGATATCAGCACGGCGATAACAAATGAAAGGACGGAGCGACATATAAGTATGCACAGCCTCTTGTGTGTATCTAGATAGAGTGAAAGAGATAGACAGAGACAGCACACTTCAGAGAGACTCTATAGATGGGCACATCTGTACTCTTTACAAGCAACGAACACAAAGAGAGAAAGAGAGAGAAAGAGGAAGTGCACGTGCGGTAAGAAGAGAGCAGAAGTATTAGTGAGGACGGCATTATATGTCGTTCGCTTGCCATCCTGGAAGACTCGGCCTTTCAAGGACGGCTCGTCCTTCATTGACATCCAAGAGCGCCGCGGCTTCTTGCGGCGCCTGTGGCACTCACAGATTCGCCACGACATGAGCGAGGAAGCGGGGCGCGTGGGATACGCGTGCATCTCCTTATTTTCATGATCGTTGTGATTGCCTTCTCTCCCTCTCGTCATCGAGCCATTTGTCCATGCCCAGAAACCAGTAGCAACCCCGCATTCCGAGGCCACCGAGTTTCACGCTTGTCAGGGCAGTTCCCTTCCTGACATCCGCCAGTCTGTGGCACCAGAGGTTCCAGCCGCTTCCCGGGGGTAGTTTATCGCCCCCGATCCATGCTTGATTGCCCCCAGGCCCGAAAACGATCCTCAGAGGCCGAACTCGAGTAAAAAAATCCGCTTGGTAAAAGCACAGATCGTCTGAGATTTGGGTTATTTCCGAGATGCGTCTATCTCCCTCGGTCGAGTCTTTTCTTGTCGTGGGCGTCTAGTGGGTCATCCGCTTGCAGGCACGGCAACTGGCACGCAGCGAGGTTCTGGACAGGGGCACCGCGCCCCCCAGGGCATCAAAGACTCCAAAGTCTCAAAGGTTCCTCGGGTTTCGGCCTCTCTCCTCCTCCGCATCCGCATCCGCATCCGCATCCGCATCCGCATCCGCATCCTCCTCCTCCTCCTCCTCCTCCTCCTCCTCCTCCTCCTCCTCCTCCTTTTCCTCCGCCCCCTCATCCTCTTCCTCCTCCTCCTCCTCCTCCTCCTCCCCCTCCGCCTCCTCCCTCCTCCCTTGATCTGATCGTGCCTCACCTTTTCGTCGGCGAGCTCGCTCCTCCTCATACTCCTCCTCATGTGCGCTCGCCTCCTCCTTCCAGCTGTCCTTCATCATTTCGCTCCTCCTCCAATGTCGCTCACGAGCTCGACGTACCTCTCGACATCGCCAGGTTATGTAGAAGCGCGTCACTGCGAGTCGGCACGTCCCTACACACACATCTCTCGACTATATGGAGTTCGTTTTTTTGTACATGATGGACCACACGTATGGCTCCTATTGGGACGACCCCGACCACATTTTGGATGTCCAACATTGGATGGAGGCCTTCACCCAAGTATGTAATCCTTGTCAGTACGACCAGATGCACGCAGCTTTAGATGCTTTGTACGCCAGCCAACTGCACACCTGACGTCCCTGCACCGCCCGAAGTAGAGCATTCACTTGTCTTTAGCACTCGTGCACCGTCGCTCGCACGCATCGCGCTCTGCACGGCTAGAGTGAGAACCGTGCTAGCACACACTGAAGCATTAAGGGTAGCGCCCTGGCGGCTGGTTCTAAGTGCATCGTCTTGTACATTACGAATAGCCCCGATTCGCGTATAGCACACAGTTACTGCTCTTCAGATGTCATAGCCCAATTTGCCGATGAAAAATCATCATCATCACCATCATCATCCTAATTTTTCGCGTCCTCCCACAACCCGCTCTTCCTCACCCTTCTTCCGGTCCTCCGCCTCCTCCTCCTCCCCTCATCTCGGCCGCCGCTTTATCCCTGTCCCCGTCGTTCCTTCTCGTACTCCTCGTCTGCGCTCCCCCTTCCTCCACCCTCCTCCACCATTTCATATTGTCCCTCATTTCCTCCTCCGCCTCCTCCTCATCCTCCTCCTCCTCCTCAGATAGCTCCTCCCTGTCGCACCCCGAGGCCAGTTTTTAGGGCGGGCCGGGCGTTTCGCCTGAAACGTCCTCACCATTTATGATATGTGAAGCTTAACAAGTGACAACAGCTTCACAGATGGAGGGCGGGTGGTTTTCAAAATGTGGCTCTCGCTTTAGCGCCGCGGACATTCGTTTTTGAAATTTGCGAGAGTTTCACGGATTGAGGGCGGGTGGTTTTCAAAATGTGGCTCTCGCCTCAGCGCTTCGCACATTCGTTGTACGACATTTGCAAGACCTTCACGGATTGAAGGCGGGTCGTTTTCAAAATGTGGCTCTCGCCTCAGCGCCACGCACATTCTTTTTTATGTGCGACAGCTACACGGATTGAGGGCGGGTCGTCTTCAAAATGTGGTTCTCGCCTTAACGCCGTGCACATTCGTTTCAAGACAGTTGCAAGAGCTTCACGGCTTGAGGGCGGGTGGTTTTCAAAATGCGGCTCTCAATTTAGCGCCGTGCACATTAGTTTTCAAAATTATTGACGTTTCGCGTAACCCCACCAGCGCATGGGACAAAGCAGGCTTCGACGCCTACAAGATGGACGACGAGCACCAGCTCCGCGTAGATTGGCCAACCATTACGGACAGGCATCGCAAGCAACTACAGCGTGACACCAAGACGCACACCCCCGAAGGTCCCAGGGGTGGCGGTCGCCCGTATCCGGTACCCATGGAGCAAACCAAAAGAGGCCACTTGTTCCCCTCCGGTGTACACCGATTACAGGGTCGCCGAACAGACAGGCCCACCCAGTGCCGCAGCTCGATGGGAGTCATGGCAGGCATGGGAAGGGTGGGACCACCGTCAGGACACGTGGTCCGACTCCGACTGGAGGACCAGGGAGAAACGCACTGCCCCCAGAGGAGACGCTCAGTACGCTGACAAACGGCAGCGCGGGCGGGACTTCGCCCGCAAGTGAACCTGACTGGTCTACCCTATCGGAGCGTTGCCCCCTTCTTCTCCCCAGGCCCAGGAAGGCAGCTCCATCGTCGAGGGACAGTCGGAGAGGGCTCCATCGCATTCTCTTGCAGCTTGTTTGCGGCTCAAGGCCTTTCCCCCCTGATTATGTCAATACTACGAGTCGCCACTCAACCCGTCTCAGAACGCAGCGCATGCTTTCTAGATGACAACGACCTCGGGCAGCTGGGGACTGCCTCCACCTCCGTATACAAAGTGGTTTCCATCGCGCTGACCTTGTGGGCCACATGGGCCCCCGACGTGCCTTGTGGGGCCCAATGGGTCGGCAGCCCGATGGTCCTCAACCGCACCTTTGCTGCCCACAGGGGCGCAATTAATGAGGATAAAGACGACGCGGACGGCTGTCCCCACAGGCCACCTCCGTGGGTAGTCCCTATACAACAGGGGCTGGTTTCACCGCAGTGACAGGCCCCGGCCTTAATACACTTGTGTCACCTCCTGGGGACGAGGTGCACCACTCACACTGCGCCTAGACTCCGACGGTGCAGCGTGGGCCCTTAGCCCGTGTGGTAACGGCTGCCATATTTTCGACACACGGTTCGCTTTGGCCCTTACTCCGACATGGGCCCGACGTGCCCGCTGGGCACTCACGATGGATGGCTGGGGCTACAGGCCGAAGGCCCTCCCCCCTTTCGCTCCATAAGCAGCGCATCCGACGGCAGCGACCTGGTGGCGTTTCCCCCCCACCAGGCAGGCACCCTCCTGACCACCTTCCGACGACGCCTGACTGGGTCCCTGGCTGACGGTGGCCGCTGGGCTCTCGTCCTTCCCCCTCGTATTCAACTGACCTGCGGCTATCGGCTGCGCCCCCCACCCCTACGTCACTTCGACCTCCACGGCAGGACGTTCGACGTGGTTGTTTCACCGCAGCGACAGGTCGTGGCACTCCCAGCACCCCCCTGGATGTGGGACACCTCTATGGCCGCGCTGCGACTAGCTTTCCACGGTGCACCGTGGAGTTAGTCCGTGTGGCGTCGGCTGGAATAATCCACGCACAAGGTTGGCTTTGGCCTGGTTCTCTCGGACATGGGCCCGTCTCGCCCGCCCGGGCCATCGAGCGGCTGGGACCGCCGGCCTAAGGCCCGCCCCAGTCGTTCCACACAACGCACCTTCTACGTCGACACCGCTCTGTGGCACCCCCCCCTGGCAGGCGCCTACGACGGCTTCACCACTTGGCCCCGTTCTCGGACATGGACCCTTTTTTGTCCGCCTGGGCGCACCTTGGCCGGATGGGGTCGTCGGCCTAAGGCCCTACCCCTACGCCCCCCTCGACGCACTTCGGTGAATGACGACCGCGCCCAGTGGCGCTTCCCCCCACTGGTTGCACGCAGCCGGCCGTGAGCTTCCAGTTGCCCCGTGAGTGGGGGGTCTTGGTTGGCTGTTGTCCGCGGCGCGTTTTCTCTTCCCGGTCGCCGGGTGCCGGCGCCATCGTGCGTCGCCCCGCTTTCGCCGGATGCCGGGTTCGGCGTAGCGAGGCTCATTTTGTCCCTCGCATGTGCTCTCCGGCGTCGGCTCTTGGCCCGCTGGCAATTATCTGCTTGCCGTCATGCTTTTCCTCGGCTTAATGGGGGTCACCCCCTCGCACGTGCATTCCGGCGTTGGCTTTTGGCCCGCTGGCAATTATCTCGCTTGTCGCCCCAAGCTAGCTACGCCCCGCTCTCTGGCACATGTGCACTCCGGCGTTGGCTTTTGGCCCGCTGGCAATTATCTTGCGCGCTGCCCCATACTTGATACGACCCGCTCTCTGGAATCGCCCTTGGAGCCGCAGATCAAAAAGTAGCCCCACCAGCCCATACTTTTCGCAGCGACTCGTCTTCCCCGGCCCAATTCCCCCCCGCCCCAGCGGCTCTGCCCCTCCCTGGGATTGGGGCTCCCGAGCGCACGCGGTACAGCCTGTGCGCTCTTGGCTGCCGGCCGACCGCGTTGATTGCCCCACGGCCCCTGGCGGCGACGCCCACGGCATCCTCTTGCCCCCTTGTTCCGGCGCTGAGGCGTGGATCTCCCCGGTTCGGGCAGCCTACAGTCGTCGGTTCCAGCTTGAGAGCGCGCGTGGCATCCCCTGATCCGGCGGTTCAGGCGCTTACGGTGTCGATTACATCCGTCGCACCCTGGCTACTTCACCCATCCCTGGGGCCTTCCGTGGCCGGACGTTCGCAGGATCAGTACGCCCCTCCGGGGCTTTGGTGTGCGACTTTGTTGGCGCCACCCAGTGCACCAGTTTGGACTTAGTTAGGCGCCCATGGCAGTCGTCGCGGTGTACTCACTGGCCGCCTCTCTCGTCACATCCTGGCACGCCCCTCGCGCCATTTCGGCTGCGCCCCAACTGTGGTTGGTTACTTCACATGCGCGCTTCCCTGGACCTGTCCCCTGGCAGCTGCAGCCTGCACCTCCCCCTCGCGCCGGCCCGCCCACCGAGGCGCTGCCTGAGGTCGCCAGCCCGTCGGCGTTACGTAATTCGGCTCTTGCGCGGCCCGCTCGGACCTGACTCGCCGCTGGCGCTCTCGCCTGCGGTTGCGACAAAAAGTAACCCCACCAGCCTACTCAGAAACGATGCCCAGTGGAAGTGCCTCGATCAGGGAAGTGGGCAGCACACAGAAGAAGGGCCCCCAAGTGGAGGCATATTGGAGCGTCTTGGGGGCCTCTTGGCTCTTAGAGCGTCTTGGGTGCCTCGGAGAGTTTCTTGGGGCCTCTTGGTGGTCTCTTTGGGGCCTCTTGGAGGCCTCTGGGGCGCCAGTTGGGGCCTCCTGGGGCCTTTGGGGCGCCTCTTGGGGCCCTCTTGAAAGCGCTCTTGGGAGCCTTGAGAGCGTTTTTGGAACCCTCTTGGGCCATTTTGCAGTCATCGTGATGCTTCGGATGGCCACTGGAAGCGAAAAAAACAGAAAGCCCAAAACACTGATTTTCCCAAGGTTTTGGATGGATTTTGGCCTCTTCGGGGCCTCTTGGGGGAGCTCTTTGGCCACTTGGAGCCGTCTTGAAGCGGTCTTGGGGCCTCTTGGAGCATCGTGGGGGCCATCTTGAGGCATTCTGGGATATCTTGAGCCATCTTGGAGGTCACTTTGAGCTTTCCCTGGCGCTCTTGGAGTCATCTGAAGCAGTGCCCCCCCACACCCCCAGGAGGCCCAAATGCGCCTAAAACCTTAGTAAGATCAATGAGGTTGGCAGTCTCGCCGAGGCCTCTTGGAGCATCTTGGGTGCCTCTGGGGGGGCCATTTGGGTTTTTTGGGGGGTCTCTTGGGAGCCTTTTGGGGGCATCCTAGGGGCCTCTTGGGGGTTTGGGGGGGCACATGGGGCCATATTGGGGCCATATCGGGGCCTCTTGTGGCCTCTTGGCCGCCTCTTGGGGCCATCTTGGAAGAGATCGATCACAGGAGAGGGGGGAACTCAATTAGCCCCCCCCCAGGAGGCCAACATGGGGCCAAAACCTAGTACATTAATGTTTTTGGTTTCCTCGCCGAGGCCGTTTTGGACGTTCCAACGCGTCGGGGAACCCACCGTCGAGGTCCAGGGGGGGGGGGTAGGGGGAGGGGTCAAGAGTTTCCCTCCCCGCCCGCAAGCCGTCTCGTTCACTCCCACACGCCCTCCCAACACATACGTAGCACCCGAGCCTGGCCCAAGCCTCAGCATATGCAGCAGTCGTCTTTGGATGGGCAGAAACTGGGGGCGCATACGCCTCCGCCGCCGCCGCCGCCGCCGCCGCCGCCGCTGCCGCGCCGCCGCCGCCGCCGCCGCCGCTGCCCGCCGCCGCCACCGCGCCGCCCGCCGCCGCCGCCGCCACCACCGCCGCCGCCCCCGCTGCCGAATCGCCGCCGCCGCCGCTGCCGCCGCAGTCGCTGCCGCCACCGCTGCCGCCGCCGCCGCCGCCCCAGCCGCCGCCGACGACCCCGCCGCCGCCACCGCCGCAGCCGCCGCCGCCGCCAAGTGTATTATGGATTGTTTTTTGTTTGACTGGGTGGTAAAAGAAGGCCGCATCGGGTTCGCTGCGCATGCTGCGAATTCGGAGGCTCGTTACAAGGGGTGATGGGGGCAGAGTGTGTTTTGTATTGTTTTTTAACCAGGGATGGTGGGGGGAAGGCCCACATGGACTCGGGTTGGCTCCCAGTCGCTTGGGGGAGGGGGTGTATGCAAATAGGGAACAATGAAAAACCCCTCCCCGAAGGGGAAGAAGGAGAGGTACAAGAGGAAACACTTTAGACCACCTACGCCGAAAAGGCTGGTGGGATTTGCAAGAGCTTCACGGATTGAGGGCGGTTCCTTTTTCAAAATGTGGTTCTGCCGTTCGCGCCGCGCACATTCGTTTTTTCACAAAAGATGCAACAGCTCCACGGAGTCCCATGATCAACGTACCAGAAATGGTGCTTTCGAAGGATTCAGGATTATGCAGGCGCAACAGTTATGTTGATTCGCTGTGTGGAAGTCCCAAAAATGGCAGTCTGGCACGATTCTGGATCGTCAAGACGCAGCATTCAGGTTGATACGTGGCGTTGAAATCCCGAGAACCATGTTGTGGCACGCTTCAGGATATTCCAATTGTTGTCTTCCAACGAGGCAGTTCCCTCAATGGACATGAACCGTTGTAGGGGCATAGGAAGAGGGACCTTGGAGGGAGCGTTAATTCCAACATCGTTGATGACTCTTGGGTTTCCACTGGTCCTCCTCCTCCTCCTCCTTCTCCTTCTCCTCCTCCTCCTCTTAATTCTATATTTAGATGCATATCTTTGCGACGTTCAAAGCAGGCGAGGGCCGTCCGTTCCCACCATGCGCCCAAGCTTTGCAGTTTCGACCGCGATAGCCTGGCTGGCAGCTTGGTGCTCGCGCGGCGGCCTCGACAGGGCCTGGCGGCGAGAGGAGGCGGCAGCGCAGCGCTGTCCTGATCTGTACTGCGCGGAGGTGCCTCCGTGCCCGGGGCTGCGGTGCCCCGAGCTGCCGGCGTGCCCGGCGGCGCAATGCCCAGCTCTGCCGGAGGTACACTGCCCCGCCTGCTGCTCAGAGGAGCGGGAGGCGCCGCCGCGGGCCGCTGGCAACGCGAGCTCGCCGGAGGGGAGGCCTCCTCAGACCACACCTCAGCGCCCCCCGGAGGACCTCGCGCCCGAGGGCCCATCCGCGGCGGGGAGTGCGGCGGGGTGGCTCGCTTCTGCCGCCGTGGAGTTGCTGGGGGGCAGCCTGGGGGTGCTCTGCCACGCCGTGCTGCTGTTCGTGGGCGTGTGTGCGCGGGCCTGCTGGAGGGGGCTGCTCGCACAAGTACGGCCTGCTCCTCGGGCTCTTCGCGATGGCGCAGGTACTGCAGGAGCGGGCGTGGGTCCAGTACGCCGGAGCGCCTCTCTTCCACCAGCGTCACGTGGAGGGAGTCTTGGCGGGTACTCCAGCGGCAGCGATAAAGGTTGTGGTTACCACAGCCGATGGAGACGTGTACTGCGAGACGTACGGAGGCACGGACCACAACATCGCGGCCGTGCGCTGGAGTGATGTACGCCGACCGCCTCCGCCTGGGGTGCCACGGGACTTGTATCGATTCAGATGGGAGATCACCCCGGCGGAGAGTATGGGGATCCAACGGTTGGCGAGACTTGCTGCTCGTGATGAATTTGTGTCGAGAGATCGTCGCCATGGCGGACCAGGTGCGGAGCCTGCTGGGGCAGCACTGCTGCCGCTGGCCGCGGATGTGGCGCGAGCGCCGATCCCGCCGCCCCGCTTCCCCGGCGAGGGGGACGGCGGACAGTCCCCGTGGGGGGCGGCAGCCCGCTGCGGGCAGCCGCCGCCGCGGGGGCCGGAGCCGGGCCTGGCCTGGCGGTGGGGGGCGCCGCGGCGGCTGGCCCCGCGGCGCCGCCTCCACTCGACGACGAG
The DNA here is from genome assembly GCA_963575745.1 of Prorocentrum cordatum. NCBI lineage: Eukaryota > Dinophyceae > Prorocentrales > Prorocentraceae > Prorocentrum > Prorocentrum cordatum. The sequence continues at coordinate 53,290 of CAUYUJ010015953.1, forward strand.
CTCGTGTGGGTGGTGACGGAGACGATGCACGGGCTGAAGCGGGGGTCGGCGGTCTTCCCGGGAGCGGGGATGCCGAGTCTGGGGGACGCCGGGCTCTACCAGGTTCCATGGGCGACGCCTGGTCCTCGCGGGCCTGCCGCTGTGCTGGTGCGTCGCATGAGGTACGGGGATGTGTCGAGGCACCTGCGCGTGGAGTTCAACGAAGACGCCCGCGTGCTGCCAGTGGAGCTGCCGGGGAATCGACGCCAGAGGCTGACTTGGCGGCACGCGGTGGAGCGGCACTCGGTTACGCCCTTCGCCGACTGGCCTATCCAAGGACCACGGACCGTGGAGTGGGTGATGAGGTTCCTCGATCGCCGTGGGGGTGGACCTGGAGATCATCATGCGTGGTGGCGGCAGGTCAACCGACTCCAGCGCGGGGACTGGGGGGTGGACATCCACGAGAACGGATTGCGAGCCTTGGAGCTGGCCGCGAGTTACGACAATTTGGAGTTGGCCAACCTAGCGAGCCTGGAGGTCATCGCTCGGGAGTGCCAGCTCGTGGAGTACGCTTACTCCCGCGAGCCCATCGGCGGAGCCGCGGCCGAGTCGGGCGACAAGAACGGCAAAAAGGACCAGAAGGGCAAGGGCCGGCCCCGCGCGGGGCTCCTAGACGAGAGCGACATGTTCGCGGGGCGCCACCGCGAGGCTGGCGAGACGATGGCGTCGCCGGACTTGCTGGACTTCGCGGCTAGGGAGGTGGAGCGCGACGCGAGCGCGCTCAAACAAGTTCGCAAGGCACGGGAGGAACGCCGTGCCTTGCGAGGAGATGGCGCATGAGAGGCACCCGCTGGACTTCTGGCCCGGGTCTGGCGGGAATCACAGGGCCCACGAATTCGAGCAGTCACCTGGACGTGCGCCCCACCGACAGCGGGACTTTTTTTTTCACTACCTCGGCTTTCGGAGGCCGCTCCTCGGGCACCCGCCTCCCCCCGTGCACGCCGCACGACTCAGAGACGAGCGCTACGTCAGGCGGCGATCGCTTCGGCCACTGACGAGCTCATCGACACCCTGAACGATATGCACAGGGCACCCCGGGCTGGGTCTCCCCGCCCGGGCTCGAGACCGACGTTGGCGCAAAGACTCGCACTGGACCATCTCCGCCAACGCGTGGTAGACCCGGGGCCGCCCCCCGAGGATCTTGACGGACCAGGAGCCTTCGACGAGCTCCGGTCCAAGCTGGCCTACGACGGATCGTCGTCCAGGCTGGCTCCTCTTCGCGTGGACCTACTGGACCTGCCCCCTCCTGGCTTTCACCCTGCGACGCTCAGCGAGGCCGCGGGTCCTGCAGGCGAGTTGATCGAGAAGAGGCTTCTAGATAAGGCGCTTCCCGGTGTGGAGGGGGAGGCGAGACAGAAGCAATTCGGCTTGCGTCGGGCATACTCTGACCCCGCCCTGCGCAGTCGCAAGGTATACATCGAGTTCTTGACGCGTCTCCACGCGGCCAACCTGCTCGACTTCAGGCTCAGTGTTCGTCGGCGGATAGGATGCTTCAGTGCGTGGAAGAAATCGGGGGCCCAACGGTTGGCGATCGACGCCGGGATCCCGAACTGTTTCTTCGAGGACCCCGACCCGGTGCAGCTGGCGAGCGGGGCGTGCTTCGCTAACCTCCAGCTGGGCGCGGGCCCCCCGCTAGTGCTGGGCGGCGCTGACATCAAGGAGGCCTTCTACGCCATTGCGATGCCCGAGGAGCTGCGTGACCTGTTCGGGTTTGAGCCCATCAAGGCGTGGGAGCTCGGGGTGACGCACGTGGGCGGGGAGCCCGTGAAGTCGGGCGACCGCGTCTTCCCGGTGATCTCGGTGCCACCCATGGGCCGGGTGTTGGCGCTACAGGCCTGCCAGTCCTTGCACGAGTTGCTGGCGCGTCGCGAGCCCGACGTAGGCGAGCACAACGCGCTGGTGGATGGGCGGCCACCTCCTGGGCTCGATCCGATCGTCCACACGGAGTACATGAACAACTTCGTCTGCTTCGGGAGGGACCCCCCGGTCGCGGGGGGCGTCGTGGCCCGCGTGCGTGGGCGCCTCGTCGCCGCAGGTCCCCCGACGCACGATGCTTGGTCACTTCACCACGCGGGGGCTGATCCGCCGCGAGGTGTTCTCGGCGCCCCAGGCTTGCTTCGCCTTCGCTCAGCAATTCAAGTCTGGACGGGGCCAGCTCCGGCCCTCAGTGTGCCGAGAGCTCCGCTGGATGGCCTCGCTTGTCTTCGTCACTGCTCGAGAGCTGGACGCCCCCTGGCGTTCAAAAGTTCACGTCTTCGATGCGTCGGAGCGGGGGCGCGGGGTGATGAGTAAGACGATCGACACGAGAGACGTGCAAATCATCGGGCCGTATAACGATAGGTGGCGATTATCGAGGTTGGGAGAGGAAGAGCAATGTCACGATCCTCGGGGCAATCTTCATCGGGGCGAAGAAGGTGGTTTCGATCGGGTACCTCCTGTTCCGGGACATGTCTGGGGGGGAGACTGGTGCCGAGTCGTTTCTTCCCGATGGGCCTCTGGAGATCACCAAGTTCACCTCGAGTCTCGCTCGGCTACCTGGACTCTCAATCACCTGGCCAGGACGTCCTCGTCACACGGCAAGCGTCACCTCATCCTCGGAGATGCCATGACCGTGATCCTTTCGCGGACCAAGGGCCGAGGCGCCTCTTTCGGGCTCTGCCGGGCCCTCCGGCGGTCTGCCGCCCTTGCGCTGGCCGCCAACCTGTACCCCGCGTGGCGATGGCTGCCCTCTGAGTGGGACGCGGCCGACGCGGCCTCGCGCGGGCGCCGGAGCACCTGCGCTGGAGGCTGGAGCCCAGGGGCCGCGCCTGCGCCGCGGCCTGGCCGAGGGGCGCACGCTGGCTCGCGGGGCGAGGGCCCGACGGGCGGCCGACGCCTTCCCTTCTCCGAGCCGCCCTGCCCCAAGGTGGAGGACCTCGTCCGCGGGCGCGGCGTCGACGACGGCCACGACGAGCTGGCCGGGGACCTGCGCTTCCACGGACGCGCGCCCAGGCACAGGGGCGCGGCGCCCACGCCCGCCCCGCCAGGCTCGCGCGGCCCGCGAGGTCGGGCTCGGGCGAGAGGCGCGCGGAGCGGCCCGCCGAGCAGCCCACCCGCCAGAGCCGCGGGCGACGGTCGCCCGGGGCCAGCAGACCGCGCTGGAGCGTCGGTCGGCGTCTGCGAGTCGGGTCATCGAGTACCGGGAGCAGCGCGACAGGCTCGTGGCTTGGGCGCAGCAGCGGCTCGAGACGGGCCGGCTGAGGGACCCAGAGGCGACGTTGGAGGAGATGACGTGCCAGATGTCCGACGGCGGATGGAGGTCGAGCACAGCCTCCAAGATGGAGGCGGCGCTGGCGTGCTTCAGCCCCGAGGCCGGGCGCGGCTGCTCGAGCCCCGCTCGAGTGCAGCTGACCCGCCGGGGCTTCCCCCGCCGCGACCCGCCGCAGGCCAGGCGGCCGCTGCCGCGGGCTGCGGCCTGCCTGGAGGCGCGGCGGCTGGCGCAAGAGGGGAGCTGGCACCTGGGCGCCGCCGACCTCTTCGCCTCCACCCACTGCTCGAGGCCATGCGAGGCGCTCCGCCTGCGCGGGCTCGGCATCATCTCGGAGACGGGCGACCGCGACGAGACGGTGAAGGTAGACAACGTCAAGGAGGCCGTGGGCCCGGAGGAGCTCCTCACCCTGCTGCGCGTCAGCGACAGGGTGCTGCTCATCTTCCTCTTCAGCCTCCGCGAGTGGGCGGTGGGCTTCCAGGAGGCCTCGACCGCCGTGGGCATGGTCGGGGAGCCGTCGCCGAGGCTCTACACGCTGCGCCACGGGGGGGGCTCCCTCCACGCCATGATAGGCACGCAGGGGCTCCGCGTCGTTCAAGACAGAGGTCGGCGGATGATGGAGCTGTCCGTCGTCAGAAACAAAGGAGGAGGGTCGGTGAATCAGTTGCTCCGGGATCTTCCCGAGGAGGTGCGCCGCGCCGCCGACAGTGCCGTGCTGAAAATTTCCGAGTGGCTCCTGCGGAGCTAAGTCGACGCTGGAGAGCTTCGTCATTCCCGAGGGGGTTTGCTGTAGAGCCTTTCTCAGGGTCTGGCCGTCTCAGTGCTGCATGGCAGTAGCATCCCAGACTTCGAGGCATCCTGATCTTCGAACTCGATTTCAAGTTCGGTCCTGAGCATGACCTCTCTCGTCGGAGCTTCCAGTGGTTTCTGCGCTCGAGGCTCCTGGATGGAACCCTTCGGGCCGCCTGGATCGGGCTCCCGTGCAATAGTTTCAGCACTGCGCGGAATCGGCCCAATGGGCCAGCGACACTCCGGAATGCCTCGTTTCCCTTGGGACTGCCGGGGCTAAAGCCCTGGGACGAGAAAGCTGTGAGAACGGGAAATGCCCACGCCTCGTTTTGTGGTGGGCTTTTGAAGTTGGCGCGACGGTCTGGAGTTCCGCTTGTAATCGAGAACCCTGGCCAGAGCTGGGTGTGGAGTCACCCCGCCCTGACCCTGCCTGCCCCGTCCTCGTCGTCGTCCTTCCCTCCTCCTCTTGATTTTTACACGGATTTTTGCATGGAGGGGACCCCGTGGAGAAAGCGGACCCGCTTCAGAACTGTTAATGTTGACCTCGGGCCCGCTGTCAAACACTGTTGTGGCCGGGGAGTGTGCTCTCGGTCTAATATTCCCCATATGCAGCTCGAAGGCAAGGACCCTCACGGCGTGTTCGATACTAAAATCGCCGAGGCGTACCTTCGACAGCTGTGCCGGCGTGTGGTGCACAGATTATCCGTTCCCTTTCTCGCCCAGCACTCTCGCAAACTCGTGCATACCTAGAATAATGTGGTCGGCCGAGGAGATCGGCCATGATAGCCAATGTGGTATTATTTCTGGTTTTGGGTGTGCGTGTGTGTGTATAGCCCGTCGTGTATGATAAAATTCTGGGGCTGTGTCACCGTCCCCAGAGCACGCGTTCACCTTTCACACAGATTTCCGTGGCCCTCGGCAGCGTAGCACGGGAAAGAAGATAACTCTATCTTTGGATGCATATCTTTGTGACGTTCAGAGCAGGAGAGGGCCCTCCGTTCCCATCCTGGCTCAAGCTCCCTGCTTCGCTTCCCTCCCTCCCCACTTTCACCAGTCAGGGCGTGTGTGTGTATAGCCCGTCGTTTACTCTCTGATAATATTCTCGGGCTGTGTCACCGTCCTCAGAGCACGCGTTCACCTTTCACACAGACATCCGTGGCCTTCGGCAGCGTAGCACAGGAAAGAAGACCCTCCTCCTCCTCCTCCTCCTCCTCCTCCTCCTCCTCCTCCTCCTCCTCCTCCTCCTCCTCCTCCTCCTCCTCCTCCTCCTCCTCCTCCTCCTCCTCCTCCTCCTCCCCCGCTTCGCCATCCTCCTGGTACCGTCCTTTGGGGCACACCCAGAAACTCCGAGATCCCTAGCCTGAGCAGCCTCGCGGGAGCGCCTGCTGCACGAGCCCACGCGCCGCGCGCGCAGCCTTCTGGGGCTCGCAGAAGGGGCGGGGACGAACCCCAGGGCATCCCCAGGGACCCAAAGGCAGTCGCGCCTCGCGCATCGCGGCTTGGGTTGGAGAGGCGCCCTTCTCTGGGGACGCCTCGCGAAGGCGCAGGGATGACCGCGCACCGCCAGGCGCGGTGCGCAAAGCTCGGCGACCTGAGAGCACGGCTGGAGGTGCACATCTCCTTTTTCCAAATTTGCCGTCCAGAGAGATGCTCTTCCGACCCGCTCCCTGACCCTCCCTCACAGGGCACGGGTCGCCTTCTCCCTGGCTGCCTGTTCGCACGGTCGTTTTCGCCCGCTCGTCTTCCAGGTGGGGTCGCCTTCTCCGGGGTCGTTTTCGCCGGGGTCGTCTTCGCCTGGGTCGTCTTCGCTGGGGTCGTCTTCGCCAGGGGTCGCCGTCGACAGGCGAAGGCGACCTTTCCCCTGACCACAACTTTTCTGGCCCCCTCTCTGTTGACCCGCCCACTGGCCCTACCCCTCTGGGTCGCCGACAGGGGGGGAGCGGCCCCGGGGGGAGGCATCGACCCCCAGTCCACCTAGGAACGCGCGGGTTCACTATCGAGGGCCCAGATCCATCCGCGATGCATCGCCGATTCCAGGTCAATGTTCCCTCCCTGAGCACCACCCCCTTTACGACTCTCCGAGCCCAGCGCTCGGTAGCCCCAACGCACCGCGCCGCCCCCCATTGGGGCTCCCGAGCGGTCCCAATTGCAGGTCAGGCGTTTCAAATTGCGTCATTGTTCGACGTGCTGGCGCAGCATCAGCACTTTGATGTTGTTTTGTTCACCGCGACGGCACGTTCCCAGACCCCCGACGTCATGATTTGTTGTTAGAACGTCAGCCCCTAGGGGTCTCGACCCATTCCCCAGGACCGTTTTTGCATACCGAGCCGTCATTTGACAGTCCCGAGGCCTGGTTAGGGCCCCCAGAGGCCGAAACAGCGAAAAACCTTCCAGCGTGATTTTGTTCGTGACTCGAGGGGGTTTGAGGTCAGCGCTGCAGCATGTGCATGGGTTGTCAGCTGTGGTACGGTCGAGCATCTGATTAGTAAACCTCCTCACGAATTGCTGGACCAGCGGTTCTTGACAAACTTGCTGGAGCGTTGGCCCAGTTTCTTGAACACGCTCGTCCTTCCAGCGTGCACGCCAGAAATTAGTACATGTTTGGTTCAAGAATGCTTTGACACTTCGCGTATACCCACCAGTGAGTCGGGATGGGCCCTCACATGGCAGGCGGTGCGACGTCGGCTCAACAAAGCGGCCGACCGCCTCGCGACACTAGGGGTCTTTTGGGCCAGCGCCCTCAGACACGCCGGTGATCATGCGGTCACCACCTGGGTCGTGTGGGAAAACACCCATCGCTCCTCTCCTCCTCTCTTCCCCGCTGCCGGAGTCGACCTCTGCGACTTGGACCAGGTCGCCCTGTTCGTTGACGCTCTCGAAAACCCCCCTCCTCCTCATCTCCCCTGATCGTTCCCGGTCCGACACACTAAGGTCACTACAGCCCGCAGCCTTCAGCTGCCTCCCTGGGTTACTACTGGACGCTCCTTGGGACCATGCCCAAGAACAACCAAGGTCCCACCCGACGTTGGCCCTCGTGCCTGCCACACTGTGAGGACGGCCCGCCATTCAGATTGGGCACACGCGTTTTCCTTGCTCGGTACTGTCCCTGGATGCGTTGGGTTTTCTTTAACGGCGGGTGGCGCCACTGGTGCGAGATCTGCCAGGAGCCCGTGGATGACACTCAGCACATCCTAAGCGACAAGCACTACGACATGTCGCAAAAGCGCTACAGCGACGGGTGGCCCGACCCAAACACCTTTGTCACCCCTGGGAATATGTGGAGCATGTGCAGTGGATCGACCTGGGACTCAAATCACCGTGTGCATATCGAGCGAAGGGCCTGGCCAGGCTGGAGGCCCGTCCAACCCTTGGTATCCCAAGACGGTGTACGCTCACTCCCTGGTCTCGTGATTCCGGAAGACGCGCTGCACGTGCCCACCACCTACCCTCTCTGGGACGACGAACCGACGTACAACTGCCCTGGAGGCACCAGATCCGACCCAGAACACGTGAGGTCGCACCAGATGGACACACGAGAGGCTAGGCGGACGGGCGTCAGACAGCCCGACGTTGGCGGAGGGGCCAACGCGCTAGCAAAATCGTCCGTCGGGTCACTGCCTGCCGCACCTGGGCAGCCCGCAGCCGCCTCGAGTGGACCTTTGCCTCCGCCCCCGCCGCCCCCCCCTCCGCCCGCCTGGGACCAGCCCAGCCAGCAGCGAAGAGTGATGCTGGCAAAGGAAGAAGATACATCACCAGCAGGCCCGTCGGAGCAGCAGACGGACGATTCGTTGGCACTCCCAGCGGCCGCCGACGTACTTAGTCTCTACTCTGTGCCCCTGGACTCTCCGCACTCCCGAGTCCACCCCAAGGCGGCGCTAGGGGACCTGCCCGAGGCCGTTCGGCTCCCCTCGCAGTGGCCTTACTCCCTCCAGGATCGTGGACAGACACTTCGGAGGATCGCCCGGGTAGAAAGCCAAGCGTCTGTCGAGACGGTGGACAACAGAAAAGACTCCACACGCGAAGACCTGGCCAGGAAAGGCAACTGCGCGCTCGACGTCCGCGTCACCAGGATCGACGCCAACTCGGACTGGGGCGACCTGGACACTTTCCAGTCGCGCAATGCGCTGGAGCTTCCAGAGGGTAAGGAACTCTACCTACTGGAGTGGCCCTCTAAGTACAAAGTGGCATCCAGGACCCAGGAGGGAGACAAAGAAGGCAAAGAACTGTACATTTCTGTCACCGGCCCCACAGTCGACAAAATTGCTGACGTCACGATCTGGTGGCCCCCCTCCCTGGGCGGTGCCATTCACCCAAGAGACGCCCAAGTGCTCGGCCCCAGCCCGGCCACCAGGCACCCTTCCGACAGATGCATAGTGCTGTACAACAGTGGAAAGTGGGGGCCATTCCACGAAGATGAAACCAAGGCGAAACGCCCCCCAAACGACGATGTTCCCTGGTACCGAGTGGACGAGGCCCCCTCCGACATCCAGTTCTGGCGCCAGTGTTGGGCTCTCGACCAGATCTACTACCTCCGGCAGAATGCCGCGGATCTGTTCGCCCGCGCACTGTCTCCCCTGACTTTCCTCTTAGCCTTCTTGCACGCCCCCCGGGCCGACCGACTTGCGGCCAACGACCTGCGGCGTACCAGCACAGTAGGCTCGAACCTGAGGGCCGGGGCCGCCGTCACCCAGGACTGCGACGTCCCCGACGCTGACCTCACTCAGGCTGTCCGAGGCGGCCTTCTGCAGCAGGCACCGCCGCTTCCCCTGGGTTTGACGGCATTCTCCGACGATGAGATCTCGGACGCGACGGGGTCGGTCTTCCAGAGGGTGCGCCCCACACCCAGTCTGGTGACTTTCCGCGAAAGGGTGGACAAACACAAGCCAAACAACGACGCGATCAGGGCCCTTCAGGCCACCTTGCATCACCACGCCGTACTGGTGCACGGGCCCCCCGGGACAGGCAAGACCACCTTTTCCGTCGCCTGCCTGGACATGTGGGGATGCTGCCTACGTCCGGGACAAGCAGTCGCGTTGGCAGCCGGTTCGAACACGGCGGTAGACCAGCCCGCCCTGGCAATGTCCGAAGCGCATCAGCAGCGTCGTCTCGATCCCGACACGGGGTCCCCTGGGAAATTCGTGCGCCTGGCAAGGAAGGAGCGTGTCAACGAGGGACTCGTGGACCTGACACCAGAGGGCCACTACAAGAACGCCCACGGAGAGTTCCCGTTCCAGGACGGGGACAAGAGCCCGGACTTCACGCCCTACAAGGCTAGCCTGCTTCGAGATGCCAGGGAGATCATGTCCACACACGAGGCGGCCGAAGCCCTCGGACAGAAAGACAGTCCTCACATTGTCCTCCTGGTAATCGATGAAGCTGGGCAGGCCACGGAGCTTCCTGCGCTCATGTCTATGGTGAACTTGATCAACAGCGGCGGAGCCCTGGTACTGGTGGGCGACCCGAATCAGTTGCCCCCTACGGTTCTCTCCAAGCTTGCCAACGACCTGGGACTCTGTGTCAGCATATTTGACAGGATGTTTCACGCACTCCGCGGCCAAGATACGGCTGCGGTCCACCTGTCGATCTGCTACCGCATGCATCCGCAGCTACTCGCCTTTCCGAACGCAGCCTACTACGGCAAGAGTATGACGACTGGCATCATGGACCCGCTCAGGGACAGGCCCATCGTTGAAGGCACCCCATGGAGAGACATCACACCCTGGGAACCCGGGCGACTGACTGAACTGGCCAACCTCACCGGTTCCAACGAGGCCGACCTTCGCGCGACCCTCAAGCAGTTGGATCCTCCGCAAAACGGAGACAAGCACCGTTTCCTGCTGGTCGACACACCCTCCTGGGAAGTAACGTCTAGCCTCCAGCCAGGCTACGCCAACCTCCCCGAGGCAGCGCAGGCCGTGGACATCGCGCGGACACTCTTGCCCGAGCTCGAAAAAGGCACCACCGTCAGAATCGTCGTTGGCTACCAGCTCCAGACGGCCATCCTCACGGACGGCTGGCCTCAAGGCCCCCGCCACCTCTGCGGTGTCCTGGGGAATTCAAAGGGTGGCAAGAAGGGGAAATCAGGCAAGGGAAAAGGCAGTGTTGTTCGCGGCGGACAAGACATCCCTGGCCCTGGAGCCGACCCCCAAGGGCACGCGGTGGACGATCACCGATGGGAAACCGTCTTTCGGGAGGACCATAACGCCCACACAGCCATCGGCGCTGCCTTCCCTGGACTCAGGCAGGTTGCAGGAAAGCACATGAAGAGTGGGGCCCTCAAGCTCACCACCATCGACTCCAGCCAGGGTGGTGAGGCAGACATCGTAATCGCACTGACCACCAGGAGCAACGGGAAGCACAATTGGGGCTTTGTCGACGACGCCAAACGCCTGAACGTGGCAATCACTAGGGCCAAGCGGAATATCCGGATGTTGGGAGACGGGCGCATGTTCGCCAATGCCACCTGGCCCCAGCTGCGTGTGCTCTCTGAGTACGGGCGCTTCACCCGCCTCTGGGTCCGATTCGGGGGCGGCGCACCTGCTGGCCACAGGAGATCCCTGGTCATAGACGAGAGCTTTGACCCACTGCCCGACCTCGCCACCTGGGCACCGCCCCCCGTCGCCTGGAGCTGCGATGCAAAGGGAGAGGACGGGCGAAATGAGCTCGATGCGGCCAAGAGGAAAGCCCGCGACGCCCAGGCGAACGGCTTCGCCGAGCGCTACAACACTCCGCTGGCCGAGGACTTCGACTGGGACTCCCTGGGCAAGCTCGTCTCGGCCGGCCTCAACGAGATCCTCTCGACGCATGCCTTCCACGTGCTCATCTCTCTGGTGGCGGGGCTGCACCCGCACGAGCTTTCGCTGGCAGAAACACCGCGACAACCTGGCAGACTCGACCGCAAGGCCTGGTCGCACCTGGGCTTCCTGTTCGACATGTCCCTGGGTCTAGACGCGACCAATCTGGTCTACAACATGCTCTGGGCAGCCATTGTGTGGTCACTCGGCCTTGGCACTCCCTGGGAGGACGCAAACCGCGCAGTGCACGACGACTCCCTCCCCCCGGTGCCGCACGTCAAGGGACGGCGTGTAACGCTCTGTGGTCGACGCCAGTGCACCCCCAAGGGACTTTTTCGGCAGGTTCCCCAGGCGTGGAGTGCAGCAACCAAGGATTGCTGCAGACACAGGAAGCACCCTGGGATGGCTGGCCTACAGGAGATTCTCAGCGGCGCCCCCGACGACCCAAAGTGGGACCAGTTCCGGAAGGGAATTAAAGACACAGATGGCCTCCCCATGGAATCCAGCAAAACCCAGTCGCTCTTGGTCGTCATGATGTTGATGCTCCGCGAGCCACGTGTGTTCTTGTGGCCTTTCCCTCACGCAGAGCAGGCTGGGGATGTGATCGAAGCCATCCTGGGCTTCTGTGTCCCATGGCAAGAAGCGCACCGAGGGTTCCGGCACGACTTCGCAAGAACCTGGGGACTCACGCTGGACGACCTGGCCGACCTCCACGGCTGCATCGAGGCAATCCTGCCCCACATCTCCAAGCTCGTAGCGGTGGCGCACCACCACCCGGACGCGCAGGCAGCTGGCTGCCCGCAGACCTGGAGTGAAATGGACCAGCAGGACTTTCAGCTGAAGGCGCCGATGCTCGTCCTCGAGAATATCGTCCCAGCCGCCTCCCTGGCCCCTCTGGGTACGCACCGCTGCTCGGTGTGCGCGCTTCACGTCGCGCTCGCGGGCTCAGACGCCTCCCTGGGTGACGACGGTCGGCGTGCGGGGCTCGCCTACATCGGCGGCGGATTCGCGCTATCCAACACCGAACTGAACGCCCCCTTGCCGTCCACCCCTGCCCCAGGCACCAAGCAGGACCCTCCACGCATTCCCGACGACAGGCTGACAGCCGAACAGAAATACGGCAGGTTCAAGTGCGACAGGTGCGGTAAGGACCAGCTACGCTCCACAGAGGGCACGTGGATATCCGACGACACACGCCTGATGGTAGCACAGAACCGGCCCTAGGCCTACCTCGACGGTGCAAACATGGGGCGGCACTGCGAGACCTGCTGGATCCGACACCTGGAGGACCAGGGCATCCCAGCACCAACCGGCGCAACAGTAGCGGACAAGGTCAAGGAACCGAGCAGCAGAGGATCGGTGCCGCAAGCGACAAAAAGGCGGATGCCCTCCCCTCCCTGAGTCACCTCCCACTTGGCTTTGGATGCAGCCCCCAGGCGGACACGAGATCGCTGTCGGACCTCATCATGACGCCGACGGGCATGCAGATCCCTGAGCGCGCCAACACCGCCATTCCCATCCTACGGGTCAGGGATGAGCGGTTCGGCCTCAAAGCTGCGGAGAACAAATTCTACTCCGCACGGTGCGACACATGCCCCCCGGGGGCACCGCTCCTCGTCTGGAACACCGGAGCACCTCCCCTGGGCTGCTCCATATGGAAACCAGCGGAGGGGGTAGGGGTTCCCGAGCAAGCTGGGCTGCCTCCCATCGAGCGGCGAGCCATAGCCTGGTGGGAGCGCAACTGGAACGCCACTTGGTGCTGCCGGCGTTGCCTGGTCCCCGTATGGAACATCGGTCCTCCAACCCTGGACCACATCCTTGATAGAGACTACAGGGCGCTGTACCCAGCCGAGGCCCCTGTCCTCCCAACGCTCAACAGCCAGATAGTAGCGGAGGTGCCAGTGGACATTTTCAGTTCCCTTCCATGGATAGGCGCTGACGCCAAGGCCCAAGATCGCTTCACCAAGGCTGGAGCGGCAAACCTCCCTGGGTCTAGCGCCTCGGGTGGAGCGGCCCCCGCGGCCGAGCAAGCCCCCAGGACTCTTGCACAGCTCATGGAACTCCTGCCAGAGCTGCCAGTCCCGCAGGGGCCGCTCCTGGACAGCAGGGACGTCAACGACCCCACGCTCAGCCCAGACGACCCCAGGAGCGGATCGGGCAGCGGAGACGTGGTTGTTCAGCGACTCCTGGTGACCTACCTCCGGGACTTCCACCCTGGACTGGACTACACTTGGCGACAGTTCTGTCACGGCCATCGCGATGGCAGCATCCCAGAGCCTAAAAACGAAGAAGCCTCCTGGCCAGTCGGACGGTTGACGGAGTTTCTCAGGACGGCGTACGGCGAATGCATCTCGAAGGACTGTTCCCCGCTCAACCAGCCCTGGGAAGGCAAACGGCTGGCCGCCGCGCGGGTCGTCTCCCACCTCACCAACGGCGACAAGCACAAGGAGTCCTGGGAGAAGCACGCCTTGGCCCTCGCCCCGGCGAGTGGCTTCAACCCCGTCAGACACGAGATGGGCACGCTGACGAGTTTCCTACTCAGCCTCAGCGCCGACGCGCTAGCCTCGGCAACCATCACCTCCCCTGCCGAGTCGCACGTGCAGACAATGAGCGAGGACAGACCAAACACCTCTACTGCGGCCGGTGCAGACAACCCCTTGGGTACGAAAGACGACGACACGCGCCTTGGCAACCCGAATGCGCGTGACCACGCTGCCAAAGACGAGGACGGCGAAGACGAAATCCCTCCTACTGAAAAAGCAGATTCAGCCGACTATGGGGGCCCCCAAGAGTCTCCTCCTCCTGGATCCTGCACGGGCTCGGCCACGGAAGTCGACGACGATGGCCCCGGCGACAAGGCGCCTCAGCAGAGCCCAACGGCAGACAGCATGGAACCCAGCTCCGACCGCGACCCGATAGCCGCCTGGGGTGGCCCAGCCAACACCGACCAAAACGCCGGTGGGACCAGGGGACCAGATCACGACGAAGCTGCCCGAGACAGGGGTGATGCGCAGGGTCGTCGCCCCCCATTACGTAACCCACAGGCACCTGGCCATAGGCTTTCCTACTCTCGATCAGCGGAGCGACACACACTCAACCAGCTGACCGACGCCTATGGAGGCCCCATGTACAAGGCCTGGTTGGGCTCCGTGGACTTGGAGCGCCGCGGAGAGCCGCCCGCCAAGCGCATCACCAGACACCAAACGGAGTTGGGTGGAGTATTCTGTGCTCTGTGGACGGCCTACACACAAGGCATTCGGCCCCCTGGGTCCAGGGAACCCAAGTCAGACCCGAGGCTGCACTCGGACGCGACAATCAACAAGTTTTTAGATGACTGGAAGGGTTGCGGATACAACGCCTACTTGATGGACAGGAGGTTCAACTTCCGCATCGATTGGGCAACAGTGCGGGCCGAGTACCTGCGCCACACCTGGCCCGACGGCACGGGCAAGGGCAACCACCAGCAGAGCAGCTGGCGCGAGCGGGCGACTAGCTCCTGGGACGCCTGGGACACCTGGCAGAGTGACTGGAGCGCTGGCTGGCACGACGACCGTTGGCAGTCAGGAGGCAAGCGTGGCGGCGGCAGGCCAGACGAACGTGGGGAAAGAAGGCAACGATGGGGCGACTGAGCTCCCCTCCCACCCATCCCATCACCTAGAGTGACAGGTATATCGACCGTGCTTCACACTTCGCGCAGCCTTCAGCTGCCTCCCGGTGCTCTCTCAACCCGTGTGGCAGCCGTGCTGCCGCCCTCCCTGGTACACGCACTTCCTGCTTTTGGACCCAAGTGTGTCGACCAGCAATACCATCTGCATTGCAGCACGGGGGAGTGCTGCGTGCAGACCCTAGTTGGCCCCTGGCCCCGCTGTAGTTGTTCTCACTTCTGGCCCGGGCGGATCCCGTCCCCGGCCGCGCGGCTTCGTGACCGACGGAAGTGCTCCGCCGCGTCTCAGTCCTGAGTCGCGCTCTCAATCCCTGGGATTCTCTCTCAAGAACAGCAGCCTTCAGCTGCTCCTCAGACACCATACTCGTTTGGCGGCATCCCGCCGCCCTCCCTGGTACTTGCACTTCCTGCCTTTGGACCCAAGTGTGTGTACCAGTAATACCGTCTGCATTGCAACACCACGTGTTGCGCGTGGTCATAGCGGCCCCAGGCCCCGCTGTAGCTGGTTTCACCTTGCCAGGCTCGCCCCGGCCCGCGGCTCTGCGACCGACGCAATGATAGCTTCGCCTCGTCACGCCCAGAGCCGCGCTCTTACTCCCTGGGTTTCCCCAAGATACTACGGCCTTCAGCCGCGCTTCTCCACTTTCCCTGGGAGCGACTCTGGGCTTGGACTCATCGTCAGTGGGTCTTAACGTTGTTCAGACGGTCTTGTGACGTGGGCCCCCCCGCTGCGCCGGCGGAATGCCCACCCGGTCCGCTGCGGCCGCACTCGGACTGAGTCGCAGGCGTGCCCCCGCACATGACTTACCACAGTCTTGCAGCGGTTGGCCCAGGCGTGCTACCCCAGTGGCTAGTGGTGCACCGCTCGCCGCGAGGATCTGTGCGCACTGACGTCACCCCATCGTCGCTCCCACGCTCAACCTGGTTGAGCGGCCACTCCCTGGGCCTCTTCGCGACTACGGATTGCTTGTGCTGCAGTGAGCATGCGGCAGCGCAGCTTTCTCAGAGCGCTTTTCCTTTTTCTGGCCCTTCAGCGTGGATGGAGAGCCGCTCTTTGTTATGTCACTTAGTTGCTTCCTGGCACACGCCCCGTCACCCTCGATTGGCCGACGTGTCTCTCGCCGAGGTCGGGAGCAGGTGTACCCCTGCACTGCGTCACATCATGTCTGATCTTTCGCGCGCAGTCGCATTCCTCCGCAGTTGTTCTGAGGTTGACTCCAGTTGTCCATGACTTTGCGGCGTTCTCTGAAGCTGCGACGGTTCGCTGGCGCTGTCAGAGACCCTTCTCCCTGCTGGACGACGTCAGCTCGTTTGCCTACAGTCTCGCTCATACCCGACAGACACCCTGGGCTCTCTGACACCCCTCATGCACGGAGAGTGATCCCCACTACCTCGTGTTTGTCGGACCGACACGATCCATGACTGGGGATGTGCGTCGCGCCATTTTGGCAGCGTCCTCCCTGCTTCCTGGGTGGCTGTTTCCCTCCAGACTCCCTGGGCAGCAGCTTGCACCGCCGCCTGATCCGCGGCCCCCACGCGCGCCCGGCGAAGTCGTCACGGCCGCAGCCCGGCCGTGACCCGCCGCCGCTGGCGCTTCCGCCTGCGGCTGTATATATATATATATATATATATATATATATATAATATATATATATATATATATATATATATATATATATATATAACACACAAAACAAACAAACAACAAACAACAAAGACAAAAACAAAAACAAAAACAAAAACAAAAAAAAAAAAAAAAAAAAAAAAAAAAAAAAAAAAAAAAAAAAAAAAAAAAAAAAAAAACTCCGTAGCCCCTTGGCTCAAGCCGTCTCGGCTCGAGCACGCCCCGGGCCCAGGCACGCGCCCGCCCGGCCTGCCGCGTTGGCCTCGGCGCCCGGCGCCGCCCTGCTGCTGCGCCGCCGCGGCCGCCCCCCCCGGAGGCTGGCGCGCGCGCAGCGGCTGGCGGCGGTGGCGCCGCGGACCTGGCTGCCGCCGCCCGCGGCGGGCCGCCTGGCCTGGGCCCGCGCCCGGCGGCCGTTGCTGCTGCTGCCGACGCCGCCGCCTCCCCCTTGGAGGCTGGCGTGCGCGCGGCGGCGGGCGGACCTGGCTGCCGCGGACTGGGCCCGCCCCCAGCGGCTGCTGCTGCCGCCGCCGCTGCCGCCCCCCCCTGGAGGCTGGAACGCGCGCGGCGGCGGGCGGCGGTGGCGCCGCGGACCTCCTGGCTTGGGCTTGCTGGGTTTTTTCCTGCTTTTGGCAGCTCCCTTTATCTCCTTGGTCGCCTCTCCACCATCCTTCTGATTGGTTGCCCTCTGGGCCCCGCCTCGTCTGTCGTCTCCTTCGGCCGTCGTGTCCACCGCCCGCTTCATGCCGCTGCGGCTGTTTGTTGCGCTGGCGTGGATCTGGCCGTGGCTCCCCTCCCTTCTGGCCACTTCACCCAGCTCGTGGTCGTCTGCGGCATTCGGCTACCCCCCCGTTCGCCGCCCCCAGGCAGAGCTTCAGCATGTCTCAGGCGAAATTTACCATTTCCCATTTTCCTGCGGCTGTTAGCTGCACCCTACCAGAGCACCGGGACGTCTCTTGCGTAGCAAACGCGAAGTAATTCCCCACCACATTGCGGCTGTCAGCTGCACTCCAGCCAGGTCTCGGGTTGTCTCTGGTGTTATACGTTCCCCCCGCTCTGCGGTTCCGTGCTGCACCCCAGCTGGGCTTCGTCACGTATCACGTGGTACCACTACCCAGCATCCTGCGGCCGGTTGTTGCACCCCTACCTTATACGCAGGCTCGGCCCGTACCCCCCGGGCTGCGCGTCTCAGGCGAAGCTATATCCCCCTTCCTGCGGCTGTTAGCTGCACCCTACCAGAGGACCTCTATGTCTCAGGCGTTGCAATCATCCAACGTTCTGCGGCTGTTAGCTGCACTCCGGCTCAGGTTGCCCCAGGTGGCACCGTCGCCCTTCACTCTGTTGCTGCTAACTTCACCCCCTCGGTCGCCTGCCCATATCAGGCGTAACATGTCTCAGGCGAAGGTAACCATCTCCCACATTCCTGCGGCTGTTAGGTGCACCCTACCAGAGAACTAGGATGTCTCAGGCGAAGCATTCGCGGTGCCTCCCCCATCTCACTGCAGCTGTTTGCTGCGCCCCTGCCTAGTTTCGGGATGTATCAGGTGTATTATTTTCCCTTCGCCATGCGGTTGTTAGCTGCACCCCTGCTTGGCGTAGACACTGTCTCAGGCGGGTTCACCTCCCCGCATTTTGCGGCTGTTACCTGCACCCCCATCCATCTTGGCAGGCGCGGCCGTTCCCCCCAGGCTGCATGTCTCAGGCGAAACAATAATGTCTCACCTTCCTGCGGCTGTTGGCTGCACCCTACCAGAGTACCATTTCAGGCGTAACATGTCTTTGGCGAAGTTTACCTTTTTCACCCTTTTCCCGCAGCTGTTAGCTGCCCCCTACCAGAGAACTAGGCGATAGCCTTTTTCCCATTTTCCTGCGGTTGTTAGCTGCACCCTACCAGTTCGCCAGCACTTCTCAGGCGAAGTTCTCCCCAATCACACCGCGGCTGTCAGCTGCACTCCGGTCGGGCTGCGACTTGTCTCAGGTGTAACCTCTTCCCATCATTCTTGCGGCTGTCAGCTGCACCCCAGCAATACATCGGCATGTCTCAGGCGAAGATAACCATTTCCAAATTTCCTGCGGCTGTTAGCTGCACCCTACCAGTAGACCAGCACGTTTCAGGCGAAGTTCTCCCCAATCACACCGCGGCGGTCAGCTGCATTCCGGTCGTGCATCGGCGTGTCTCAGGCGTAACCTTTTCTCATCATTTGCGGCTGTTAGCTGCACCCCAGCAAGGCATCGGCTCGTCTCAGGCGGGAGTTACCTTGAATCCTGCTGCTATCAGCTGCACCCCAGCTGACCTGGCAGGCGCGACCCGCACCCCCCAGCCCGCCCCTGCTTCTCATGCCCTTCCTCGGCGGCTGTACTTCTCAGGCGGTACGTATCAGGCGGAATTTCTTCCCACCTTCCCGCGGCTGTTAGCTGCACCCTACCAGAGAGCTGCATGTCCCAGGCGATGCAATCCCCCATCGCTCTGCGGCTGATAGCCGGGCTGGCGCCAGGCTGCTCGTAGGCGGACTTGGCGCGTGCACCCACCTTCCTTCGGCTTCAACGGCTTCCCCCCCGAAGGTAATCCAGCTCCTGGCAACTGTCTGCTACCTCTCTCTGACGGGCCCCCTCACCTTTTGGCCCCCCCGGGGCTCGAGGGGTGGGAGGCTCCCCGCATTATTTCGCCATTGCGCTGGCCCTGGAGATGGCCTGGGGTACTGCATGACCTTCAGCAAGGGAGCTCCTGCGCTACCACTTGCACCTGCCGCCGTTGGTACCTCGGTTCCGTGGTCTCCTTGCTTCTCCACGGCACCGCATCCGACTGGATTAGTTTCGGGCCATGCTGCCTACTTTCGACGAGTACAGGTAGTTCTGCAAGGTGCAAACCATTTTCTACGTGTTCCACTTCCGAGCTGCGGCTTAGCTCTTCCCGTTCTCTGGCCCCGTTCTTCTCTTCCTCTGTTGTCCGCTCTTTCGCCTTCTTCCTCTGCTGCGCCTCTCGCCGCCGCTCCTTTGCTTTTGCCCCTCTTCCCCTGTTTCTTTCGTTCGCCCTCGCCCCTGCCACGTTACCGCTGTGCTCCGCGAAATAGTTATCGCCACCATCGTGGCCCTTTTCCGCGCCTCGCCTGCGACAGCACCGGCTTGCGTTCTTCTCACGACCTCTTGACGCCGCGCGGGCGCCCGCCTGCGGTCGCGATCAAAAAAGTATACCCACCAGCAGATCCAGACACGATCGGAGGTTTTCTTGAGGCCCCTTGGAAGCTATTTTGAGGCATGTTCGGCTAAATGCTGTCGGGGGCTACCTTGAGCCATGCTCAGCTATCTTGGGCCATATTGAGGTTGCCTTGAGGCCTCTTGGACGTTTGTCGGAGGTTATATGAAGCCATGCTCGACCTCTTGAGACCAGCTTGGAGGTAGGAGGAGGAAAAGGAGGAGGAGGAGGAGGAGGAGGAGGAGGAAGAGGAACTAAAGAGAAGGAGTACAACAGCGGCACTCACTATAGAAATATATATCTATATATCTATATATATATATACATATATACATATATACATATATACATATATACATATATCCATTTTGGAGCGTCGCAAGGCCGAAAATGCGAGAACCCAAAACTCCGTCAAAAACCTTTCTGCAAAATCGACGATGTTGGCCTCTTGGTGCTCTTTGGGGAGGCTTCTTGGAGCGTTTTGGGGGCTTCTTGGGGCCCTCTGTGGCCGTCTTGGAACCATCTGCGGGCGCCTTGGATCATTCTTGGCTTCGGCAGTACTGATACGGCGTAATTTGCGACAGTTTATGGCTACGTGGACGCGAAGAATATATATAATTTACGAAAGTTCGTTGCCCCGGGGACGCAAGAATTTAAAAAGTCGTGAGGGTGTGTGGCCTCGGGGACGCGAATATTGCATCATTTACTATGAGTTGTGGTTTTGGGGACGCGACTATTGAGCACATTGCGATGGTTTGCTGCTTCGAGGACGCGAATATTGTGTAATGTAAAAAAACGTGTGTTGCCTCGGGGACGCTGCTATTGAGCAATTTCCGAGGTTGGTTGCCTCGGGGACGCGAATAATGTGTAATTTACCTGGTTTGTTGCCTCGGGGGCGCAGCACGGGTGAATGGCTTTGGCGCCGCGAATATTGCGTAATGTACGAAGGGTAATGGCCTCGGGGACGCACAGCTTGTGTCATTTGCAAGGGTAAGTGGCTTCGGGGACGCGAGAAGCCGGGTTTGGGACACATGTTGTTGTGAGAGGTTCTTGAAGGAAGGCTATCTTAGGGGTTCTCTTGGGGTCCCCGTGGGGCCTCTTGGAGTTCATTGGAGGGGTCTGGGAGGCCGTTTGGGCACCATGGTTCGAGGGACGTTGATCAACTCGGGTAACCCCACCAGAGGCTCAAACATTTAGTTTTGGTGCCATCTTGGGCCGCTTTGGGGGCGTTGTTGGGGCCCTCTTCGGGCCCTCTTGGGCCCCTCTTGGGCCTCTCTTGTGCCGTCATGGGGCCATCTTGGGGCCTCGAAAGCTCCATCGGATGCGAAAAAAAGCGAAAAGGCAAAAAAACAGTAATTGTTTGTAGGTTTCTGGGCCATTTGGGCCTCTTGGGGGGAGGGGGTCCTCGGAGGGCTCGGCGAGCACTGGACGGAGGCTATCTTGAGTCGTCTTGAAGTATCTTGACCCATCTTGAGGACCATCTTGGACTCGCGGAGGCCTTCTTGGAGCCGTATTGGCCCAAAAAACACCCTCTGACACATCGGACCCCCTTTTTCCAGGCCCAGGGTAGGGGTTAGGGGGAGGGGTCAAGACACCCTCCCCACCAGCAAGCCGTCTCGCTCATTCCCGCCCGCCCTCCTAACACATGAGTAGCACCCCAGACGCCCGACGACATGCCTGTCTGCGCAACGCGTGCCCTTCCAGGGCTGTGTCCGACGCCCTTACCCACGGCCCTGACGCCCCTGGACCAGCTACTGGTCCCACTGGAAGGCGACCTGAACCCCCTCAATGTCGGAACCACCCTCCCAACCAGCATCACGAACGATGACCGCCTGGTCAGCCAATTCTACAAGGGGAATGTCGGCATCTGGAGATGTGACGGATGCCCCTCGGGCACGGAGGGGCACAGGTGGGGACCAGGACAGGCCTACCCAGGCATGTACGGCCCCGCCGCGGATCCAGAAGGACTCCGCGACGGCTTCAACCTGGTCCACGGGCTCCCCCCCCCCGTACAGCTGATGAGGGAGATGTTCCTGGCCAAGCGCTGGCACGCGGGCTGGTACTGCAAGGAATGCCTTATCCACCAAGGGGACATGTCCCCATCAGCCGTGAGCGAGGTACTCAGCAAATACGGCCCTGACGTATACCCAAGAGCAGGGGACAAACCTCTCCCCGCGCTACCGGGCATCCCCGCCTCAACGGCAGAGGGCGCAGCACGCCCCAGCCCAGAGGAGACGCGGCGACGCGCAGCCGCCTGGGACGAGGCTGAGCGCAGCTACTACGACCGCCACGCCTCTGCACTGCCACCCCCCTTCTGGGATCCCGACGCCGCTGCCTCCGCCCAGCCACCCACTGGAAGCGCAACAGCCAGCGGGGCTCAGCAGAACACCAACCCACGGGCGGGCGTGCGCCCCGAGCAGACACCCAGCCCAGTCCAGTCAGCAAGGCCCACCAAGGAAAGGCGCGTGACACCAGTCCAGTCAACCAGCCCCCGCCCAACACCCACCAAACCGCCCACTAACGGAGGCGATTCACCCATTACCCCTTCACTTCCACCCACACCGCGTGGCGACGAGCCGACCCCAGCCCAGCGGGCCACACGACCCACGGCCACCACGTCCGGCGGGGCGCCGCCACCCGTCGGCCCGTCACCTGAACCCCTCGGGAGGTGTGCAGAACACGGCAGCCACGAAGTGCAGCAGGGGCAGGTCCCGGACACGCCCATCTTGGGATCCTTGTGCCCAGCTGCCACGGACAACCAATGCATCCAGTGCGGCGACTAACCCGGATACGTGGTCATCAGGGGTGACTCCCTTCACCGCGCCAGGTGGTTCAGCACTGCGGACTGCACCGAGCCCCTCACGACACAGCCCCTGGATGAAGCCGTCTTCGGACCCGTCCTCCGCATCATGACCCGGGAGCAGGACGCGCGGACGCTGCTCGTCCAGATCGGCTGCGAGAGGCTGGAAGTGCGAGGCGTCGGCGACAGGACGCTACGCGTAAACGTCCTCCGTGGAGACGCAGCGCTCCGCGCAGCTACCTTTCTGGAGAGTGCCCAAGGCAAGGTACACAGAAAGCAAGCAACAGCGGTCCTCGACAACCCCTCGAGAGGCGTCGACACCACGGGAGACAAAGCGGCGTCCGCAGGACACATGCAGGACAGGCCCCAGCCTGAGCCCTACCCGCCGCAATCCAGCACACAGGACCCCACCTACGAACCTGCACCCCTCATGCCCCTGTAAGGAAGAGGACCCTGACTGGGGCAACGAAGACCAGGCTAAAGAGGAGTAAATGCGCCTCGCCGAGGCCCTGAGCGAGGTCCACCCCGTCTCTTCGTCCTCTGACTCGGGCACAGTTGAAGAGCACCAAGCCAAGACGAGTCCGCAGAGCGAGCGGAACACCAGCCCCGAAATCGACCCCCGCAGTACCGACCAGAGGGCTGCCCGCGCACCCGCCGAGCCAATCCTGCGTCCCGAGGCCGTGGCCGACGGTCGGGACCTGCACATGCGGGACCGCTCCAGGGGCCCGGAGGACCCACGACCTGCCCTCACCCCTCTCTCTGCGCACCTCCCAGAGCGCCCGCGCGGCAGGGTGCGGGAACCAGTCGCCTGGGAGCTGTACACGACGGCGGCGAGGCGCAAGTCCAGAGAGGACGACCGGCCACGCGCAGGAGAGCGAGACCGCGACCGCGACCGCAATCTGAGCGCGTCGGGGGCACCGTGGCGCAGACACGACGCCAAGGATTGGGACAGAACTAAGGAGCGCTATCGGGACCAGACCCACGACACTGGCCGGGGCTCAGGTAGCGCACCCTGGCGCCAGCCAGAATCGCGCAGCTCTCACTACAAAGACGACCGCAGCCACACCGACACCAGCCGGACACACGCCACCTTCCGCGTCGGATGGCAGCGCCTCCCAAACCAGACAGCACTAATACACATGAAGAGGTTGAAAACAGAAGGGGGCTACCACTTTAACGTAGCCTGGCATTCGTGGTGCAGGCACATGTACAAGGAGCAGGGCAAGGGCAAATCCAAAGACCAGGCGCCCTTCGACCCACGCCGCTGGCAGCAGTGGATCATCGACAAATTCCTGGATGACATGAACGCCAACAACTACCACGTGGACCGATGGCCCAGCAGCGCAGGTGTCTACGTGGATTGGGAGCGGGAGCAGAAGCTCTATCAGGAGGTGCAGAGGAAAAGGGAGGTCGCTAAGGGTGACGGGCGCGACGGGGATCAAGCCCGCAGTTCCGGGTACCACGACACCTGGACTGGAAAGCGCCCGCGGCGCTGACTGTCGTCGGCCCTACCACACCTGCCCCACAGCACCACTGCATAACTTGACAGCCACTCCCACTACCTGCGCCCCCGTCCCCGATCCACACACCCACCTGACACCCGACTGGAGACCGCGTGTCCCTCTCCCCCCCCTTACATGCACCCTCTCGCCCTTGTGGCGCCCGCGTTCCCAGTGCTGGCTACCCACCCTTCCACCTGGACCCCGTCCTCTCCTCCTTCTCCCCTCCTTCTCTCCCGTTTCCAAAGGTTTTGGGACTCTGTGTCCTACCTGTACCCATCGGCCGATTGAGATTCAAAGACCTGGGAGTCTGTGTCCCCCATGTACCCATTGGCTGTTTCCAAAGGATCTGGGACTCTGTGTCCTACCTGCGCCCATCGGCTGATCGTGATTCGAGGATCTGGGACTCTGTGCCCCCCCTGTACCCATCGGCTGAACGAGATTCAAGGATCTGGGACTCTGTGTCCCCCCAGTACCCACCTGCGACGCTTTGGTGCGCCAGCGACGTGCGTGACACTCCCGCGCTGGGGCCTCGGGTCTTACCTGTACGCATTGGGGCGTGTCCCCACGTGAGCACCTCGGCGCATGCTGGCGGGACTCCAGCTGGCGTGGGACGCTGGCCTCTCTCCCCCCTGTTCGCTTCTTCCCTCCCCGCTCGCTTTCCCCCCCTCCCACGGCGGCGGCACCCGGCACAGCGCGGCTCCGGCCCGGTGCTGGCACTGCACCTTGCCGCCTCGGCGGCCCCGCTCACCCTGGGCAGCGCGGCCCAGGCCCGGCCCGCGGCAGGCGGACACAGACGGCCCTTCAGGCCGAACCTCTTGGCTGCTACCTGGACGTGGATTGGACTACCAGCCCAGGCCGCCACCGACCACCCGGTGGCACAACGTTGCACATCGCCTTCGTGGTACTCCTCATCTCCTGGGCCTCGCCTTACCACTTGGTGGCACCTGGTGCACTTCGCCGACCTGGTCTTCCTCTACCTCACGGGCGTCGACCTGGTCACGGCCCTCCCCACGCAGCACTCGAGGATGGTGATTCTGACGCGCCGTTGACGGCAACACCACTTCACTCTCCCACCGGGACTTCGCCTCCGGCTGCTGTCCAAGGCATACTTTTTCCTACGCAAGCTCTTCGGCACCGCCTGCACCCCGCGCCCTCCGGCCGCCCAAGGCCCCGCCCGCCCGCGCCCTGTCTCCCCAATAAGTGCTTTGCGCGCCCCGCCTAGCTCGCAACCGGAAGAGGCCCGCTCTCGACCCGCCGACCAAAAATTCAGCAGTGGTCTTTCGATGGAGAGCTAACAAGAACCAAACCCGACCCCATATGTGTAACGCTGGAGCGACGTGCGCCAGGCGTGCCAGGCTCGCTCGGTGCGCCAAGCACCCCGCGTGGCCCAAGCGTGCCAGCACAACTGGTGCGCCAGATGCGCCATGTGACCCACGTGCGCCATGTGTGCCGCATGCTCCAGCGGCGCCAGGTACGCCACGCTCGGGGCACACGCAGGATGTGCCAGGTGCGCCTGCGCACGTGGCAGTACATATCGGGAAACGTGTCGGCCACCACCACCCTTGTCGAAAAACAGTACGCCATCGTGGCGGGGTGGCCATCATAGCGTCTGGTGGGCCTGCACAGAGCACGCAATATGCCAGCACCCCCGCCGCCCCAGTCAAAAACCAATGCGCAGCAGGCTGTATGCGGGCACCCCCGCCGTCCCCGTGAGAAAAGTACAACGTGCTCGCGCCCCCTCAAATCATGACCTCAGACTTTGACCCAAAGTTGACTTGTCATTGTTGCTTTTACGGCGATGGCGGGGAGGGGTTCGCATTGGTGTTGGTTGGCGGCCAGTCGCCAGGGGACGGGAATGCTTAATCATAGGGAACAGTGACAAGCCCTTCCCCCGAGCAGGGGGAAACGAGCTTTTAGCAGAGAAAACGTCAGTTCGCTGTACCACCTAGGCCCAACGGGCTGGAAGGACTTCAGGAAACTGGCCCAGATTTATCCGATGACAACTATCTTGATCACATTTTTCGGCGGCGAGCGAAGGGGGGAAGCGAGAAGGAGAAGGACCTTTCAGAAGGTGGCGGGCCTTCAGAAGCCCTCGCGCCTTGTGGGAGGTTTGTTGTGCCTTCGGGTAAAGCTTAGAAAATTTCTCAGAAGGCCAGGGTACTTCCGAGCCTTCTGAGAAGGCCCGCCCCTTCTCACTTCCCCCCCCCCCCAGGAGCGCCGCCTAGTTTTCGCATGTTTTCGTCCAGTGCACCGCGTGCTTGGCACTCCTCGGCTAGCGCATGGCGGGTCGGGAAAGGCGGCTCAGGGAGCCCCACCCCTCGGTTCCCATCGGGGAGACAGGGCCACGAGGAGGAGGAGGAGGTGGAGGAGGAGAAGGAGGAGGAGGAGGAGGAGGAGGAGGAAGAAGAAGAGGGGGAAGAGGAGGCCAAGACCTCCTCGAGTCCTGAAAACGTCACGAAGGCAGGTTTTGTTATGTGTTTTTCCTCTGGGGCCCCTCGCCGGGCCTCGGGACCGTCGGGAAAGGATTCGGAGGAGGACAGGCCTGTCCTGGGGAACGGCTCGAGACCTCTGAGGGTCGAC
Source organism: Prorocentrum cordatum (assembly GCA_963575745.1). NCBI lineage: Eukaryota > Dinophyceae > Prorocentrales > Prorocentraceae > Prorocentrum > Prorocentrum cordatum. Next base: position 79,519 of record CAUYUJ010015953.1, read on the forward strand.
GTCATGTAACAATCACGACGTCGGAGCTCATGAGCAATGAGCAGTGAGGAGGAGAAGGAGGAGGAGGAGGAGAAGAAGAAGGATTCAGAGGAGGAGGAGGAGGAGGAGGAGGAGGAGGAGGGAGGAGGCGGAGGAGGAGGAGGAGGAAGCATCAATCATGAAACAGTCATGAACAATGAGGAGGGGGAGGAGGAGGAGAGGAGGAGGAGGAGGAGGAGGAGGAGGAGGAGGAGGAGGAGGAGGAGGAGGGGGGAGGGGGAGGGGGAGGGGGAGGAAGGAGGAGGAGGGTGAGGAGGCACTGTCCGCCCGACGTACTGCCTGACGTGTTGCCCGAGTCGGCGCTCTTTGCCATGCGCACGCAGCAGCTACGGTGCCCACGTCTGCCCCGCACAAAGATGACGACCAGAAGGGAGAAGGAGGGAGAAGGAAGGAGAAGGAGAAGGAGGGAGAAGGAAAAGGAGGAGAAGGAGGGAGAAGGAGGGAGAAGGAGGGAGAAGGAGGAGAAGGAGGGAGAAGGAGGGAGAAGGAGGAGAAGGAGGGAGAAGGAGAGGAGAAGGAGGAGAAGGAGGGAGAAGGAGGGAGAAGGAGGAGAAGGAGGGAGAAGGAGAGGAGAAGGAGGAAGAAGGAGGGATAAGGAGGAGAAGGAGGGAGAAGGAGGAGAAGGAGAAGCATCCCGCTCGGGCCGCGGCCTCCGCGGCGAGGAGCAGCTCGAGGGGCTGCGGGTCGAGTGCGCCGACGCGGGGCTCGACGTCGACGGACAGCGCTCGACCCCCCAGGGGGCCGCCCGCGAGGGCGCCCGGGCCTGGCGACGTCAGCTGGCCACCACGCCGACGCCTCTTGTCACGGCGGATTCGCGTCGCGTCGACCAGCGGTGACCCCGCCGCTGGCGTTCAACGTAGAGCGCCGCCAGCGACCCAGAATCGGTCGATATTGAAGGATCTGACGTTGCGGGGACGGCCGATCGTTCAAGGTTGAACGATCCCCGCGGTGTCAGAAACCAACCGTCTGGGCCCGTCCTGAGTTTTGACGGTGCAGTTCGCGTGGGATGTTTGCAGCGGGAGCTCGCGTCGGACAGATTTCACTTCGCGTGGGATGCTTGCAGCGGGAGCTCACGTCAGACAGATTTCAAAGTGGGTCTCGTCGTATAGCCGACTGAACTGCCAGGCCAGCTCGAGTCCTCCAAACTCGAGCCTCATGTCTTTCCAATCCTGGCGCCCATTGCGTTGAAGTCGTCAGGGCTCCGCCGAGCTTTGCCGGGGCCCATCCTGGGCCATTGGAAGATGATGTTGGCGATCAATGCAGAGACGATTCTGGGATGATCTCGGAGATGAGCGAAATTGCCATCGCAGAGACCTGCAAGTGCCAACCCGCTCGAGCGTGCACCGACCCCTGGAGGATCGTCTTGGGCGCCAGCCTCGAGCAGTATACGGTGTCAGCGCGAAGACGTGAGCCCTCCCAGCCCAGCCTGTGGGGCGCAAGCACCAATCCTGGGCCCCGACCAGGAGGGGCCAGGCAGTCGGCGGACCTTGCCCTGGCTTGGGCTTCCGGCGTCCGGGGGAAGTGCTTCTGGCCAGGGCTCCTGGCGAGTTGTAAGAGACGGTGGGGCAATGCAAACGGGGTCAGCCAGAGCGCCGGATCTTGCACAAGCCTGCAACGCCAGGGTTGCATTGACCCGGGCTGGCGCGCAGGATCCTGCGAAGCCCGATTGGCCCGGGTTTGCACTGACCCGGGTCGGTGCGTCCCCAGAGCGGCCCGCTTTTCTGCACGCGGGCTCCTGAGGGGGCATGCTTCGGGCCTTGGGGGGGGGCGGGCACAGGAAGGCTGCCCACAGCACGGAATCCGTATTTGGAGATGGGGTCGGGAGCTCTCGAATGTCACGCACAGAAGAGCAGGGAATGCGGCGGAGGTCTGAGTGCGTCCTGTCGTATGAGGAGGTCTCGGGCGGAACGCCTGGGGCTGAGGAGGAAAAGGGGAGATAGTCGGGACAGGAAGATGAGGAGGGGCAGCAGGAGGAGGAGGAGGAGGAGGAGGGAGAGGGAGGAGGGAGGAGGAAAGGGAGAAGTAGGCAGAGCTGCAGATGGAAGAGGGTTCCTCCAACGCTGTGCGGAAGCAAGGCGCAGAATGGTTCTCATTGTACGTCTCCATTGCTTGCATCCCTTCGACCCCATTTGCGACCTCCGCGTTCAAGGAGGCCTGGAGCCTGGGCCTGGCAGCTCTGATCAGCCTGTGCGGTAAAGCGCGGAACTTCGCACAGAGCTCAGGCTGTTCAGGCCCAGCCAGCCCAAACATCTTGTGGCAGGCCCGCCCTCAGATGTCCTCCCGTGCCGTCTGCTCTCGGATCTTGGTCTCGAGAGGAAGGGAGCGGCATGTGCGCAGTGCAGACAGTCGCCGCCAAGCTCCAGCCATGCCAGCGACGGTAATGAGAGGAGCGGCCGCCAGGATGACGCGAAGGGCGCCAGCTTGGGCGCTGACAGCTGGACGCGACGCCTGGCGGTCACTCGAAAGCGTCACAAGGAGCACCCATCCTTTCACCCGATTCACCCTCCCTCGTTGCAGTCGCCGATGCCATCGTGTTCTTCATCGCCAGCACCGGCATCATTGTCATCGCCGTCCTCGTGTTCATCGCCAGCGTGCTTTACATCATTGGCATCAGCTACACCTCGGCCGAAATATCAATAACGGCCCCTCGGCCAACATGCTCCTCGGAGTCAGGTTGTTTCAGACAATCGGTGGTCCTCGCTGGCCTAAGTATCACCTGGGAGAGTCTGTCAAAGTGGAAATTCCGACGCGCCTTCCAGAAAACATCGCGTCCTGGTTCCACGTCTGTTTGTTTGTTGGAAGTTGCCCAGGGCGAGCTGAGATGATGGCACGGAGGGCCGACAGAAGACGTCATCGGCACCGCCGATCGAGAAGTGATTGGAGAGGAAGGGGCGCTTAACAGAGAAGGAATAGCGTAACATTCATCTGGGCAGATCTGTCTGAACGTTCAATCGAGGAATTAGTGCAGCCGTCATCCAGGAGGATATGTCCGAAGTTGGCAAGCGCGCGCAGAGAATAGCCAATGCTGTTGAAAGCGAGATTGCACATAAGCATACAACATGGGTGAGGGGGGGTCTTGACCACGGATCTGTCCGTGGCCCATGAAGGAGTTTGGAGCGACGCGTGCGTGGACGATCTCCTGTCTAATGTAGACAAGCTCGGCAAAGGAGTCAGATACCAATTCCTGAGGGAGCGTGCATGGGTCTTCAATCAGACTCGTCGTGGAACCGCATTGTTTCAGTATTCGTACCGGTTGTACCGTCTGGTTTCTCGGGCGGGATCATTTGGTTCACTTTGGCACACACGGTAAGTGAAGTTTCCGCTGTTTCCGTATCCGGTGTGTTTGTGATGTTGTGAGCATCAGATTTCTGCAACGAGCCATGGCATCTTTATTTCAGCTGCCTCGCCCGTGTGAATGTGACGTATACGCATACGTATTCAATCAAATTTAACATACACTTCTGAGTCTAGTTGCTTGCGCATCTGAGTGTGGAGCCAAGTTTGGAATCCAAGACGCCAGTTGAGATCACGTTTGTCCGTCCGCGGTGATGGCCGTACCATTCGAGAAATTGTTCGCACGTTGAATATGCACCCCAATGAGTGGTGCGGGGACCACATTGATCACCAGTCAAATGTCAGTGATTGTGCCCATCCTTGTGTCCGTTCCGTACATTCCCACCTCAATTTCATAATGTTCACATTGCGGGCTTCTCATCCCCAAGCAGGAGTTGCACTAGTTGGTTTTATTTGTCCCAAAATAAGTTGCCTTGCCTTACAGAGATTCCCCGACCTTCCTGACGGTTCCCAATTATGGTGTCCCACCCCAACGGCTCATTTCATAGTGTCCCTGCCCACAGGCTTGCACCCATTAGAGTTCCATTAGGTCCAAGACTTTGGGTCCCACTCCACAGTGTGAACCCTGTAGGGTCCCACCCCACAGGGTCCCACCCCATATGGCATTGGGCCGTCTTGGTGTTGTCTGGGTCCGTCTTGGGGCCGTCTGCCCCGGAACTAGCCAGCCTGGTCTGGACCATTTTATGTTTTGACGTGTAGAGAGCCGAATGTATCAGCACAGTCTTACGTGTATGCGTATTCTTTGGTATGCATCCATTGATATGTATTTCTAGATGTGTGTATGTAAACCTATATACATCGACATGCACATACACATATACTTAGGGACAAACGCTTAGATGCATGTAGATACATGTGCATGCATACATGTTTGCGCGTGCCACCTGACAGTCGCAGCCGTACTGATCCACCCGTCGCGGGGTATCTTAGGGCCGTCTGGGCAGTCGCGCGCCCACTTCGCGCCGTCTTGGGACTCCGGGGGGGGGTCCTGGGAACGCTCCGGAGGCCCTCCTGGGCCGTTTTGGGGTTTCCCGGCACGGTTTGAGCCCACTTGTAGGGCCTGCGCGGCTGGTCTGGCAGCTGTCTTGGGGCCGTCCTGAGTTGTATAGGAACTCGGTTCGGCGCTTTCGGAAAACCTATTGGAGATCTCCTGGGCTCCCAGACGGGCTTCTTGGAGTCGTCTTCAGCCGCAGGCGGGGAGGCCAAAATCGTTCCACAACCACAGATTGTTCATATCTATTCTCTCCTTGAGTGTCCTTCCAGCGCCCTCTTGAGCCGTTTTGACGCTCTCCAGGTCGGTCTCGGGCCGTTTTGTGGTCTTTTTGTGGGCGTCTGGCTCCATCTAAAGGTTTCTCGGGCCACTCTTAGGTCCTTGGGCCGTCTTGGGCCCCCTCAGGGCGCCCACGACTTCGCTTTAGCTTTCCCGTTTGCGACGTAAACTGTGTCAGAACGATCTGTCTATGCAGCGATGGATCCTTACAGAAAATGCGCAGGTATCCCACCGCCCTCCTGGGAGTAAATGCTTTAGCTGGCCACCTCTCCCAAATCCTTCCTCTTGGGCGAGGGGCTCACCCTTCCCATTACCCTTTCCCAGGGAATTGGGACCGCTGTTCTCAGAGGTGTTGGAGTGTTCACGATGACCTTGGATGGTTCCAAGATGGCATCAGGTAGGCGAAGCTTGTTTCCAATATGGCACTATGTGCCCCAACATCGGGGAGATCTCGCCTTCAATATGCTTCCAACGAGCTTCAATATTTCCGTAAGATAGCTCGGGATGGCCACGGAGCCTCACGATGATGCCATCAAGAAAGCAGACGTGTAAGTTTAGAACGATATGTGATAACCTGCCTTTCGCTTCAGGTGAGTGTTTCTGAGGCCCCACGATAGTTCCAAGATGGCCCAAGAGCCGCAAGAGGCAGGCGGCCACACAAGGGCCCAAGAGGCTTCCGAGGGCGCCCCAAGGGCGTCCCATGACAGTTAAAATTTGCTTGGCGAAGGGCCCAACCATATGCAGTTGTGAGTCTTGTCGTTGTATGCACCGCATTCGGGGGAACTCCCTATAGGGCAACGAAACGTGTGAGGGGTGTGCCAAAATCTGTCTTGTGGGCGCATGCGAAAGCAGCCACAGGGCCGTCGGTGGAGCTCCCTATGGGGCCACGAAACGGGTGAGAGGTGTGACGAAGTAGGTGCGGCGGGAGCATGTGAACGCAGCCACTGGGGCCGTCGGTGGAACTCCCTATGGGGCCGCGAAGCGTGTGATGGGTGTGCCGACATGGGTGCGGTGGGCGCATGCGAACGCAGCCACTGGCGCCTTCGGTGGAACTCCCTATGGGGCCACGAAACGTGTGAGGGGTGTGCCGGAATGGGCGTGGGTGGCGCATGCGGGCGGTGGCATTGAGGCCTTCGGTGGAGCTCCCTATGGGGCCACGAAACGTGGGAGGGGTGTGACGATATTGGTGTGTGTGTGTGTGTGACGCATACAGGCGGTGGCACTGGCGCCTTCGGTGGAGCTTCCGATGGGGCCACGAAACGCGTGAGACGTGTGCCGGAGTGGGCGTGGGTGACGCATGCGGGCGCTGGCATTGTGGCCTTCGTTGGAGCTCACTATGGGGCCAGTAAACGCGTCAGGGGTGTGCCGACATGGATGTGGGTGACGCATGCGGGCGGTGGCACTGTGGCCTTCGGTGGAGCTCCCCACGGGGCCACGAAACGTCTAAGAGGTGTGCCGAAATCGGTTTGGGTGACGCATGCGGGCGGTGGCACTGTGGCCTTCGGTGGAGCTCCCTATGGGGCCACGAAGCGTGTGAGGGGTGTGACGACGGGCGGTGGCACTGTGGCCTTCGTTGGAGCTCCCTATGGGGCCACGAACAGCATGAGGGGGGTGCCGAAATCGGTTGGGGTGACGCATGCGGGCGGTGGCACTGTGGCCTTCGGTGGAGCTCCCTATGGGACCACGAAACGTGTGAGAGGCGTGCCGAAATTGGTTTGGGTGGCGCAGGCGGGCGGTGGCACTGTGGCCTTCGTTGGAGCTCCCTATGGGGCCACGAAACGCGTGAGGGGTGTGCGGAATGGATGTGGGGAACGCAGGCGGGCGGGGGCACTGTGGCCTTCGGTGGAGCTCACTATGGGGCCACGAAGCGTGTGAGGGGCGTGCCGAAGTGGATGTGGGTGACGCATGCGGGCGGTGACATTGGGGCCCTCGGTGAGCTCCCTATGGGGCCACGAAGCGTGTGAAGGGTGTGCCGACATTGGTGTGGGTAACGCATGCGGACGGACTCATAGGGGCCACGAAACGCTGTACTGGGTGGGCGAAACGCAGGGAGGAAGGAGGAGGGGGAGGAGGAGGAGGAGGAGGAGGAGGAGGGAGGAGGGGGAGGAGGAGTGAGTGAGCGACGCGGGGCGCTGTCTTTTCAAAACGAGGACCCAACACCACAGGATGGTTGGGAAAAAATGTTTCGGCGCCCGCCAGGGCCAAGCCAGTTAAAGACGCAATAGTGTTGCCAAGCTTCCTGTGTTGAGCAGGGTCCTCGTTCTGAATCAGCTACGCCGCACGTTGCATCAGCATCATCAGCAACATCCTCACTACTGTTAAAATCATCATCAGCATTATCGGCATCATCATAATCAGCATCATCAGCATCATCATCAGCGACAGCTTCACCGTCGTCGACACTAGTAGCATCGTCATCATCATCATCATCATCATCATCATCATCATCATACATCGTTCCTGGCCCTCTCTTAACGTTTGGCGATATTGGAAGCTGACACCAGTTGCGCTTGAACTTACGGTACGACGACTATGTTGGTGGCGCGACATCCTTACGGATATTCCGCAGCATATTCACTTCCTAGTCGGCTTCTTCGGCAACTTGGCCCTCGAAGGTGCAGCTAAAATGAATGTACCGATCTTGGACGATCAAGGGGTGATCAACGTGAATGCCCCCATCCACCCTTGGGCCAAGCAGCTCCACGACGATACCGAGATTCTACTTACCATTGATCTGGCTACTGAATTACGCGACATGTGGCACCCGAGAAGTATCAAGCGGCTTCTGGAGGATGAGGAGATCCGCGACATGTACACAGCCATCGACCCACGCACCCTGAGAGCTGGTTTTTTCTCTCAACAGTGGCGACCTCACGGTACACCACTAGCAGAACAGATGCCGCTTGAGGGAGAGATCACAGGTATCGAAGGCGAGAAGCTTCATACGTGCGAGATTGAGATGAAGGAGGGATCGAAATGTGGTCGCACCTTTACTTCTCTTTCGGCGCTGCGTGCACATCAGACGCACAGCAAGGAGCCCAGCCACATGATGCGCAGTGTACTCAGTCTCCTGGTTGTGGATAACAAATGTTTGATATGCCACACCGTCTTTCGCAGTCGTGATCACTGTGCACGTCACTTTCTTCGCGGGTGGAATGCCCGTCGCTGTGTGCGCCAGAACACGGCGCAGTTGTGGCAGCACAGGCCCCCCGACTGCCTTGAGTGCCCGATCTGCAAAGACGTTCCCTCACCTCTTCTTCCCCCTGGGCCTCTGCAGCCTCACGGGAACGACGAACATGGCCGTCAGGATCTCCCCCCCCTTGGGGCCCACTGGGGGCCCTCATCGTCTACAGCTACACCGACAAGAGCGAGCCAGCCTACAGCCAGCCGAACTACAAACCAACGTTCATCATCAGCAGCAGAAGCAAGCACCTCATCTGCTTCATTACCGCAAACATCAGCATCATCAGCCAGAATAGCTAGCCTGCCGTACGATCAGGGTCAACATAAGCAAGCAGCACGAGCCAAATCAGCGCCTGTACGGTCACGAATACGAAGCAAAACTACACAGAGCCAAGCTCCGACTACCGCCACTACATCATTACCGCCGTCATCTCCGTCAGCATTTGGCTCTACAGATGCTCTGCGTACCCACCTGCGCACTCATATACCTGTCCATTTCTCTGCACGGCCGTGGACAGTACGCGAACTTCGACAAGTGTCAGCTCGGCCCACGCTGGGCGCTCGCCCAGCACCATCATCGACGCGAGCTGCTTCAACCCGTGCCCCGCCTCGTCCACGCGCGGCCGTTTTCTCTTCGGCTCTTGATGAGGCCAGCCTGGCGCCCGCTGGCATCCTCGCCTCCGTCTGGGATTGGTGGCGGAGCCGCAGTACGAGACAAGCGAGGAGTCCCCCCAGGTGCTCCGAAGGCGACACGGCGAGGCGGCAAGAGACGCAACAAGGGCGACAAGCCAGAGAAGGTGATTCAAGTCAAGGACAAGGGACTCCGAGAACTACTGCTACTCGTACTCAAGCAGACGCTGAGCAACACGCAGAAGGTACGCATGATCGAGGGCATCTTGCTCGACACGTTCATATTCCCGAAGAGCCACAAGCTGGTGTCCAAGATGCAGGAGGAGCAGGAACTCTTCGTCCTGCGCGTCGACGAGTACCGCAAAGAGAAGGAGAAGAACCCGATGACCGAGCCCCTCGGCCCCCCACACGCGCTGCTGTTCGCGGCCCTGGTCGAGACGGCAGCGACGATCGACGCATGCGGCGGCGACAACCTGAAGAAGATCAAGACGCTGTCCGACGACATCAACAAGTGCGAGAAGGCAGAGGACGTGGAACAGCTCGCGCGCGTCTGCCGTCTCCAGAAGACGGCCCAGGAGGACCAGATGAAGATCGTGCTGGGCATCCAGAACCTCGGCGACCGACGCTTCGGCCTGACCGACGGGCTACGCCAATGCGGAGGCCGTCATCTGCGCGGCTCGGCACCCGCGGGCTACATGGAGGAGGAGCTGCAGGAGTGGACCGAATGGATGGAAGCGAACCTGGCGGCTTGAGGTTCAGATGATTGTATTGAGTTTATCGCGGTATTGATTTCAGCTCAGCGGTGACGCGGTGAGTTGGCCCACGTTGTTCCGCCGAGCTCTGAGAAAGGCTTGCCCCACAGCCTATGTTTCTTGTCCCGCCTCGTTTGCCCCGCCGCCCTCCGTCCCACCGCCCTCTCTGCTCGGCTGTGTTTGGGTCTCTTTAACGTCAGGGTCTGCGGCGGCGCGCCCCGCAGATCGCACCTGTGCTGGGCAACAGCTGCCCCGTGCACGGTGCGCGTAGTGCCCCGTGGTGCACATCCGCTCTCGCAGCGGGCAGAGGGCTCCAGTGCTGACCCCAAGTTACCCCTCCCCTTGAGCCCCGATTCTGTTTAAAAAATCATCATCATCATCATCATCATCATCATCATCATCATCATCATCATCATCATCATTGTCATCATCAGCAGCAGCAGCATCGACATGATCAGCATCATGATCATCACCACCATGAGCATCATCATTGTCATCATCATTATCATCATCATCAGCAGCAGCAGCAGCAGCACCAGCAGTATCATCATCGTCATCTCCCCCTCCCTACCGCATGCACATTTCGGTGCGCCATTCACTCGCTTCGTGGCTCCAAAGGGAGCCCCACCAAGCGCCCCAGTGGCACAGATCGCATGGCGCACCCGCCCTCAGTTCGGCACGCTCCTAAGAGGCCCAGAGGCACGCTCAAGGGCCTCTTAGGGAGCCCCACCCCGGGCCTCAGAGGCAAAGCTGGCATGGCGCATCCGCTCTCACATCAGCACACCCCTCATGCGTTTCGTGGCCCCGTAGGGAGCTCCACCTTGGGCCCTATAGCACAGCTGGCACGGCGCACCCGCCCCCAACTCAGCACACCTTTCACACGCTTCGTGGTTCCCTTGGGAGTTCCACGTAGGGCCCAAAAGGCACAAGAGTACCCGCCCACGAGAGGGCCTTTCCGTCACAAGTGGCGTGGCCCCACAGGGAGGACCACCCGGGGCCTCAGTAGCACAGACAGCATGGCGCAACCGCCAGCAATTCTCCCCCACATCGCTCCCGAGCGGGCGCACCTTTCAAACGCTTCATGGCCCCATAGGGAGCCCCACGCAGGGCCCCAGCGAGACAGCTCGCATGGCGCCTCCGCCCCCACTTCGGCACACCCTTCACACGCTTCGTGCCCCCATCAGAAGCTCCAACTACGGCCCCAGCGGCACAGCTCGCATGACACACCCACCGCCAAGTCAGAACACCAGTCACACGCTTCGTGGCCCCATAGTGAGTTCCACCTAGAGTCCCAGTGGCACAGCTCGCATGTCGCACCCGCCCCCGATTGGGCGCACACTTCACGCTTCGTGGCCCCATAGGGGAATTCACCTTGGGTTCCACTGGCACAGTTCGCATGGCGTACCTGCACCCGATTGGGCGCACCCTTTTACACGCTGCGTGGCGCCGCAGGGAAGCCCACCTACCGATCCGCCCCCGGATCCGCCCCAGGACGCTCCAAAGAAGGCCTCAATGGCCGAGCTCGCATGGCAGCACCGCGCCAATGTGGGCACACCCATTCACCAGGTTCGTTGCCCGTAGGAGCTCAACTGACCTGTCAGTTGGATCGCGCATTGTAGAGAGCTCATGGTCCGCCGCCCCATATCCGCTTTGCCCCGGGCTCCATCGTGATCACGGCGATATACGTAATTCTTCACGCTTCGCGTATCCCCACCAGCCCATCCCCAAACAGCAACTCCAGCGAAGCATGCCGACAGTCGTGCTTTTCAGGCGTATTTTTGCCTGCTCTCGCATATATACCCTGTTCCTATGTCCTCCTGCCGCTTTGTACATCCACCTAGTGGGGGGAGCGGGAAGAGGACGAGTCCGATGAGGAGGAGGGAGAGAAGGTGTTGGGAGGGAAGACAGAGGGCGGTCGTCGTCGTTTCACACACGTGAACGAGTCAGACGACTCAAATGACGGCGACGCCTCAGACGATGACGGCGACGACCACGACGACGACGACGACGACGACGACGACGATTACGATGACAGCGACGACGTCGGCGACGACGATGCAGGCGACGACGACGACGACAATCCAGCGTTCTCCCCCGACCAGTTGTGCAGTGAGCGTAACTCGGCACGGATGGGCAGGTCTCCCTCTGAACGCATAGTTCGGAGAGCGGCAGTGAGCTTAGCTCCGCCCATCCAGCAACCTGCCCGACCAGTTGTGCAGTGAGATCTAGAGACCGCCAGCGGGCTACAGCACACCACACGACACCACAGCACACCACACCACACCACGGCACGCCACGCCACGCCACGCCACGCCACTCAACCCATACCAGCACGATCAGTAAACGCGACAGGAATCAGAAAAGGAACCAAGAAGCAGCAAAGGCGAGATCGGAGGAATCAGCAAAGGAGAGATTTCAGGAACCACACCGCACTGCACCGCACTAGACCACCCCGCACCAACACACCACACCGCACCACACCGCACCGCACCACACTAGACACCACTGCTCACCACTACAAACCTCTACACACGACACCACACAACATCAGACGACGACACTTCAGCCCTAGAGGCCCCCAGGGCTCGCCACGAGGTCACCAAGGCTCTCAGGAGAGGCCCAAGTGTATATTTCCTCCAGCGTTGTTGTCGCTGTTGCCATTCTGGTTCACAGTGTTGCAGCGTGGCTGTGAGCTTAGCTCCGCCTACCAGCAATCGCTTCCGTCTACCAGCAATCGCTTCCGTAGACATGGAGAAGCGCCCGTACGCTCTGGCAACCTTGCTAGCCACGGGGGCTTCTTGGAGCGAGCAGCGCGAGGGCACGTCCTTCGACGAGCTCATCCGGGACACGTTTGGAGCATCGATCGATGGTGGCGGTCCGTCGCAAAGCCAAGATTTAGAATTTAGCTGCGCGCATCCGTCTCGGAACGGGTCGAATAGCTTGCTGAAAGGTCCTGCCGCATGCCAGTTTCCAGATGCGCGAGAGACTCCGCGCGTCATTCTTGCAGTGCGTGGCGCATGGTTACCGTCTGGCGAGGCTGACGTCATCCACAGCACGTTGCCCGGCAAGTCAGTCTGGAAATTTTGGGTGGCTGTGCGTGCCGATGAGGAGGTGGTCATTGCCTCTCCTTTTGGCAACGACCGGTCGTCGCCGTACCGGCGTCGCCCAGCAGACATCGCGGATTGCCTGCCGCCAGAGCTACTCGGGCGAATAAAACGGAACGCCCTGCAAGCAATAGACTACGCGGAGCAGGCCATCGCGAACAAGAAAGGTCAAAGTTCTAAGAGGCAGAGGGGGGATGGCAGCGGTGAGCTGAACTGCATGAGGAAACTCGTCGCTCAGTTGGGCACGGAGGAGCTGCCTCCTCCGGAGCGCCGCAGCACTGCCTGGAAAGCTTGCGGTGACACGGTGTTTGCGCCGGCGGATATCGTGGCTCGGGGGTGCAATTGCGGCCGCCTGGAGAAGTTCGCCGTGCACATGTCCGTCGACTGCCGCGGCTTAGGGCCCAGCAACGTGGCTCGCAAGACCACGTTCAACGTAGAGGCAGAGGTCGCGCCAGCGCTGCTGCATGCGGCGAAGGGCAAGCTGCTGTGCGAACTGCGGGCGGGGTCTGTTCGCAACGAAGATGTGGTGCGTCTGAAGGTTCACGAGGACAACCTCGGTTGTGCTTCCATCGTGTGCAACATGCACACGTTCACTGACAGGGGCGCCCGTTGGCGCGTTGACTCCGACGGCGACTTCGCAACCGACAAGC
>CAUYUJ010015953.1:95000-97500 GCA_963575745.1 Prorocentrum cordatum
CCATTTTTCGGGCGATGGATCACAGATGGGGCGAGCATTTTTCTCCCCCCCCCGTCGGGGCCACGATCCTCGTGAGGGGTGTCGAATTTTAGCCCTCCCAGGAGTCGAAAAAGACCCCTCCGACCATCCGCGGAAGGACCTCTCCAGGCCCAGGGGGAGGGGGTTGAGGGAGGGGTAAACCCCTCCCCGAAGGGGAAGAAGGGGGGTGAGAACAGAACGGGCTCTCTAAACCACTCACGCCCAAAGGGCTGGTGGGATTAGGAGAAGAGGGTCATGTTGCACGTCATTCGCACTTGCATGGGGTTGGATACTTTGCTTGTTCATTGCATTGTGGGCATCCGCATGTGACGAGCAAATATCCCATTTATTCACCCGCCAGCAACTCGTTGTAAACTTCAGGAGCGAGCGAGTAAAGTTTCTCCTCGGGTTTTTGCTCGCGATGCTCAGCGGCCGCTGGGCCTGTCCCGCCACAGCGCCTGGGTTGTAGGTTAAATGTGTCTTGGGTTCTCGCGGGGGGTAGGCCTCTTGGCAGCCTACACGGTTTTGGAAGTGTTGGGGGGTCTCCTTACCATTTGTTTGAAGCCTCTTGGTGCTTGGATTGGCAGGCCTGTGGGCGGTTTCCTGGCATCATTCTCAGGTGCCTGGTGGCAGCGTTCTCGAAGCCCCCTGTTTTGATGCCCTTGGATTTGTGGGGCCGCCCTTGGACCCTTGAGTGGCCTTCTTGGTCGTTTTCGTGTGATCCCGAAGGAAGTGGGAATCCTGGAAGATCGAGAGTACGAGGAACACGGGAAAGAAAAAAGTGATGGGGAAAAGGAATTGAGCAAAACGAAGGATCTCTTTTCCGCGCTCTTCCACGGGACGCCCTTGAAGGAAATGTTGCGGAACGTCGCTGTTGCATTTCTTATAATTATCTCTCCATCTGTGGTACCCAGAGTATTCAGTATTTTGTAACACTAATGGCCAGCACCTGAATAAGGTAGAATCGGCACGCAACCGTACTGGCAACCGGGATTGAACAGCCGGTCCCGACATACAATAGGACCGGTAGTCCACATGAAATAATCGTGGACTCGCTTGAGATTGTATTTGAATTTGTTCCAATCCTACAAAAACTCTGCACGTAATCGAAACTACATGGTAGTAACAATAAAAGCATGCCCGTGTTAAACAACAGTGTATGTGTATAGGTATGCATTATGTGTATAAATACAAATATACATGTGTATATATATATATATACATACATACATACATACATGTCTATGCATATAGATATGTGTATGTGTGTGTGGGGGGGTCTGCGTCTGTGTCTGTGTCTGCGTGTGTGCCTTTGTCTGTGTCTGTGTCCGTGTCCATGCCTGCGTCTCTGTGTGTGTGTGCGTGTTCGTGTGTGGGTGTGGGCGGGTGTGCGTGTGCGTGTGCGCGTGCGCGTGCGCGTGCGCGTGCGCGTGTGTGTGTGTGTGTGTGAGAGAGAGAGAGAGTGTGCAAGCCTGTGTGTGTGTTCGTGTGTGCAAGCGTGTGTGTGTGTGTGTGTGTGTGCATGTGTGTGTGCAAGCGTGTGTGTGTGTGGTGTGTGGTGCGTGGTGTAATGTGGTGTTATGTGGTGCTATGTGGTGTATGGTGTGTGTGTGCCTCCTGCATGGTGGCTGAATTCGCGTTTCGTACGACCTACCAACGCCCTATCGGCAGCGCAGTGACTCTGCCTAGCCGCCGACGGAAGACGTGTGTGTGTGTGTGTGGGTGTGCGGATGCGTGGGTTTGGGTGTGTGTGCGTGTGTTTGGGTGTCTGGGGGGGTGTGGGTGTGTGTGGGTGTGTGTGTGGTGTGTGTGTGGTGGGTGTGTGTGGTGGGTGTGATGTGTGTGTGTGTCTGTGAGTGTTTGTGTTTGTGTGTTTGTGTGTGTGTGTGTCTCTGTGTGTGTGTCTCTGTGCGTATCTCTTTGTGTGTCTCTTTGTGTGACTTTGGTGTCTCTCTGCGTGTCTCTCTATGTGTCTCTCTGTGTGTCTCTCTGTGTTTCTCTCTGTGTGTCTCTCTGTGTGTCTCTCTGTGTGTCGCTGTGTGTCTCTCTGTGTGTTTGTCCCTCTGTGTATCTTTTTGTGTGTATCTCTGTGTGTCTCTCCGTGTGCCTCTCTGTGTGACCCTCTGCGGGGCTCTTTGTGTGACCCTCTGTGTTTCTCTCTGTATGTCTCTCTGCATCTCTTTGTGTGTCTCTCGGCGTGTCGCTCTGTGTGTCTCTCTGTGTGTCTCTCTGTGTGTCGCTCTGTGTGTCTCTCTGTGTGCCTCTCTGTGTGTCTCTCTGTGTGTGTCTGTGTGTGTCTGTGTGTCTCTCTGCGCGTTGTGTCTCTCTGTGTGTCTCTCCGTGTGTCTGTCTATGTGTCTCTCTGTGTGTCTCTCTGTGTGTCTCTTTGTGTGTCCCTGTGTGTCTCTCTGTGTGCCTCTCTGTTTGTCTCTCTGTGTATCTTTCTGTGTGTCTCTCTCTGTATCACTCTGTGTGTCTCTCT
>CAUYUJ010015953.1:100000-185731 GCA_963575745.1 Prorocentrum cordatum
AGAAAAGACTGCGCACAGAGCCGGGGGGATACTCCAAGCGCGTAGCTTCGCGAGCAGGCGGTCAGAATTCACACGGTCAAAGGCGCCGGACACGTCGGAACAGTACAAACCGATCCGCGCTCCCTCAGCGAGAAGGCCAAGCCATGTTAGCAAGAAATATGAAATCGCGTTTCTGGCGCCGCGCCCAGGGCAATACGCAAATTGAAAAGAACCATAACACAAGGAGCGGGACACACGAGGAGACAAGAAAGAAAGAAGAATACGTTCGGCGCACTTGGACAGCTGAGAAGTAAGATGAATTCCTCGATAATTCACAGGATCATGCAAAGACCTCCGCTTGTGCAGGGGACAGATATGATGCAAACGCCAAGGCTCCGGCCATCTGCTTGTGCGAATGATAGACCTAATCAAAATAGCAAGCGGCAAGGCGAGAGAGGCAGAACAGGCGACAAGAATGCGAACAGGAATCTCGTGAGGCCCTGTAGCGGAATCGCGTTTGAGCTGCGTAAGCACGTTAAAGACTTCTCTCACCCGGACGGGGAAAAAGTTAGTCTGCTCCAGTGGAAGGCGCTGAGGAATGTCAGAAAAACAATTCCTCTCCACAGCTGGGATGGACCAGCGATCAAAAAACGAATTCGCGAAAAAATCTGCCTTCTCGTGAGCTCTGACGACCCACGCGCAAACGGCCGGGTAAGGCAGCTCGAAAAATCTGCTCCCGCAACCAGCCGGGTAAGACGGCTCGAAAATTTTGCTCCGGAAAATGGCTGGCTAAGGCGGCTCGAGAAATCAGCTCCCAAAACCGGCGGGGTAAGGCGGCTCGAAAATTCTGCTCCGCAGGACGGCCGGGTAAGGCGGCTCGAAATTTCGGCTCTGGAGGTTGGCGGGGTAAGGCGGCTCGAAAAATCTCCTCCGCTCGCTGCGCAAAGAGGCTTCTGTTGTCTTGATCATCTCTGTGACTTTCGTTCTGGTTGCCAAAGAAGCCATACCTTGCAAAATACAATCCAATTTCTGCGAATCAGACATGCTTGCCGGGGCCAAAAGCTCAACCGGGGGGCTCGGCGGCACACTCCAGGAAGGTACGGCGGAGGCCCAACGCTACCACCGCCAAACGCGGGAGCGGGAGCAGCACCGCTACTGACACCTTGAAAGGGTGGAGCAAAATGGCAGCTGTTCGCGCCCTCCGCGGTATCCATCAAATCCTGCCTCTGCTTTCCGATCTTTCAGATCTCTTGTCGAAAACGGATTTCTGGACGCCCAGAACTCTGGCCATGCTGGACATACTGGTCAGCGAGAAAAAAGAAGGCAAAACAAAGAAATATGGAAAAATTGTGGCGGCAAACCATCCCGGCGACACGCGATGATAGACTGTCTGGAACAATTTGCTTTGGTTACGTTAGCTCTAACCAGATGAATTACAATAGAACTCGAACGAAAACACTATTTGACATTATTATAGAGCAATATTTACATAACAATTTCAAAAACGTACGGAGAAAAACGCGGCTTCAGGAGCCTCGAAACTGACTCCACATTTTAAAAAACAAATACAATGACATGCAATTAGATAATTTTCAAATAATAAATAGAAACTGTGACGTTCGCTTTATAAAATGTTATTGGGAACAATGTAACTGTGAAATAATAGAAACTTGAATCTAAAAATTCTTGAAAAATTACAATATAAATGACAAACTTTTGAAAACACAAAACAGAAAAATCGTAACGAACCAATGCACACATTTCGCGTGGTTCAACATCCAACGAACGTCAGAAATTTGTTTAAAACAGCGAACAAAACACACAATCCAATTATTTTGCAACGTATCGGTGTTGTAATATATTTTATGTTGGTATTGCGCTTATTTTTGCGTTAAACTATGATTGTAATGCACATTTGATGTTTAGATTTGTTCAAATGTGCAGCGAATACGCATTCAAAAAAAAAATAAAATTATAATTTTCCCAAATTAGAATACGCTTGCACAAAAAAAACATGCATGCATCATGTCTAAATCTAAAAAAAAACAAAATCTTCAAATTCTCGGACAATTAAATCTAATATTCAGCTGTAAAATATCACTTGTGAGAAGTTGTTTATGCCGACGATCTCAACGCCTTCCGTCCTTTCCTCCCCTCCTCTTCTGACGACGAGATTTTTGCCACTATTGGGCAGTGCCAGTCGTGTCTGCACGAATGGGGCCGTGCCAATGCTGTTGTGTTTGAAGCTTCGAAGGAGAGCCGGCGCATTATTTCACGTAGCCGCTCTTCTGGTGGCAACTTTAAAATTCTCGGTGTATCTTTTGACTGCAAGCTTGTCATGTCGGATGCGGTGTCTGAGTGTGTGCACGAATGTGGTTGGCGACTTCAGGCCTTGCTTCGCTCGCGGCGCTACCACACAGTCGCCGAGCTTGTTGTCTTATATAAAGCGCACATTCTTTCGTTCATAGAATGCCGCGCGCCAGCCTTCTCGCACGCTTCGAACTCTGTATTGTTGCCGCTTGACCGTGTCCAGACTGGTTTTTTACGAACCCTGGGCATAACTGAGTACGAAGCAACTTTAATCTTGCCCCACTATCTGCCCGCAGAGATATAGGCAATTTGGGCCTTATTCACCGCACTGTACTCGGTTTCAGCCTTCCGTGCTTCGGTGCTTTTTTCTCCGTTGACTCCTCCCCTCCTCCTCCCCGCTCCCCTCGTCGCCACTTCCGTCACTTGCGTGACCCGTGTTCTCTCCGTGCCCCTGACTACCTTGTGCGTTCTGCATTGGGTGGCACGAGAGTGTACAACCTTCTTCCTGACTCACTCATCTCCGCTGACAGTGTCAAATTGTTTCAGCGCCTTCTCTGCAAATTGCTTCGTGCCGATTCTGCCGAAAGGTCGTCTTGGCCACAGCTTTTCAGTTGGCGTGTGCCGATGGCTTCGCGCAGCCTTCGTAATTATTTTTCTTGGCAGCCCGATGAATGAGTTTCTTGTCTTGTCCCTGTATTTTAATGTTTGAATTGCCGAATGGTGCCGTGGTGTACTGCAGAGGTCCGATAGAAAAAAAATGATTCAGAAGGTTAGATGCAACACCGTAACAAAGAAATGATAAACGCGGAAACGCGGCGAAAGAATAGAAGGGAGAGTTAGAGGAGGAAGAAGTTCGACGGCAAACAACACCGATAAATTGTTATTAATACTACAAACAATACTTCTACTAGTATCTACTACTATTTCTACTACGACTACTACGTCTCAAAAACAGCTGCGTTTGCACGGCCCCATTTATGCAAGCAGCTCCGACTGTTGCACCGACGCAAACACTTCAGCATCGGAGGCGGCCAGAGGAAAAGGACGAAAAGCATTCAAATCATCAGCATAAATTGTGTATCGAAACAACATTCTGTTGATGGCCTCCCGAGCGTCACTGAAAAATAAATTCCAAAAAATTGGGCAAGACCATGTCGGTCATTTCAATGATTCTAGAACAGGCATCTGCGACAGTGACGCAAGCGGAGCGAGCCTCCAGCCAGCTGGCAAATACATTGCATAAACGAGTCGGAAGACCGAAAGCACGCATCTTCGACACAACGGATTTCACTCTGTCGAAGGCGCCGGCCACATCTGAACAGTACAAACCTATGCGGCAGCCGCTAGAGATGAGAAGGAGCCAAGTAATAAGAAAATAAGATATCGCATCTCTGGCGCCATGGCCTGGATTGTACGCGAATTGAAATGGCCCGAACAGAAGCGACCGAGAGACGCGATGGAGGAGGAAACAGAGGAGAATACGTTCAGCACACTTAGACACTTGTGAAGTTAAATGAATTCCTCTGTAGTTTTTCGGATCATGCATCGCCTCCTTCTTGTATAGAGGACACATGTGATGCAATCGCCAGCAAGAAGGCCAAACTCCGAATCTGAGAATAGAACGGACGAGTAGAGCAAGGGGAAAGGCGAGAGAAGGCGAGCAATATTGGGCGCCGGCGGTAAACCGTCAACCTTTCTTACCGCCGGGGGACTCGTAGAGCTTCCTGACAATATATAATGTGGAAAAGAATTTCAGAGAACGACTAGTTTTTCAGCCCGAGCGATTATAGACCTCTCAAGATGACCCTAACAAAACAAACAAACAGTTTTCCAATCGAGCTCGAGTATGAAACCGAGTACAGACCTCTGAATGCGACAGGCGGACGCGTCTGATGTCTGCGGATCGATTTCTGTGATTACCAGCTCTGCAGCCCCCCATACAGCCTGAGTTAAGTGCAGAAAACCGAGAGTACCTCTCAGGATGACTCGAATAATACAACAGTTTCGCGGATCTCGTTCGAGCAGCAGACCGAGTTCCGAGCTCTCGGTTCGACGAACGGACGCGCCTGATGTCTCGAAATCGATTCCTGTGACCAGCAGCACTGTAGCCCTCCCCCAGCACGATTTAAGTACAAAAACCGAGAGCTCTTCTCAAGATGACTCGAACAATACAATAGGTTCGCGAACCTAGCTCGGGGAGCAGGCCGAGTTCAGAGCTCTTGATTCAACAGACGAACGCGCCTGATAATTCTCAATCGATTTCTGTGATTATCAGCTCTGTGGCTGCCCTACAGATCGAGTTAAGTACGAAAAACCGAGAGCGTCTGCTACAATGACTCGAATAATACGAATAGGTTTGCGACCCTAGCTCGGCTAGCAGACCGAGTTTAGACCTCTGGATTCAACAGGCGAACGCGCCTGATCATTCTGAATGCATTAGCTGTGCTGACCAGCTCTGTAGTTGTCCTGAAGCTCGAGTTATCTTGAGAAAACCGACAGCGTGTATCAAGATGACTCGAAACGGCCGTTCCCGCTTGCCTGCTTTTTGGCCTTCAAAGTTACCCGATCGAGCTGAGATCAAGATGGCGAGCGGGAATAAGATCGAATATCATGGGAAAAAATACTAGAGCTCAAACGAATTGTTGAATTTCGAGAACAAAGTTTTCAACCGACCAAAAGTCAGCAAAAGGTCCGGTGAGATGTTTCTTGCCAACTAGCTCTCCAGCTCCCCGGAATTACTCTTAAGCTTCCAGCAATAACTTGCTAAGAGAAGCTCTACGAGTTACTTTAAAACACGAACAGGAATGCCGTCTGGACCGGTGGCAGAGTCACTGTTTAAATGATTTAAAACAAACCTTGCATGCCTAACCCGTACGGGGAAGAAAGAAGTCTGCTCCACTGGGGCTCGCTGCACCACCGTAGAAAAACTATTGTCCTGCAGCGTCGGGACATGCCAGCGATCCTTAAACGACGTCTCAAACAAATCAGCCTTCTCGTCAGCACGAATCACCCAGGCGCCATTCACACGGCGAAGGGCGGGCGACGAAGATTTGACCAATTTACCAAATAATTCATTCGACAATCGCCACCAAGCTTTCGAGCCCCGAGGCAGGGAACGAAGCTTCGAACGAATGAGATCGCAATGCTGCGATCGCAATGCTGCGAATGCGACCGCAATGCTGAGGATCCAAGGGTCCTCTGGGGCGCTTGTCCAGCAGAGCGAATGCTGTGGAGGCAGCGCTCGCCCGTTCGCCCGGTGGAACTCCTGAGCAGAAGAAGTCGAGAACAGAGGACATGGAGGTCGAGTTTCACTCCGTGCCAGCCTTTCCAGGCGTGGGCGGGAACGCAGAGCCGAGCACTACTGCTTCTGCAGCGGTCGCTCCCGGAATGGGCCTTTCAAGTGGCCATTCCGGTGCGTGCAAAGGCCCTTTGGGTGGCATGCATGCGGCTCCCGGATCAGCCCTGGTTGCGGCGGTCCCGGTGCTGAGCCGAGCGCCGCTGCCGTTGCGGCGGTTGCTCCCAGCGCTGGCCCCACGGGTGGCGGCCCTGGTGCATGCAACGGCCCTTCGGGTGGCATGCATGCCGCTCCCGGGACTGGCCCTGCGGGTGGCGGTCCCGGTGCGTCTTTCACAGCGTCGAGCAGTGGTGCTGGCGAAATCGATCCGATCATGGCAAAGCTGGAGCAGATGACGATAAAAATGGAAGGCATGAGTTCTCAGATGTCGCATCTGTTGACCCGGGAGAATCTGAAAGAGGAGTTGAACGCTTTCCACACTGCCATTCGCCAGGAGACAAAGGGTGAAATTTCAGATGCAGTTGACCCGCTGAAAGACGAGATGAACACGTTCCGGGAGCGTTTGCAGGCAGTCGAGGCGCGTGGAGTATCCAGCAAGTTGTCTCCGAAATTCATGCAGATTCTCAACTCGACGGATGTATCCCATCGTCGAGTTGCCTTTGTCGGTTTCTCGGACTACACGAACGCCGCAGCGAGACTGCAGACGATTGAAGATTTTGTCAAGCAGCACGTAGGAGCGAATTCTCTCAGCACGGGCAATTTTTATAGAGGCCCTGCGAATAATCAGACTTTGTCTCCGGCTGGATACGCCGAGTTCCCGTCTTCCAAGGGCGCGAAAGATTTCATTTTGCGCGTTGGTCAGCCGTTTTCTTTCCGTTCTCCAGGCGGAGATAACCTGCGCGTCAAACCGGCCGCGTCGCAGGTGAACCAGCACAGGAATTGGGCTTTGCGCAAAGCGAGCGATTTGATCAAAACTCGTGTTCCTGCAGAGGCGAACGTTCGCATTGATTTTAAGGCTCGCACTGTCAGCGTCGATTCTTCGAATGCATTTGAGCAGGGGAAGTCTGATTTGACAGGCGCGTTTCTAGGCCGTTTCTCCGATCTGAAGATCGAGTAGAGGGTTCGGGGGGTCGCTCTGGACGATTGCATTGCCGATTTTTTCCCTGCTTTCCGAACATTCGCCCACTCCGAAGGAGTTAGTGCGCGGCCCCCGTGTTCACGAAGAATCCGCCGCCGAGGCCCTCGCTCTGCTGATGCCTTGGTACGACGGCTTAGTTCTCTTCCTCTTTCTTCTGCCTCGGCCCCTTCTCTGCCTGTTCCTGTTCGCTCTGTAGCTACTATGTTTAATCGTCAAAGAACTCTAACTGAGTTTTTTGTCGTTTCCGAGCCCGCTGGCTTTCAGTGTCCCCAGGGTGGTGGTCGAGGATAAGCCCGGCCGCAACTGTCCTCAAGTTTGCATCAACTCACCATTTTCAATTTGAACGTTCAGAGTTTTCTTTCGCGTCAGGCAGAAGTCGTAGCTTACCTTGGCATTCTGTCTTCTCCTCCCTCCCTTCTGTGTTTCACGGAAACGTGGCTTGATGCTTCTAGTAAGTTTCTTAGCGTGCCCAATTATGAGTTGGTTGCACGGAGGGATCGCGACGGCCTTGGTGGAGGTGTTGCCATCTTCGCCCATGTGTCAATCGCCTCTGCTTGCTGTCTTTTGCTGACGTCCGCCGTCGCGGAAAGAGTGTGGCTCTTGGCCCACTCGGATTCTGGCCCAATTTTGATATGTTGCTGGTATAGGCGGCCTTGTTTTAATGAAGTTCAGTAGATCAATTCGCTGTCCGATGAATGGTTGGGCTTGTGTTCCCAAAGCATAGGCGCTGTCATTGTCGGAGATATGAATGTTCATCACGCCCGGTGGTTGCGCCATAGCAGGAATATTTTTCCGGAGGGTGCTGCTCTTTTCCAATGGTGCCGAACAAACGGGTTCACTGAGTGCACGAAGAAACCTACCCGAGGCAATTATTTATTAGATTTAGTTCTCAGTGACATTCCCAATTTAATGCACGTCGCTGTTCTCACAGAAGTTGCCGACCACAGAGCTGTACTTGCCAGCGTTTCTCTCCCACCTTTGCAGTTTGAGGCTGTCGCCCGTGCACTTTGGCAATTCGGAAGTGCCAATTGGAGACGTCTGAACAGAGTCATTTCTGAGTACAGTTGGGGTTGGATTGACAGATCTCATCCTGACATTGTCGTGCCGTGTCTCACGCAGATTTTAAAAGGCTTTATGCTCTTGCACGTGCCTCGGCCCCCTGCAGTTCATCAAGTGGCACACCCGTGGGTCAATGAAAACACTGTTTAGCACAGGTGTGGAAGAAGAGGGACGCGGGAGGCACTGATGGATTCCCGCAGGCCGTTGCTGACTGTAGCGCTTCTTTTTTGCGTGCGTTTCGGTCTTACACTGCCCATGCTCGTGATATGCTCCGCCGCCTGCACAGAGGGACTAAGAAATGGTGGAAGATTTCGAAGAACCTTTTGTCTCACGTGCACAAGCCTTCCTCGTCTCCGCTGCGCCGGGCAAGCGGCAGTTGGGCCACCAGGGCGGCTGACAAGGCCGAGGTGTTCTCGCGCTCTTTTCAAGACAGACGGCGTCTGCCTGCCGCGCAGTCTAATGAATTCTCGGATTGCTGGTCCCTTTTACTTGGTCCAGATAATTCTTCCTGCGTCGTTCGCACTCGCGTTTGTCGGGCCTTCCTCCGTACCCTTCGCTCTGCTTCAGGGACCGGCCCGGACCTCATACCAGCGAGGTTTTTGAAAGAATGCGCCAATTCACTTGCCACTCCTGTCGCCAAGCTGGCCCGGCTCATCATTCGGACAGGATGCTGGCCTCGTGCTTGGAGCGAGCATTGGGTGTATCCTTTGCACAAGCGCTCTGCTCTGTGTGGCCCGGACAATGACAGAGGCATCCAGTTGACCGCGCAATTGTCCAAAGTTGTGGAGCGTGTTCTGGCCCAACTTTTTGTCCCTCGGCTCGAGCGCTTGGGCGCCTACGGACCGAATCAATTCGCATACTGCCGCGAGCGCGGGGCGAGAGATGCCGTGCTTGATTTCATTTTGCGCTGGCTTGTCGCTTTCGCAGGCGGCCGCCGCGTGGTTGTTTATTGCCCCGATGTATCTGCTGCGTTCGATAGAGTCGACAAGGGCAGGCTGATGCACAAGATCCGCTCGTTGTCTGTCCAACCGGACATTGCTACTGTCTTGGACAGTTGGCTCCTGCCACGGAGCGCCCGCGTCGTCGTCCAGGGATCTGTGTCGGACCCAGCGCGCATGGAAAACATGGTATACCAGGGTACCGTGTTAGGTCCTATTTTGTGGAACGTGTATTTTAGTGATTTTTGCATGGCCACTCGTGCGTGTGATTTTGAGGAGGTAGTTTATGCTGATGACCTGAACGCTTTCAAAATTCTTGACGCGGGTGTCACTGGCCCTCAAGCGTTCGCTTATTTTCGCGAGTGTCAGACCAGCCTACACAGGTGGGGGGCCGCAAACAGAGTGTTGTTCGACCCTGGGAAAGAAAGCTACCATATCGTTTCCCGTTCTCGCCCGGCTGGTTCTTCTTTTGAGACTTTGGGCATCAATTTTGACACTCGACTGCTCATGCGCGACGGAATCTCGGATTGCGTTCGCGAGTGCGGCTGGCGTATACACAGTATTCTTCGCAACCGCCGGTTTTACTCAGACAGTGAAGTTATCTTACTGTACAAATCTCATGTTTTATCGTACATTGAATATAGAACATCAGCGTTTCATTTCGCCTCGTCTTCTGCTCTCTCCCCCCTCGATGCCGTGCAGGGCCGTCTGTTAAGATCTATTAATATATCTGATCATGATGCGCTCTTGTATTTTTCTCTTGCTCCCTTGTGCACCCGGCGCGACATTGCCATTTTAGGCATCATCCACAGGTCCGTTCTCGGAAGAGGTCCGCCGCTCCTTCATCAATTCTTCCGGTTGGGCCTTGTTCCCCCCCCTCCCCGCTCCCCTCGCCGCCATTCCCGCCACCTCGTCGATCCTTGTGGCTTGCGGTTGCCCGATTATCTCCTTCATTCCGCCCTCGGCTCCGTTCGCATTTACAATATTCTTCCGGATTTTGTCGTGCGCGCGAATAGCGTCAAGGTTTTCCAGTCCCTCCTCCAAAGCCTCTTGTGCTGCGTCCTCACTGAGTCCGCTCGGGAAACCGATTGGCGTTCCCTCTTCAGCCCGCGCGGGGCTCTTGCTAACCATCCCCTGCGGCGCTGCCGGGACTGGAGGCCCGCGGCGTGATGCTTTGTTGGGCATGTTCTCACATTTGTCGTCCTCTGTTCACCCGGCTTGACCTGGGCGGTCTGTCCGGAAATTTGATGTGAAAATTTTGATGTGTATGTTCGCTTCAATTTTTTTAAATCGAGCGTAGTGTCCTTCTTCTGGTTTTTCAGTGTGGCATGGCCCGGCAGCAGTCTTTTCCCAGCATTTCATGAGCCGTTCGGCCGGGGCGCGACCAGCCGAGCCCTCCCAGCTGATCCGGGCAAGTTTCTGGTCATAAGATTTCTTGCTGTGGGGTCGGCTCAAACATTTTATCGCTGTTCTTGTTGTCTCTCTTTTTTCTTGTATGCCTCTTTCTCCTTCTCTCTCTTTCCCTCCCTTCTCCTGTTCTCCTTTTGCTTTGTTCGTGCTTGCTGTTCTGGTCGTGTCTCGTCGTCGTTGTCGTTCGTTTTCGTTTGCTCGTTTGTTGTCGTTGTTCTGCGTCGTCTCCTCCCGGCCTTCCCCTTTCCTCCTTCCCCCGGCCGCCTTGCGTGGAGCGCAGGGCGCGCGCTTCGCGCGGTGCCTCCGTTGGGCTCGGCCCTCCCCTTCTCCCCCCTCTTCCTTCTCCTTCCCTGTGGTCGTCTGCGTCGCTTGCTGCCTCCTCCTCCTTTCCCCCCTCCTTTCTTCTCCCCTTTTGGTCTGCGTCCGTAAGCTATTTGTTCCTAGTAGAGCGGCTGCCGAAGGTAGCTGCTTTGCGTCTGGCGCGCGCGCGGGCTTTTTTGGAAGAGGTGAGATTGTTGATTCGCGGGGTTGTAAAAAAATGTAACGTAATTTGTGCTGCGGCATTTTGGTGCTCAAATTTGTGGCTGCTCCGTGATTCTGGCGCTGAAATGTGTCCCAGCATATCGTGCGCACATTTCCTGCTCAGGACTCAAAATGTGTGCTCTTGTTCTGCGGCATTTCGGTGCTCAAATCTGCCCTTTGCGGGGTTTGGATACCAAAATATAGAATAACGTAATGTGTCCTGCGGCATTTTGGTGTTAGAATTTATGGCTTTTCCGCACTTAATATATTTCCGTTGTTGAACTGTCTCACATTTGCCATATGGATGTTTCGGCATTCAAATGCGGCGTTTCCGTGCTCAAAATTGCTCCGGTTTTTAACTCTGGCCTACGGCGTTTTCCGCTCTAATTTGCTGTTTCCGGAATTTTTGTCGTTTGGCTCTTCTTCGGGGGCATCTCGGATTTGTAAAGGAACGACATCGAGAGCTTGGCCTGCGTTGCTCGACCCAACTCCAGGAGCGCACGAATCTCCTGGAGCGGGGGGCCACCCATCTTCAAAATGGGATTGATTGAATGAGGGCACGGCCTGCAGTTGGATGCGAGCGGCCTGTGCAGGTGGCCGACGCCGCAACGCCACTCCATCCGCCACCATAAACAAGAAGAGAAACATAAACATGATATGGATGTGTACCTTCTCCAACGGAGCGGACCGAAGGTACACATGAAGACGTGCTAATCACAAAGAATTGCTGAACTAGTTTGAGCCTTAGACACTACCGATGCATTGCATCACCGTTTCCGGGATATTAGCAATATATAGAGAGAGAACAGGGATGGATGACATATGTATTTTTTTTTTGCCCGTGCCCTACCGACGCTCTGTCGTGGGATTCGTAACTTGGATTCAAAAGTCCCCGCAGAGGTTTACATATTTAGAGGGGACTAAATCGGTAAACTTAGCAACCTTTGATCCCTCGCTGCCGCAATTCTGAGAGCCGCTACGCATCCTCTGTAGGACGCGGGCATGTAAGCTCTGGGAGGGCGATCGATCCTTCAAATACTTCCGGGAGACCAGCCGGCAGCCTGAGCTTCGAAGAACCTGTCTAGTAATTCGATGCTCTCGAAAGTTGATCCTGAAGCCTGGAAACCAAATCCTCGAGGAAGGAAGCAATCTATCGCTGATTCTATCGTTGTAACGTCTTTTCTCTTCGCCAACAGGCGCGTTTTTTTTTTTTTTTTTTTTTTTTTTTTTTTTTTTTTTTTTTTTTTTTTTTTTTTTTTTTTTTTTTTTTTTTTTTTTTTTTTTTTTTTTTTTAAAAAAAAAAAAAAAAAAATCTTTTTTGAATTAACTCGCAAGTTAATACTTCTCTATACGTGATATATGTATACACGCGAACCAAAAGTATTAACTCGCGAGTTAATATTTTCTGTCCGGGGTACATGTATACCAACGATCAACAAGTATTACCTCGCGAGTTAATACTTTTAAACTCGTGATTCCAGTCTCTTCCATCATATGTATTTATACATACATACATACATACATACATGCATACATACATTTATACATCTATATATACATCTATATGTACATATATATATATATATGTATGTGTGTGTGCGCGTGTTCCCGATTTCAGAGGTTGCTTACAGTCGGATGTCAGTAGTTGTGTTTGTGCTATTTGATTAGGTCATCAACTTAGGTGCGCTGAAGTGCAAGAAGGAAACCCTTAAAGTAGATGGCGCAAGTATAGGAGATTTGCGAAAGTCTCGTCTCTTCTAAGAGTGTATGTTTCTGATTTTATGAGCATGACTAGATTGATAGATATGTGTTCTTATATGTTCTGCATTTGTCGATCTATGGCGTGCACGCAGATCCACGTGGATAGAGTATTAATACAATTCATACCTATATGTGTGTAATTATGTATATATGTATACGTTTTTACATATTCATATGTATATGTATATATATATGTATATATATATATATATATTATATATATATATTCATATATATAGTATGAGAAACCAAGAAAAGTAATTGTTTCATTGAGGACATTAAAGAACTTAGAGACGCGAGTGTTCGGATTATGTTCACGCGCAGAATATTTTTTTGGTTTCAATATTTGAATGCAAAATACAGAATCTGAGTGTGTGCACAAATATGGTTCGCGGCTTGAGGCCTTGCGTCTTTTGCAGCGCTATGACATTGTCATTGAGTTTGTTGTTTACATAAAGTTTTTTTTTTTGATTGCGTTCTGTGTTTTTTTTTTCCCCGTTATTTCTTTCCTTTTTTCCCCGCTCTTCTCGTCACCTATTCCTTTATCTGCGAGGCCCGTGTTCTCCGTGTTCCGGACGATTCTGTGCATTCTGCATTCGGTGTCACGAGCGTACAACGTTTTTTCTCTGAATTATTTCAACGTTTTCTGTCCAAATTCTAAGTTTCGTTCACCAAGAAAAACATGGGGCACGAGGCGCAATTCTGTTTTTTTCCCCTCTCCTGCTATCCTTTTTTGGCCTTGGGAACATATTTGCCTGTATTGTTTGGATGTCTCTCGCGCCTTCGAGCACGTTGACTCCTCTCGTCTCGCGGCGAAGCTGCAGTCCTTTATTCTTCCATTTCCGGTTTTTGCTGGTCTCCAATTGGCTCGTCAGCGCATTGCTTGCGTTGTGGTATCCGGCCAAAAATCGAATCCTATCACCATGAGCGACATGTTCTATCAAGGCGCGTTTGGGTGCTCTCAATTGTCAAACACTTATTTTCTCGGGCGCGTCTATCTGAATCCGCGGCAGAGTTCGAGGAAGTCATCTTTGTTGATGATTTAAACGCTATTCTGCGGTGCGTGTCTAAAACTGAAGTCGTTCGTTATAATAATGTTCATGTTTCAAACAATAATCGTTCCAACGCTGATCGCCAAAACGCTCCAATCACAGCTTGCAGTTGCAATCTGTCTCGTTATAGCACGACCACCAGAAAGCTAACAAAACAGGCCCAGAATTGCATTGAAATAGTATCCAACCGAATTAAGCAACAGAAACACATAGCAGAAGGAACAAAACACCACAGACCGAAATTTGATCACAGCACAGAAAAAAAGTCAGGATAATTTGGATAGACCGAGTTCGCGCGCTCACAAGAGACGTCAGCGAACCATGGAAAATTTGCTTGCATGTTTGCTGGCAAGGCGCAGGAGGACGCGAACGATGGCAACGGGGCGAGAGAGCGAAAGTGGGAAGCCTCAGAGGCAAACTAAGAAAAAGGAGAGGGATGAGCTATTCATGGGGCTGTCAAAAGGAAAATTTACGAAAACTTGCAAAACTATATTGAAAAAGTGCTTCCACAGTGACCAAATGAGACTCGGACTGGACTTGATGTTTGAGTGTCAGTTTGCCTTGCGCGAGTGGGGTCGTGCTAACCGGGTAACTTTCGACAGCGGGAAGTAGAGTTTCCACATTTTATCCAAATGTGCTCTGTCGGTGATAACTTCAGCTTTCGCGGGTTTTTATTACATCCCAAGTTGCTCATGCACAGCGCTGTGGATTCATGTATTTCTTGCGCTCGATTGGCATTTCGGCTCGCGATGAGTTGTTTCATTTCAATTTAGCTCCCCTGGCGTCGCGCAGGGACATGGCGATCCTGGGAGCCATTCACCGCTCCGCCCTCGGTCGCGGGCCGGCATGTTTTTATAGATTTTTCCGCTTGGATTCTTCTGTGCCGGCACGCGCGCCGAGGCGTCATTTCCGTCATCTTGCAGGCTTTTGGGTTCGACATCCTGTATTCAGCATTGGGAGTGTGCGAATATATAATTTTGTACCCCATTTCGTCGTCCAGGTGGAAACTGTTTGCGAGTTTCAATATCGGCTGCAACGTCTCTTGCGAGCGCGTGCTCTGCAGTGCACCGATTGGCGTTCCACCTTTTCTTGCCGTTTCCCCCTCATTTTTCACCCTTTCCGGTCTTGGCGCGACTGGGCGCCGGCGGTAAACCGTCAGCCTTTTTTCCGCCGGGGGATTGGTAGAGCTTCCTGATAATATATGATGCCGAAAAAAATTGCAGAGAACGAATAGTTCTTCAGTCCAAGCGATTTTAGACCTCTCGATGCAACAGCCGAACGCCCCCGATGTTTCTGGATTGTTTTCTGTGCGAGCTCTGTAGCTCTCCTGCAGCCAAATTTACGTGCGTAAATCGACAGCAACCCTCAAGATGACTCGAACAATACGAATAGTTTGGAAAACCTAGCTCGAGTATCAGACCAAGTTCAGGCCTCTGAATGCGACAGGCGGACGCGTCTGATGTCTCCGAATCGATTCTTGTGATTACCAGCCCTGCAACCCCCCTACAGCCCGAGTTAAGTGCAGAAAACCGACAGCACCTCTCAGCCCCGAGTTAAGTGCAGAACACCGACCTACAGCCCGAGTTAAGTGCAGAAAACCGACAGCAGTTAAGTGCTGAAACCCCCCTACAGCCCGAGTTTGCGGACCTAGTTCGAGCAGCAGACCGAGTTCCGAGCTCCTGGATTTGACAGGCGGACGCGCATGATCTCTCCGAATCGATTCTTGTGACTACCAGCACTGCAGCCCCCCGCAACCCGAGTTAAGTACAGAAAATCGACAGCACCTCTCAAGATGACTCGAATAATACGAATAGTTTCGCGGTTCTCGAGCGGGCAGCAGACCGAGTTCAGAGCTATGGATTCAACAGACAAGCACGACTGATAACTCTGAATCGGTTTCTGCAAGTATCAGCTCTGCGGCTGTTATATAGCTCGAGTTAAGTACAGAAAACCGAGAGCGCATGTCAAGATGACTCGAATAATACGAATAGGTTTGCGGACATAGCTCGGCTAGCAGACCGAGTTCAGACCTCTGGATGCAACAGACAAGCGCGCCTGATCATTCTGAATCGATAAGGTGTGCTCACCAGCTCTGCAGGTGTCCTCTATCTCGAGTTAAGTCCAATATACCGACAGCGCGTATCAAGATGACTCGAAACGGCCGATCCCGCCTGGACGCTTTTTGACAGTAAAAGGTACCCGATCGAGCTGAGATCAAGATGGCGAGCGGGAGTAAGACCGAATATCACGGGAAAAAATATTAGAGCTCTAACGAATGGTTGAATTTCGAGAACAAAATTTTCAACCGACCAAAAGTCAGCAAAAGGTCAGTCGATATTTTTCTTGCCAACTAGCTCTCCAGCGCCTCGGAATTACTCTTAAGCTTCCAGCAATAACTTGCTAAGGGAAGCTTTACGAGATACTGGAGGCGTCCGCGCTAGTGGTCGCTGCTGCCGGGCTTCCCGGATCGTTTCGCGCCTTCTGTCTGTCCATCGTCCCTCCTTCTCCCTCCTCCTCCCCCCCGGTCCTGTGCGCTGTGTGGATCGCAGCAGGGGCGTTTTCCTGCGGTGCGCGTTCGGCGCCTCCCTCTCCTCCTCCTCCTCCTCCTCCTCCTCCTCCTCGTCCCTTCTCCTTCTCCCTCCTCCTCCTCCCCCCGGTCCTGTTCGCTGTGTGGATCGCAGCTGGGGCGTTTTCCTGCGGTGCGCGTTCGGCGCGTCCCTCTCCTCCTCCTCCTCCTCCTCCTCCTTCTCCTCCTCCTCCTCCTCCTCCTCCTCTCCTTCCGTCGTCGTCTGCTTGCTCCCTGTCGTCCTCCCTCCTCTCCCCCCCCTCCCCTCCCCCGCTCTTCCCCCCACCCCCTCCCGCCTTTTCGTTTCCCCCCTTTCCCCTTCCTCGGGCGGGTCTGCTGCCTTCCAGAAGCTTCAAGTTTGTGGTCCTTGTCTTTGTTTGCTCCCGCTCTCTGGCCGCTTCCTTCGCCGCGGTGCAAGTTTTATGGTATTGAGCTTTTGAATTTCGATTTTTTTATTTGACGCTGATTGATGGTGAGATGTGTTCGTTTGCAGACGTCTCGTAGAAAAACAAAGGCGGGAACTATCTGCGAGTTTCAATCTCGGCTGCAACGTCTCTTGCGAGCACGTGCTCGGTAGTGCACCGATTGGCCTTCCATCTTTTCTTGCCGCCTCCCCCCTCGCTTTTCACTCTCTCGGGTCTTGCCGCGACTGGAGGCGTCCACGCTAGTGGTCGCTGCTGCAGGGTTTCCCGGATCGTTTCGCTTGCTTCTCTTCTGCTCTTCTCCTCTTCTCACTCTCTTCCTCCCTCCTCCTCTCCCGTCCCGCCCCCCCCCTTCCGTCCCCCCCTCTCCCCTTCCGTCTCCCTGCCTGCTGCTGTCGGTCTCGCCGCCGCTGTCGTTCGTTGTCGTCGCCTTCTGTCTGTCCGTCGTCCCTTCTCCTTCCCTCTCTTCCCCCCCCCTGGTCCTGTGCGCTGTGTGGATCGCAGCAGGGGCGTTTTTCTTGCGGTGCGCGTTCGGCGCCTCCCTCTCCTCCTCCTCCTCCTCCTCCTCCTCCTCCTCCTCCTCCTCCTCCTCTCCCTCCCTCGTCGTCTGCTTGCGCCCTCTCGTCCCCCACCCCCCCCTTTCCCCGCTTCTCCTTCCCCCCTCTTTCCCCCCCCTTCCCGCCTTTTCGTTCCCCCCCTTTCCCCTTCCTCGGGCGGGTCTGCTGCCTTCCAGAAGTTTCAAGTTTGTGGTCCTTGTCTTTGTTTGCCCCCGCTCTCTGGCCGCTTCCTTCGCCGCAGTGCGCATTTTTATGGCATTGAGCTTTTGAATTTCTAATTTTTTATTTGGCGCTGACTGATGGTGAGATGTGTTCGCTTGCAGAGGTCTCGTAGAAACAAAAATGTCCAGCCCGAGCGTTGATAGCAGATTTATTTCAGGCGTGACTCGCTTGATCATTTCCTTACGACTGCTGTGCCGAACAGTTTTCTGGCGCATTTGCAGTTCGAGTAGGTCAAGAACACCAATTCCATCCCCAAAACAATAATAGCGTACGAATAGGTGTTTCGGCTTCTGCGTTGACAGCAGACCAAATTCAGGCGTCTGGATACTTGAGACTATCGCCTGATGATTATTTTTTGATTGCTGTGCCAAAGAGCTCTCTAGCTCATTTGCAGTTCGAGTTAGAAACTCATCATCCTGTTGAAAACAATATGTGGAGTACACATAGTTGCGCGGACCTAGCCTTGGTAGCAGACCGAGTTCAGAGCTCTAGATACTAGAGACGAACGCGCTTGATGATTCTGGATCGATTAAGTGCGCTTCCAGCCCTGTAGCGGTCCTACAGCTCGAGTTAAGTTCGGAAACCGACAACACCTGCCAACGTGACTCGAACAGCCGATCCCGCCCACATGCTTTTTGGCGATCGAGCTCAGATTAAGATGGCGAGCGGGAATATGATTGAATATGGGTGGACAAATACTGGAGCTCTGAGGACCTTTTAAATTCCGAGAAACCGAATTTAAACCGAGCAACATTATAGAAACTTTCCGTTCGGATTTGTTTGTCAATTAGCCCCCCAGCGTGCCGGAATCATTTCTAGCTTGGCCGCTAAAGGTCGCAGGGAAGCTCTACGAGTCAGTCCCACAGGAGTTCTCCGCCCCACTACCACAGGGGAGGGGCTGGTGCGCAGTGCAAAACCTCCCAGGAAAGAGGGAGAGGGGGGGTTCCAGGTCGTCGGCGGCAACCGGTGCGCCCAGTGCGAAACCCCCGGAAGACGGGGGGGGTTCGTGCCACGGGGCACCGCCGACACACATACATATACATACACGCGCACATACATACAGACATGCATGCGTGCGTGCATGCATGGATACATACATTCATACAGACCTACATGCATAAATGCATACATACAGCCATACATACATGAATGCGTGCGTACATACATGCATGCATGCATACATACATGTTTGCACGCATACATATACACATGCGTGCGTGCGTGCGTACATACATACATACATGCATGCGTTCATACCAGCATACGTACATACATGCGTACATACATGCACACGTACGTATGCATCCATGCATGCACACATACGTACATACATACATATATGCATACATACGAACATAGACATTGACATTGACAACATATACGCGCATACAGACTTACATACATACATATATACATGCACACACATGCATACATACATTTATCCATACACACATGGGCACATATGCCTACATACATGCATGCATTAATACACACGAACATGCATACATACATACGTACATACATGCATGCTTGCATGCGTGCATACATACAGACAGGCAGATATGCATGCACACATACATACATACATAACGACATACATGCAGACATGCATGCATGCATGCATACATACGTACGTACGTGCACACGCGGCATGCCATGACATGTTGTGACATATCATGGCATGACATGACATGACATGACATTACACTACATTGCGTATACGTTCACAGTTCCACGACACTGCACGACATTACATTACGTTACATTACGATACATTGGATTACAACATAATACATTACTATACAGTAATGTTCTTTACATTACATTCCACTACATCATATGACAGTACATTACATTCCATTACATTTCATATCACTAGATTTCATTACGCTATAGTACATTGTACTGCCTTACATACATACAAACGCATACATGCATGCATACAAACAACCATACATATACACATAGACATACACAAACACGTACATACTTACATACTATAACATACCATGGAATACCATACCATACCGTACCGTACCGTACCGTACTGCACCATACCATTCCATACATGCATGCGTACAAACATACATACGAATGCGCATATTTCAACACATCTGCGTGGACACAACGAACTACCGGACCTCGACTCCCATTCCTCGATGCAGCCATGGCGACGTCTCCTCTGATCCCCGATTCCCGATCCTCCGATCTCGACACACGAACCTCGAATCTCGAAAAAAATCGAAGCATATCGACTGTCCGAATCTCTAGCCAGCCTTTCCCGCCCTCCTCATCCGCCACCCTATTCCCGCCTTCGTCGCTTTCCTCCAGCTATTCCTCCATTCTTTCTCCTGATTGATTATCCCTCCCTGTCGCGCCCCGAGGCTGGTTGGAAGGGCGGGCTTGGCGTTCTACATATGACTTGCTTATCACTTACGATTCTGAAGCTTAGAATTTGCAGCAGGTTCGCGGATGGAGGGTCGTCTTCAAAATGTTGCTCTCGCCTTAGCGCCGCGCACATTCGTCTTGGACCTTTCCCAGAGCTTCACAAATGGAGGGCAGGTCATTTTAAACATGTGGCTCTCGCCTGAGCGCCGCGCACCCCCGTCTTAAAATCAGCAAAAGCTTCACGGATGGAGGGCAGGTCGTTTTCAAAATGTGGCTCTCGCTTTAAGGCCAAGCGCGTTCGTCTTGAAAAATTGCACAAGCTTCACTGATTGAGGGGGGGCTCCTTTTCAAAATGTGGTTTCACCTGAGCGCCGCGCACGTCCGTTTTGAACAATTGCACAAGTTTCATTGCTTGAGGGCGGTTCTTCTTCAAAACATAGCTCTCGCCCTAGCGCCGCGCACATTCATTATCAGACTTTACAGCCTTTTCTATAACAAGGGGGGGCATGAGGGAACGGACGACCGCAACATCTCTCGTGTAACCCGTGCACTCCGTGGCGATTCGCGGCAGAGATTGATTGACCAGTGACTTTATTTACTACAACCTTTCAGGAGTAAAGAAACAACAGCGAGATTAGGGAAAAGGAGGACCGAGGGAGAATGGGCAGCGTGGTTGCCTAAAGCGGCTATCCCGCACATCAGTTGATTCAAATCCTGGCCCATGCCAGAAGTAAACCACGCGCTTGCCACAAGATGGAAGATGAAAAAGGAGGAGGAGGAGGAGGAGGAGGAAGGAGAGGAAGGAATAAAACCAGGCCTCAAATCCAAGATGGCGTACTGCCTGCTGCAGGCACCAGCTGGGGGGGACAAATCCTGCCCCCGTGCTGAAGACAGGGGCGAGCATATCCAAAAAAAAGGACAACTACAGTACGATGGGTGCAATCGCTCGCCAACCAATGATATTCAATAGTGGTGCAAATGGTGATGCTAAACGGTGCCGCCCCGCCCCGGTGCCCTTTGGCGCAGTGGGCGCGCAAGCCATGAAACGGCTAATGGGACACGCCCAGAGCATCGGGGCCCTAGGGTTGACCGACCGTGGTCGCAAGACCGTGAGCGTGCGCCGAGCGCGCGTGCAGCTGGCGAGAATCGCCAACTCCCTATCCAGGGGGCGGAAGGGGCGAGGGAAGGAACAGGAGGACAAGGGAAATCCACTGCGCGCTCTTGCTGAACGTGCTGGCCTCCAGCCGACGAGACGCCCTGGATCATCAGAGTGGCACTGCCTCTGCTCCACCGGCCTGGAGCCGGCGTCGCAGCGCGACTCCTCGCAAAGTAGGCGTGCGCACTCCAGAAACACCGCCCGCCAAACCGCCCTGGGCAAGCCCCCAAACCACAAGCCCAAAGAGAGGCACGGGACCCACGAACCACTCAAACACCAGAGCCCGAATCCGGGGCCTTGCTTGGATTTTCAGCACCATTCGCACTTGCACAACTTCTCGCTGGAATCGCGGAGAAACTCGTTGGAAGCAGAACCCGTTGCTTCGGACGCCGGCCCCGTGGGGGGCCACGAGCCCAAGGAAGACGGGGGGCCGCCCGCCGACGTCGACGACGCCGCCGCCGCCGCCGCCACCGCGACGACGACGACGACGACGGAGGAGGAGGAAGGAGGAAGGACAGGAGGCAAGCAAAGAGGGAGGGGAGGATGGGGAAAGGGGAAAGGAGCGGTCTACTGACCCCCAAGGCGCGGGGGCTCCGGGGGGAGGCGAGTGGCTGGCGCCAGCTGGCTGCCAGCCACGACGCCTTAGACAGTTTGGACTCCAGCGGACGTGATAGGTCGGACTGGGTTTGCCCTCCGCGCGCAATTTACACAGAAGGGTGACGGAAAGGACGGCGTGTGACATTGGATTTCCTGGACAGAAGCTCGATGCACCAATGTATTTCCTAGACAAGAGGTTTATGCACCCATGTGTGGCAGGAGCGGGAAGGGCACCACCACGCCGCACTTTCAAAGCAGGAAGTAAGATGAGGATTAGGAGGAGGAGGACGAGGAGGAGGAGGGCGACAGCGACGACGAGGAATAGGCGGAGGCAGCGCGACAGGCGCATGCCGCACGGCACTGACTCACAGGTCTACACGAAGCGGCCGTGCTAGCGTCCGTCGTCGGCGTCGTCTGACTCGCACAAATCCGCCGCCTTCATTTCCCTGAGCTGGACCCGCAATGCCTGCAGCATCAACGTGGGTCCAAGACGCGGCCCAGGATGTCGCCGCCACCATCCATAGAGCTTGCACGCGGCCGTCGTCAGCAACGCTCGTCATGATGCGCCTCTGGGCGCGCATGCAAGACCCCCAGAAAGCCCGCCAGTCCATCCTCTGACGGGGGCGGTTACGTCCAGAGGTCCGTCGCCCAAATCGCCGCGATGTGTTTGCATGTGGCGTATTGTTGGGTCGATTTCTCGTGCTCGCAGCCCATCATGGCACGCGGCGCTCGGGCACCCAATAATTGGTGAATGACCGCAGCATGGCAGCTACCACCATCGGCTCCGCGCGCCCCCCGAGCCAGGACCCCGCGGACAAGAAACGGTCGAACCTGCGGCCCAGGAGCACAGCGAGGCGCCAGCGGTCACCAGCTCGAAGGAATATTGCCTGAACTTCGGTGGCCCTGGGGGCAAGGGCGAGCTGCGCCCGCGCCGCCGCTCTCCGCAGACCTCCGCGCGCCTGTCGCGCCGCCGGGGCCGCCCGCGGCCGAAGCCCGCCCAGCGCGACCTCAGGGGGCGCAGCCGCGATGCTGCGCGCGCCGCCTGCCTGAGAGCGCGGAAGATAGTGCCGTCAAGCCACGACCGCCAAAGCGCCGCCCGGACGAGCTTGTCCGTCTGGCTCTCCATGCGGCGGAGCGCCCGTGATCTCGCCGCGACTCGGGGCCCGCCGGTGGGCGCGCCCCCCCCGGCGACAACGCGGAATTTCGCCGCCTTGGCCGCGCGGGCCGCGTTCGCGAAAGTTTTCGGCATTCCCACCAGGCCCCGGCAGGGCAGCAACAGCAGCGACGGCCCATTGCCGGGGCAAGACGCCAAGTTCTTCACGCATCTGGCCTCGACGTCTTCCCATCCTGGCGGGAGTTCTTCTAGTTGCGCCACGCAAGATAGGACTGGCAGAACGCACGCCGAGTAGGCGAGCGCGGCGGCGTGGAAACCGCCCCCAGCCTGGCCCCAGCAGGACGACCGCTCAAGATGTTTACGCATTGTCTTTCCCCGAAAACTGACTCGCCCGCTCTGGGCCCAGATGCGCACCCAAGCATTTGGCAGAGACATCAAAGAGCACCCCGCCCCGCTGCGACAGCGCCTGCTGCACCGAGCGCCGGGCGACTTCCGGGCGCGGTTCTGCGAGGCCCCACCAAACGCACTTGTCCATGTCCAGGTCGAGGCCAGAGGCGGCGCCACACTCCGCCATGAAGTTGGCCAGCTGTGGCGCGGATTCCCGCCGATCCTGGAGCAAGAGGGCAGCGTCGCCGGCGCAAGCTCCGATGGGCGCGCCCGGGGCGGAGCGGCGAACGCGGCGGAGTAGCAAGTCGGCTACCGGCGCAAATGCACCGGGGAGACGGGGCGCCCACCTGATGCCGCTGTCCACGATGAACCCTGCACGCCGCCCTCCCCCCACCACAATCCAGCGCCAACTGATGCGGCACAGCGCCGCAATGACGTTGAGCAGTTCCGCCGGCAGACCCACGCGGGCGGGGCAGGGCGGCGACGCATCGAACGAGCGCGCGACGCCCGGGAAAGCCGCCCAGAAGTCGAGGAAGACTGCGCCGCCTGCGCCCTCCGCGAGAGCCACTTCCATCATGCGCTCGTGGACCGCCAGGATGTTGCTAATCATCCGGGGCCCGGCAGAAACTCCAGGTTTTCCTGTCGCACCCAAAGAGCCACGCAACTTCCCAATTGGAGTCGCACGGCGCTGGCCACAACTCGCCGCCCCCATTGGCAACGCCGAAGGGCGGAAGGCGCGCATACTGCATCCCAGCCGCCCCTCATCATCTAGAGCAATGCCGCCCCCGGGGAGAAAGACCATGAGGAAAGCGTCGAAGGCGGGGCAATCCGGCGCAAAGACGGCGGGGCCGCCCCCGGACATACGTCGCGGAGCACTGCCTAAAGGACGCCCCTGCCCAGTTCCCAAAGTATCTGCCAGACTGCAAGCGGGGGCCCATCCGGCCCTGGCGCTGACTTCGGCGCCTCCGCGATGGTCGTATCCACGTCCGCCCTCGACGGCAGACGCTCTTCGCGACGGAGGTGGCCAAGTGCGAAGCGCCCCCAGCTGAGCCGGCCCAAGGTCTTCCACGCACCAGCGATGGAGGGCGCAGCCGCTGCGTTGCCGACGTCGAAACTCCCGCTGCCAATGCAAGCGTAAGGCCTGAGCCATTTCCTCAGGGCCCGTCACCATTCCACCGTTCCGATCAACTGCTCTTCTCAAGGCCGCCGGACGACCTGGTGCCAATCGCATGAGAAGCTGAACGACCCTTATTTGGCGTTTCTGATGTGCTTCAAAATCTGGCTCCTCGACAGCCAGGTCGGCCTCGGTAGCTCGCATTTCCCGGTGCTGCTGCAGAGCCGAGACCTGGGCCAGCTCCACTGCGCGTTCCTGGGCGGTCTCCAGCGGACCGTCGAGCATGGGGCCCGGAGTCGGACGTGCTCGGCAGCAGTGGCGGGCCGCCCCCGCCGCTCCTCGCCCCCGCGCGCGGACGCACCGCAACGTCCACCCCAAATGATCGCCAACCTCTGTCGCCTCAGCCACTCGCTGGTATAGATCGCGAATCATCGCGTCTGAAATCGCCTTATCCCAACAGGCGAGCACAGGTCTGCATTGATGCGCGCTGTGGCTCTGGAGGTCCAGGCGCCTCGCTGGTTAGCGAGTGCCGCGCCGTCTCTTCTCCAGAGCGCCCGGCAAAGGGCTGCCACACTGACCCGTTGCGCAGGATAAAAGCAACGCCGCAGGAACTGTCAGGAGCTGATCAGAGGTCGGCTGCACCCGCCGACGGCCAAAAGCAAGAGCGCGATGACGAGACTGACGGAAACCCACGCCAATGGGACACAGCGCAATGTCGCGTCAAATTTGGAGGACAGGTGAGCTTTCCAATGCGCCCTGTCAAGCCTGGAACGGCATCCCGCGTCGTCATGGGCGGCTCGCGCCTGGTGGAGCTCGCACAGGCCGCGCCTCCGACAAAAGCCCTCCCGCCAATGATTCCCATCGGCCCGGTCCCTGCCATTCGCCTGCCGGACGCGGTGAGAGGGGCAATCGCCCCTCGACGCCCTGTCGGCCACCTCCACGACCCCCTTGAAGTCCCCGCCGATGACGCTCAGGACCTGGGACTTCGAACTCATCGTCGCGTCAGTGCGCCCCATCATGAGTTGCCTCTGCATCCTGACATCCACGACGGCCTCCGCGCCCGTCGCCGCGCGGGCTAGGCCGCGGGTGCCGGCGGCAAGATATGCTGCCCAGATGTCACATGCTCCAGGGGGGCCGCGGAGTCGCAGAAACGCGGCGCGACCGGGCGCGGCCTCCTCCCAGGGCGGGTCAGGGTCGAATCGCTGCAAGAAGCTGCCGCGAAAAATGATGCCCACCCCCGCTCTGGTCGACGTGCCCGTCAACCACTTCGCCGCGAAGCTCGGCGACGGCTGCCGCGCCGCCCCGTCGCCTTCCGCAACGCGGGCCTCCGAGTCACGGCCT
Organism: Prorocentrum cordatum; assembly: GCA_963575745.1. Taxonomy (NCBI): domain Eukaryota; class Dinophyceae; order Prorocentrales; family Prorocentraceae; genus Prorocentrum; species Prorocentrum cordatum. The sequence goes on from CAUYUJ010015953.1 coordinate 125,329, forward strand.
CGAAGGAGTCGCGTCGCGCGCTTGGCCTTCGCGAGCTGCTTCCTGGTGTCCACCGCGAAGAAAACGCCTGAGAATTCCAGGCTGCCCCGGCCGCAAAGCCTGGGCACTGGCCGTCGCGTCGATGCGCCGGGCGCGCTGCCGCCTGAGCAACTGGCTGGGGCAGCGGCGTCGCCGGCGTCTGAGCCAGCGCGATGCGCCCTGGAGGGGCCAAGACGCGCTGGCGCTTCGGCCGCGGCGCCAAAGCAGAAGGCGGCAACTAGGGGGCCGGCGCGCACGTTGCACGGCCGCCCGCGCGGCAACCGAGTAGAGGGGCCCCGGCGTTCGCCGGCTGCCAGGGGGGCTCCAGGATCGCCACCCGCCACGGGAAGGGCAGCAGCGCGCCGCGCGCCCGGCCAGGGCCCGCATCAGGAATAATGAGAAGAAGAAGAACAATAATAATAATAATACGAAGAAGAGGAAGACGCCGCAAGGGCACTCGAAGAAAACCTTGGAGATGATGCACATGAAGTCGCTTGCAATGCAAGCTGGCGGCAAGAATGCGACGTCCAAGCACCGATAGGCGATGCCGAAACCGTCGATGACCTGGAATGCCGCCGGGCGGGGCTTGCCGCGGGCCGCCGCGGCAAGCCGCGCCGACTCAGACCCGCCCGGATGGGTCGGCGGCCCCTCCCGCACGCGTCGTTTTCTACCCTGGCCGCGGCGCTGAGCAGGCCGTCGCCCTCCAAGTCCTGCAGGTCAGTCGCGCATTGCAGGCCGTCCAAAACGGCCACCGATTGAACGGCTCGTCCGTGAAACGCCTGAGTAAAACGGAGTGCCTGCCACTCCTTTCCGAGATGCACTCGGCCCTCCCCGTTGCCGCTGCCAGGTTGGACTTTGCACGCCGCGCCCACGTCGAGCCCAGAGTCGACCCCAAAGGCTTGGGCGCCATGTCGATCTCCGGCATAGATGGGCTTTTTCTCTGAGAGAAAAGCGTTGGCAATTCAGGGGATTTGGAAGAAGGGCTGCTGTGGTGCTGGCAGGGGGGCGCCGCCCGCGCCTGCGTCCCGGGGGGCAGAACCCGCGCCCGGCCCGGAACTGCCACACGGGCCCGTTCCAGGTGCACGACCGGGATTGCCACCCAAACTGCCGATCCTGGGAGCCGCATGCACGCCACCCTGAGGGCCATTGCATGCACTGGCGTTGCTGCCTGGAGGGGCAGTGCCAGAAGCAGCCGCTGCGGCGGCTGCGGTGCTCGGCCCTGCTGCGCCGCTCGACGCACCTGGAAAGGTGGGGGCAGACGCAAAGCAGACAGGATGGCCGCCCGACTCGTCCATCACGGAGTCTGCCACGCGGGACTTCGGCTTTGGACTCAGCGCCAGCGCCGCGATGGCTTACGTCATGTTCAAGCGTCGGTGGTTTGCATCAGTCAATTTCGTGAACACATCGACGTTGGCATGTTCGAATTGTGCTCCACCAGGAGCTCGCCAGAACACGCGCGCAACTCATGGGCGAACGCGACGCGCGAGCAAACGGCCCCAGAACAGCCAGAGTTGTTCTTCAACCAGAGTTGCTTTTGAGACCAAATCACGGCGGAGAATGGCGGCCGGGCGATTTTCCGCGTGCGTGCGCGCTCAGGGCGGATTATTTTTGCACTTTAAGAGGTTCGACGACGTGTGGCACTGTTCCGATGGTTCGGAGCAGTGGACAGGTAAAGTTTGAGGGGTCAGGCCCCCCTTCTCCGCGCGCTGTTTTCAGGAGCTGGTAGGCGCCGCGTTCCGCGAAGTTGTTGCCGGCTGTGCTTTTCTCAGGGCCAGTCCCGTGGAAGGCATCGTTATTGGTCCTGCGCCTCGTTTTGCATGGCACCGTTCGCAGCGCAGGCTTCCAATATATCAGAATGCGTTCAAAATTTCAATGCGCGAACCATAATACGATTGGCGCTTCCAAGCAAGAAAGGAGTGCGTTGCGCGAGCGCGCGGTCAATTTTTTGATTGGGCATCATTTTTCTTTGCTCGGTTGTTTCGTGCGTGCATTTGTCCCGCGTGCGCCTTGCTTCGCCGCCCTGGTGTTGCGTTGCTTCCAGGTAAGTGTGCAGCTCCTGTCTCTTTTGTTTGTGCGCCCAGCCCGGCGCCTGGGTCTTGCCGGGCGGCCGCGTGTCCTCGGTGCTCCCGTGTGGTGAGAGTCATTTGCTGTCGTGAGGTAGAAGAACACAGTGATGCGGTTGTGGTTTTGCTCTCCCGCCGCTTTTCGGACCTCTCCCCCCTCCTCCCCTCGGACCGCCGGTGGCCCCTTCCAGGCCTTCTGCTATTAGATTCTTGCGAAGCTAGAGCGGTTTATCAGTTTGACTTTCGGTGATTCGAGGCAGGCGTGAGCCGCGCTAGATCGCGGGGGCCAAGGCGCCCCTGTCCACTGAGGTGAGGGGCGCTGTTTACGCAAGTGCCATCCCTGAAGAAGCGGGGAGGCGCAGAGCGAAATGGGGGCGCGGCTGCCCCGTCGCCCCGTGCCCGTTTTGTCTTCGGACACCGACCAATTTTGGGTCGCGCCGTGCATTTCTCAGCGGCTGTTCTGTCGCTCGTGCGTAGCTTAAGCAATGAGGGTGGCGATGAAAAAAGGCAGGGCAGCGGAAGCTGGCAGAAGTGCTTGCAACGAGGCTGCCTCCGGCGGCGGAAAGCGATGGACTGGCGGCGTAAGCTGGCGGAATTACAAGATGCGCCCGCAAGAGATGGCAACGTTTTTTGGGGTCATCGTTTCCAGAATCGGCGAAATTGGGGGCTGCGTCTATGGTGCGCCTTTTGGGCTCCAGGGGGGCCCCTTCTCTTTTGGGGCTCCCAATGCGTGAGATTCTTCGCCCCTTCGCTGATTGCCCGCCCACGAAGCAACGTCCAGCGAACCGTTGCTTGACGGTCTCGGGGGCGAGGGCCCCGGGAGCCGAAGCAGCCAAACGTGCGCATATGCTTCGTTCGCATCGCGAAAACAGTGGGATCTGGCGCGTCAAGAAAACATACAGTATCGCGAACAATCGCGGCCTGAGCCATAGATCCGTGCTTCCGACAACATTTTTTTAGCCAGATCGATTTGTGATGGTCCGAAGGCCGAAACCTGGCGAAAACGCCCGGTGCGAAAAAGTCGCGACGCGTGGATCTGAGGAGAGGTGGGCGTCAGAGCTTCTTAGGCTCCCCGAGTATCCAATTTTTTGATTTATTCAATGCGGGCCGGCCATAATTACCGACCTTCTCCCCAGGGGTGTGTTCTCATCTCGGGCCGTTTTCTGGCGGTCTTGAGGCCCGCCGAGAGTGCCCATTGGTCGAAAACGACATTTTTTTTTGTTTTCCTTCCCCCCCCGACGCGATATTGTTACCATCCTCAAGGGCCTACTGATTTCGGGCCATGTTCTAATTTGGGCCTTTGGCGGCCGTCGGGCACATTCCAGGTTCTAGGCAGCACGAAGGGGTATTCTCGAGGAGGCGCAACCGCTGAGAAGCATCCCGGGTTCAGAAAACATGCGGGGCCATCGGAAATTTCGGATCTCCGTGCTGGTTTTTTTCCATGACGCGAGGCAGGCTGTGTTTTTTGCCGTCGCACGGGACCCCTCCGTTGTGATTTTTGCCAGTCCGCCAGCGCGGCCGCCCGGACGGGTGCGGGCGCGCGAGGTGCATGAACATTTTGTGCATGCGTGTCACATGCATACAAGATGTGTCCATGCAGATGCACATAAAAAGGTCGAGGCTTTTCAGTACATGGGCAGCATGTGTAAACACAAATTTTGACTCTTCAGATGGTGCTGCCATGCCGTCAAGCGTCTGGGAACAGCGCGGCACGAACATGCCGTCGCCCTCGCCAGTTCCCTCCCGCTGCTCATGTGTCACATGATCCGAGGATCGAAGTGGGGCTCATATCTCTTCCTGGGCGGAAGGCGGCAGAGGTAAAAAAACCCTTTCCGCCGGCGGAAGTCAGTGGAAACTCGGCGGAAGCCGGTGGGGGTAAAAATCCGTTTTAGAAGAGATGTCAAGGATTTTGTTTGTTCAGAGAATCTTGGGCCCGCCACATGATGGCGCACTCTCACGTGCCCGCGCGCGCCTCCACGCGTGCTGCAAGGAACCGCTCGGTTGTGAGCCGTCCAAGCGGCCCCCAGCGCGAACGGAAACCCAAAGCCCAGCGAACAAGCAAGTTCGGGAAAAATCTTTCTGCGACGATCGTAGACCATCCTGGAAGTGAGCGTCGGGGACCAACAATGGCAAAAACATGAGCTTTCGGAAATCCGCGCGGATTGCTTGGATGGGCGCGCCAAGGGCGGCCTTGCAGGAACCGCCGAGGGGGCCCAGCGCCGATCCCAAAAATTCGTGCGAACTTACGAAAGTAAAGTTTATGTTTGTATACGTAATTTCTCTCCGAAAAGTGTGTTCGTCACATTTTTTTTTTTTTTTTTTTTTTTTTTTTTTTTTTTTTTTTTTTTTTTTTTTTTTTTTTTTTTTTTTTTTTGTTTTTTTTGTTTGTTTTTCTCTCTCTCTCTCTCTCTCTCTCTCTCTCTTTCTCTCCCTATATATATATACAAGTGGCACGTGTGTGCCCAGGCTCATACAACAAGCTGAAGGGGCGTTTGAAGCAGGAGTGACATGCAACAGCGAAGTCGCACTCGAGCGCAAGTGGGGTTGCCACACCTTGCGATGTGTGTACCAGGGCCCCCCAGGAAGCCTCAGGAGGCCCGACTTGGATACCAGAAGAGGCTCCAGGAGGCCCCAGGATTGTGAGTGTTGTGTGTGTGATGTGTGCTTTGTGTGGTGCGTGCTTTTTGTGTGTTGTCGGTGTTGTGTGTGTATGTTATGTTTGTCTAGCGTGTGATGTGTTGGGCGTGATTTGTGTCTCTGTGTGTGCATGTAGTTCTGAAGCCCCAGGAGGCCCCAGGAGGCCCCAGGCGGCCTCAGCAGGCCCAGGAGAACTCCAGGAGGCTCCGAGGCGGGGTCTGGGGTACCAGAAGGTCCAGAAAGCCCCAGGAGGCCCCAGGAGGTTCCAGGAGGCCCCCAGGAGGCTCCGAGGAGGGGTCTGGGGCTCGATTTTGGGAGGATGTCTCAGGCGAAACCGCCATTCTCTGAGAATCGGGGTCAAAATTATTGAAATTACCATGTGTTTTTGAAGGTTTTATGTTAAAATGTTGAAATTCCTATGTGTTTTTGGACCTCTCCTTCACGATCTGCGTGAGGGGTGCCACCGATTTTCAGAATTTTGAGGATGTCCCTAGCGAAACGGCCGGGAAAATCGAAGAAACGCACGCACACGACGCACGCCGCCCTGAGCTGGTCTCTGAGGTATATAATAATATATATATATATATATATATATATATATATATATATATATATATGCGGTGAGCGAGGGGGGGAGGTGCGAACGAGGAGGACTTCTCAGGGGGCGGCGGGGCTTCTCAGAAACCCTCCTGCCTTCTGAGCAGTTTTGTTGTTTTTGTTTTGGGGAAGGATCAGGGAACTTTTTCCGAAGTGCGGAGGCCTTCCGAGCCTTCGGAGGAGGCCCCTCTCATTTCCTCCCGGGCGCGCCGCCGAATCCAATCTCATCGTTGGAGGTCTGGCTCGGCAGCGCCGCGAGCGCGCGAGGCGCGACGCTGGAGGCGCTGTCAGGGCTCTTGGCTTCCGCTGGCTTCCGTTGGCGCTGGGGGCCGCTCGGACGGCCCACGGCCCAGCGGCGCCTGCCAGCACGCGCGGAGGCGCGCGCGGTCTTTCGGGGGTGCGCCATCGTGTGCCACGTGAGCAGTGGGGGGAAACTGGCGAGAGCGTCTGCCCCCCCCCCTCTCGCGTCACGCGGCTTCTTAGCCAATCCGATATGGTCTCGGGTATCACCAGGACCCCGGTTATGGTGGGCCTGTCAGTAGTGGTACCCCGAACTCCAAGACGAGGATTTTCATCACTGAGCCAGGGCTGGCGTAGCTGGTGCTGTCCGGGTGACAGCAGTTCTGGTCAGGGGAGGCCCATACCAAAAAGTACGCCGCTCGCCTCCAGGATGCCCTGGGTTTCTTGGGTTTCGATGGTTTTGCGATGGAAAGCGTGACGTTCCCACACCCAAAGCCAATGGCCGTCCTGGGACCTCAGGGCTGGGTTTCTGGTGGAAGGTTTCTTGTGGACTGGCCTCCGCTGTACACGTCCCTACACCGGGTCCCACTGAAGCCCGTCCTGCGAGCGCCCGAGGATCGTCGGGCGTCTGGCTCAGCAGCGCCGCGCGCGACTCCCGCGATAGCCAGAGGCCGAGCACCTGGGCCGCGTGCTGGGCCACGCATGGCGGATCCTCGGCGCGCCTCGTTCAGCCCCAAGGTGGAGTTTATCTGCTTCGACGCGGCGGACCTGGGCAACGTTAGGGGGGGGCCTCCCAGAACCCCTCGGTCACGTTCTGAAAAATCACGACGGGAGGTGTTTTCGCTATTTTCGGCCTCTGGGGGCCCTTGTTGGGTTGGGCCCTCGAGAAACGACTCAGGATGAAGAACCGGTCCCGGGGAAGGGGTCCAAACCTCTGGGGGTCGACGTTGCGAGCAAATCACGACACCGGTGGTCTGGGTTAGGCAGGGATCATTTCGACTCCTCCCACTCGATTCGATTCGGTTTCGATCGATTCCGATTCGATTCGGCTTCGGGATTCCGATTCGGGTTCCGTTTTCTCAATGGAGGCCTCACTGGCCTGCCGATTCCCGCCGACTCGACTTCTCCCGAATTGGCTGCCGATCTCCGCCGACTCGGTTCACTTCTATCGCCGATCCCACTTATTGATTCGGTTCTGGGCTCTCCTGGCTTAGGCACGGTTCGAGGTTCTCGAGCGTTGTCGTAGGCTCTTGGCGGTTACCCAGCCGCGGGATGCTCTCCCGCAAGGCAGCTGCGCCTCGGGTAGCGTCAGAGGCCCGGCCCTCGACCTGCACCTTCCGCACCCTCCGCGCGGCAGGTGCTGCCGCGGAGGGACCTGCCGCGCGGAAGGGTTGGAAGGTGCATGTCGAGGGATATGATTATCAATCCATACATATATATATATATGCGTGTATATGTATACATGTGTGTCTACATATATGTATAGATGTATATGTGTGTATTTGTATGGGTATACGTATGTATGTATACGTATGTGTATATATATGTACTTGTATACATATTCGTGTAAATATGTTTGTGTATATTTGTATATCGGTATACCTGTAAAATTGTATAAATGTATATGTGTACATGCATGTAGTTGTAGTTGTTTGTGTATCTGTTCATATTTACACATGTATATGTCTACATGTAAAAAGTGTATGTACGTGTACATGCATATGTATATGTTTATCTACAATGAGCTGTATATATATATATATATCTATATATACACGTATATATCTATGTCTATGTATATGTATATGTATATGTATATGTATATTTATATGTTTGTTTAGTTGTATATGTTTATGTCTATGTCTATGTGCATATATATGTTTATGTATATGGATATGCATATGTTTGTGAACATGTTTGAATATATGTAAATACATATGTATATATATGTGCATATGTATATGTATATGTACATGTATATGTATATGCATATACATATGTATATGTATAATGTACGTATATGTATATGTGTGTATATATATGTACATGTACACGATTGTGTTTATGTATGTCTATATGTATATACATACGTATATATATGTATACGTATAAGCATATGTATATGTATATGCTATGTAGAAGGATATGTATATGTACATGTATATGTACATATATATGTACACGCATAGGTGTATATCTATGTGCACATGCATATGTATATGTGCATGTCTGCGTATGTGTGTAGATATATGTATGTGGGTATGCATATGTGCGTGTACGTTTATTGGTTCGTATGTATGTGTGTATGTATGTAGGTGTATGCATATATATATATGTATATATATATGTATGTATATATAAATACATATGTATCACCCTCTTGGCCATCACGCGTGTTATCCCCCCTTCCCCTCCCCATAACGTAACGCTCCCCCCCTCAGTGCGTCCCCGGCACTGCCGCAGTATGGGGGGGGCGCCACGTTATGCCCCCTCCCGCCCCCCACCTCTTCTCCCCCCCCGTAACTCCCGTCACGGCCGCGAATAAAGAAATGCGCTCGAGGCAGGGGCAACGTTCGGAATGTTGCCCCTGCCTCTGGGGCAACGTCTGCAAGGGCTTTTTCGATTCCCAGACCCCCTCGAATGAGAGGTTTTTCGCTCCCAGTTTCCATGAGCCTCAGCGAGCCTCGGGAGCGTCGAACGACAATTTTGGCTGAAAAGCCAGTCCCAGGGAACGGATCCAGACCTCTGGGGGTCCACGTCTTGAACAAACTACGACGTCGGGGTCTGGGTTAGGGGGTCTCCGGCGGTGTTCCAGCCTCGGGACGCATTCTTGCAGCTGCGCATCGCCGAGGGCGTTCTTGTGGTGCCCGGACTACCCCGAGCGGCCGCCAGGAAGTGGAGTTATGGCCCGAGAGCCAGACGGCGAGGGTCACTGGGGGTGGGGTCGGCTCGGGGGGCATGCATCGACCCCCCCTCGGCCATTGATCGCCGATAATGGCCCGATTGCCCACCCCACTCGCTATCGGTGGCCTATGGCCGACCTCTCGTCGATGTATCGCCGACTTGAGGTCGATGTCCTGAGCCAGTCCCCCCTTCTCGTTGCCCCTCAGGAGAGCGGGACTCGCAGCACGGGCAGCTTTCAGTACGTGGAGATGGCAGGTCCGCCTCCTCTCTCCTTCCTCCCCTGACTTCGAATCCGCCGTACTTTGGACAAGTTCGTAAGGTGGGGCGGGAATTTCCGCCTTACTCATGAAGTTCATGTGATGCCGATTTCCGCCCTACTTTGCCGTCACTGTTTCCAGCATGCCTTTTCTCTGTCCTACCTTTTCTGATGCGACAAGTTCCGCCCCATGTTGTTTTCGCATCGTCTGGGGTGCATGTCCGACACATCTGCGTGTCGGGAAATCAGCCGAACTACGGCGTGTCCGAAGTCAGGCTCCTCTTCTCGGCGGCGAGCGAGGGAGGAAGTGAGAAGGGGCCGGCCTTCTCAGAAGTCTCGGAAGTCCCCTGGCCTTCTGAGAAGTCTTCCAAGATCTTCCCCGAGGACGGACAAAAAAACCTACCAGAAGGCGCGAGGGCTTCTGAGAAGTCCCGCCGCCTTCTGAGAAGCCCTTCTCCGTCTCGCTGCCCCCGTCGCTCGCCCTCCGTCGCCGCCGCCAATCCTCCTCCGATACTCGAGATCCTCCTCCTCGGGTCTCGGAGCTGATGGCACTGGGCCCGATGGTCGGAGCTGCCACGTCCCCCACGTCCCCTCCCCCCAGGGGGCCGTCGCCCCTGGGGGGAGGGGTCTACTTCATCACGCCACCTGCAACGTTAACGAGCGCAGCAAAGCACACGGGACAAGAGGAAGGTTTTCCTCCTCCGCCTTCTCCTCCTCCTCCTCCCCCTCTCCCTCCTCCTCCTCCTCCTCCTCCTCCCTCCTCCTCCTCCTCCTCCTCCTCTCCTCCTCCTCCTCCTCCTCCTCCCCCTCCTCCTCCTCCTCCTCCTCCTCCTCCTCCTCCTCCTCCTCCTCCTCCTCCTCCTCCTCCTCCTCCCTCCTCCTCCACCTCCTCCTCCTCCTCCTCCTCCTCCTCCTCCTCCTCCTCCTCCCCCTACATTCACAGCCGGCATTCAGGATGGGCCCTTCCAGCAAGTGCACCTTACATCTTTCGGCTCTTGGGTCCCTTGCAGTCTGATTGCTTGGAATGTCGGCGATGTGTTGAAATCGGGTTTCAAGGGTCTTGCATCCTCATGCACCATTCTTAGCTCTGGGTTTCACTGCACTTCTCCTCTATCCCCCCTCTTCCTCCTCGCTCCTCCTCCTCCTCCTCCTCCTCCTCCTCCTCCGCCTCCTCCCTCCCCCTCCCCCATCCCTCCTTCATCATTCCCCTCCCTCCTCCCTTCGCCTCCTCCCTTCCTCCTCCCTCGCTCGCTCGCTCGCTCGCTCCCTAAAGGCTTGAGGTCGTGGCCTACATTGTAGGATGGGGTGAGAAATAGGGGGACTGGGAAAGAGTCCTCGCTCTTGCCCTTACCCCTCCTCCCTCCTCCGCCTCCTCCTCCTCCTCCTCCTCTTACTTCTCCTCCTCCTCCTCCTCTTCCATTCTTTTCCTCCCTGTCGCACCCCGAAGCATCGGAAGGGCGGGCTGGGCGTTTCGCCTGAGACTTCCTCACCATTTATGATCCTGAAGCTTAGAAGTTGATGACAGCTTCACAGACGGAGGGCGGTCCGTCTTTAAAATGTGATTTCCGCCCCAGCGGCGCGAACACTCGTTCTTAAAAATCTAAGAGTTTCTCAGATAGAGGGCGACCCGTTTTCAAAATGTGGCTCTCGCCTTAGCGCACACTCGCCTCCAACTTTTGCAATCGTTTCACGGAGGGAGGGCGGTTCTTTTTCAACATGTGGTTCTCGCCTTAGCGACCGATGCGCACATTCGTTCTCAAGATTTGCAACAGTTTCGATAATTCGCATGGTTAACGTCCCAGAACTGGTGTCTTGGAGAACTATAGGGCTGGCAGGGCGTAACAGTTACGTTCGTTCGTAGTGTTGAAGTACAAGGATTGGAGTTCTCGCAAGGTTCAGGATCGTCAATCGTGGCGTTGAAGTCCCGATAATGGTGTTCTGTCTGGCACGGTGCAGGATTTCCACACGGTTGTCTTTCAACAGGGCACTTCCTTCAGTGGAAATGAAGAGGGAGCTTGAAGGGAGGGTGCTTGTAACATCGTTGATGAGGCTTGGGTTTACTCTTGTTCTCCTCCTCCTCCTCCTCCTCCCTCCTCCCTCCTCCCCGTGACATCCGCCGATACTCTGTCTCAAGCCATGGCCCCAGATGACCCGACCCCAGGGGTAGTTCTTCGTCCCAGATCCGTTTTTGATGGCCCTTGGGCCTGATTCCCGGCCTTAGAGGTCCAATTCGAAGGAACACGCCAAGATTGAAACATTTGTCTTGCGACGTACCCGACCTTTTCTAAACATTGGGCGGCTATACCAAGAACCGCTCAATACCAACGAACGCAATGAAGGACCCGCACTTCGCAGCCACCCAGGAAGCCGCGAGGTCTCGGCTGGATGTGCATACTCTCCCACTCTTTTGGGCCTCCCAGGAGCCCACGAAAGTGGCGACGGATGCGCAGTTCGCAAACCCCTTGGAAATCGCGAGGACTCGGCTAGATCTGCATACTCTCCCATTCCGCTGGGCCTCCCAGGTGCCTACGAAAGTGTCGGGAGCCGCGCAGCTCGAAGCCCCCCAGGAAGCGGCGAGGTCTCGGCTGGATTTGCGTGCTCCCTTACTCCGCTGGGCCTCCCTGGAGCCCAAGAAAGTGACGACGGTTGCGCAGTTCGCAACCACCCCCCAGGTCGCCGCGAGGACCTGCGCACTTCTGCATTCTGGTAGGCCTCCCATGAGCCCACGAACGTGGCGTCAGTTGCGCCGCTCGCAGCCCTCCAGGGAGCCAGCCACCCAGGGAGCCGCGAGGTCTCGGCTGGATCAGGGTACTCCTCCACTCCGGTGGGCTTCACCTGAGCCCACGAAAATCGCAACAGTTGGGCGGTTCGCAACCACCCAGGGGGCCGCGAGGTCTCGGCTGGATTTGCGTACTTCCCCAGGAGCCCGCGCAAGCGGTGACAGTTGCTCAGTTCGCAGCCCCCCAGGCAGCCGCGAGGTCTCGGCTGGATCTGCGCACTCTCCCACTCCGCTGGGCCTCCTAGGAGGCCACGGAGGCGGCGACAGTCGCGCAGCTCCCAACTCCGCAAGAAGCCGCGAGGTCTCGTCTGGACCTGCGTGCTCCCCCATTCCGCTTGGCCTCCCAGCAGCCCACGAACGTGACGAGAGTCGCTCAGTTCGCAGCCACCCAGGGAGCCGCGAGGTCTCGGCTGGATCTGCGTACTCCCTCTCCCAGGAACCCACGGAACTGGCGACATTTGCGCAGTTCGCGGCCCCCCCCAGGGAGCTGCGAGGTCTCGGCTGGATCTGCGTACTCCCCACCTCCTGGGCCTCCCAGGAGTTCACGGAAGCGCAGCGCGCAGCCCCCGAGAGCCGCGAGGACTCGGCTGGTCTTGCGTACTCCCCCATTCCGTTGGGCCTCCCAGGAGCCCACGGAAGCGGCGACAGTCTCGCAGCTCGCAGCCCCCCTGGAGGCCGCGAGGTCTCGGATGGATCTGCGTGCTCTCCCACTCCGCTGGGCCCCCAAGGAGCTCAGGGAAGCGGCAACAGTTGCGTATTTCGCATCCCCTCAGGGAGCCGCGAGGTCTCGGCTGGACCTGCGTACCCCCCCACTTCGCTAGGCCGCCCTAGGAGCCAACGAAAGTGGTACATACCCCAGGGAGCCGCGAGGTCTCGGCTGGATCTGCGTACTCCCCCTCTCCGCTGGGCCTTCCACGAGCCAGCGGCAACAGTTGGGCAGTTCGCAGCCCCCCCGAGGAGCCGCGAGGTCTCGGCTGACTTGCGTACTCCCGATCTCCGCTGGGCCTCCCGGGAGCCCACGAAAGTGGCGACAGTTGCGCAGCTCGCAGCCCCCCCAGGGAGCTTCGAGGTCCCGCCCGGATCCCCCCATGGAGCCACGAGCAGCAGTAGGGGAGAGGAAGCAGGTGGAGACTACAGTCTTCTAGAGGGATGGGCTCCTCCTCTTCCTCCCTCGGCCTGTCCCCCTAGCCCTCACAAGATGTCAGGGTCCTGCATCCATGTCGCACCACTTAGAGGCCAGTTTGCTATTCAGTCTGGAGGACTTGAGACACCCTTAAGCGCCCATACGTTACCTTGCCTCTCCTCCTCCTCCTCCTCCTCCTCCTCCTCCTCCTCCTCCTCCTCCCTCGGTTCCATCCTCCTCCATCCTTCTCCCTCCTCTCCTCCTCCTGTCCGCCTTCCTCCTCCTCTTCCTCCCTCCTCCTCCTCCGCCTTCTCCTCTTCCTCCTCCTACTCCTCTTTCTCTTTTTCTTTCTCCTCCTCCTCCTCCGTGGAAATTAAATTACCCTTGTAGGGGCCTGTGAAGAGGGATCTTGGAGGGAGGGTGTATTTCAGCATTGATGATGAGTCTTGGGTTTACACTGGTCCTGCCCCTCCTCCTTCTTCTTGTCCTCCCTCCTCCTCCTCCTCCTCCTCCTCCTCCACAGTTGCACATATGAGTACTACTCTCCTCTCTCCCCTGATGACGTCCAGAAGATATCCAGCCCCCCTCCGCGTATGTTCTTTTACATAGGATTCCCAGGATTTTTTTCTTTTTTTAGGAATGTTGCTCCCGCTGAAGCGCTGGCCTCATTTTCGGGCCTCTGCTCGTTCCGAATCGTGCTCCTGCTGCAGCGCTGGCTTCATTTTCGCGCTTCCGCCCGTTCCGAATCGTGCTCCCGCTGCAGCGCTGGCTTCATTTCCGCGCTTCCGCTCGTCCCGAATCGTGCTCCCGCTGCAGCGCTGGCGTCATTACTTCCAGTGCCATGCCACGGCATGGTTTTCGGTCCTTCCAAACAGGCCCCGACATCTAGAAAGTGGCCTCCCGAAAAAACCACCGGAAGTGACTCCACATTCGGTGCCGATTTGTTTTTGATTTTCTTTGCCGCTGAAGCCCCTTCCTTGGGGCGTCGCCACGCCGTGCTATGTCATGCTGCGCTTGATCTTCAACATCATGCTAGGCCATGCAACGCTACAACATCCGATTGTGCGAATCGAGAGGAGATCTACGCCATGGTACGGGATGGGAGGGAGGGGTAGGACGTCAGTTATGACGCGAGCGTATCTAGCTCGCCCCTCCCCCCTCCCTCCCTGCCCTCTCCCTCTCGGCCTCTCTCTTTCCCCTCCCTCCCTGCCCTCTCCCTCTCCCCCTTCTTGGGTTTACAGTGGTCTTTCTCCTCCTCCTCCTCCTTCTCCTCCCTCCTCCTCCTCCTCCTCTTCCTCCTCCTCCTCCCTCCCTCCCTCTCTCCCTCCCTTCCCCCTCCCCCCTCCCTCCCTCCCCCCCTCCCTCCGCGGCAGGGGCGCGTGGCACCGCGCGGCGGTCCTCCCCGTCGCGGGGGGCCCCGGCGGGCCGCGGCGGCGCTCCCGCGGCGCTGGGGGCCCGGTCCTCGAGCGCGGCAGCCCTGCCAGACCTCCAAGGAGACGGGTTTTCGAAGAGCGCAGAACGAACGCGAGGGCGACGACGACGACGAGGACGGCGAGGGCGACGACGACGACGAGGAGGACGAGGGCGAGGACGCGGACGAGGACGAGGACGCCGACGACGAGGACGAGGACGATGACGAGGACGAGGACGACGACGGCGACGACGACGGCGACGACGACGACGACGGCGGCGACGACGACGAGGAGGAGCACGAGGACGAGGAAGACGATGACGACGACGACTACGACGGCGACGACGACGACGATTGCGACGACGATGGCGACGTCGGCGACGAGGACGACGACGATAGCGACGAGGACGAGGACGAGGACGAGGACGACGACGACGACGAGGACGAGGACGACGGCGACGACGACGACGAGGTCGACGACGAGCACGACGACGGCGACGACGACGGCGACGACGAGGACGAGGACGACGATGATGGCGACGACGACGACGACGATGTTGACGACGACGAGGAGGAGGACGACGACAATGACGATAACGACGAGGAGGACCAGGACGAGGACGAGGACGACGACGACGACGACGGTGACGACGACGACGACGGCGGCCACGACGAGGACGACGACAACGAGGAGGACGACGAGGACGAGGACGAGGACGAGGATGACGACAACGGCGAGGACGACGACGAGGACGACGACGAGGACGACGACGGCGACGACGACGGTGACGACGACGACGACGGTGACGACGACGAGGAGGAGGACGACGACGAGGACGAGGACGACGATGACGACGACGGCTACGACGGCGACGACGACGACGACGATGGTGACGACGGCGACGACGACGAGGACGACGACGACGGCTGCGACGACGACGACGACGGCGACGGCGACGACAACGGCGACGACGAGGACAAGGACGACGACGGCGGCGACGACGGCGACGACGGCCACGACGACAACGACGAGGAGGCGGACGACGACGAGGACGCCAACGACGAGGAGGACGAGGACGAGGACTAGGACGAGGACGACGAAGACGAAGACGGCGACGACGACGACGACGGTGGCGACGACGGTGACGACGACGAGGAGGAGGAGGAGGAGACGAGGACGACGACGAGGACGAGGACGAGGGCGAGGAGAAGGCGACGACGACGACGACGACGAGGACGACGACGACGACGACGACGGCGACGAGCACGAGGACGACGGTGACGATGACGAGGCCGACGAGGACGACGACGACGACGACGATGACGAGGACAAGAACGATGATGACAACGACGACGACGGTGGCGACGACGGTGACGACGACGAGGAGGAGGAGGAGACGAGGACGCCGACGAGGACGAGGACGAGGGCGAGGAGAAGGCGACGACGACGACGACGACGAGGACGACGACGACGACGACGGCGACGAGCACGAGGGCGACGGTGACGATGACGAGGCCGACGACGAGGACGACGAGGACGACGACGGTGACGACGACGGCGACGACGAGGACGACGACGACGAGGAGGAAGACGACGACGACGAGGAGCACGAGGACGGGGACGACGTCGACGACGACGACGAGGTCGATGACGACGGTGGCGACGACGGCGACGCCGAGGAGGAGGAGGAGGACGAGGACGAGGACGACGACGACGACGAGGACGAGGACGAGGACAACGACGACGGCGACGACGACAACGACGAGGATGACGGCGGCGACGACGACGGTGACGACGACGACGACGGCGACGACGACGAGGAGGAGGACGACAACGAGGACGACGATGACGATTACGATGGCGACGACGACGACGACGGCGACGATGGCGACGACGAGGAGGACGACGAGGAGGACGAGGACAAGGACGAGGACGACGACGACGACGACGTGGGGACGACGACGACGACGACGACGACGATGTCGACGACGAGGACGACGACGGCGACGACGACGGCGACGACGAGGACGACGACGACGACGGCGACCACGATGACAATGAGCAGGAGGACGACGTCGAGGACGACGACGACGATGAGGACGAGGATGAGGACAGGACGACGACGACGACGACGGTGACGACGACGACGACGTCGACGACGACGGCTGCGACGACGTTTACGACGACAACGAGGAGGACGACGACGACTAGGAGGACGATGACGAGGATGATGACGACGACGACGACGACGAGGACGACGACGAGGACAACGGCGACGACGAGGACGACGAGGATGACGACAAGGACGACGACGGCGACGACGACGGTGACGACGAGGACGACGACGACGACGACGACGGCGACGACGACGGCGACGAGCAGGAGGAGGACGACGACGAGGACGCCGACCAGGAGGACGAGGACGAGGACGAGGACGACAAGGACGACGGCGACGACGACGACGACGACGGCTGCGACGACGGCCACGACGACGACGAGGAGGATGAGGACGAGGACGAGGTCGACGACGACGATGGCGAGGATGAGGACGAGGACGACGACGGCAGCGACGACGACGAGGACGAGGACGACGACGACGACGACGGCGACGGCGACGACGACAGCGAGGACGACGACGAGGAGGAGGACGACGAGGAGGACGAGGGTTTCGACGACGTCGACAAGGACGAGGACGAGGACGACGACGATTGCGACGACGACAGCGATGAGGACGATGACGAGGACGATGACGACGCCGACGACGGCTGCGGCGACGACGACGACGACGAGGAGGAGGACGAGGACCTGGACGGCGACGACGACGCCGACGACGGCGACGACGAGGACGGCGACGACGACGGCGACGGAGACGACGACGAGGAGGACGAGGACGAGGACGATGACAACGACGACGACGAGGACGAGGACCAGGACGACGGCGGCGACGACGACGACGAGGACCACGACGAGGACGACGGCGACGGCGACGACGACGACGGCGACGACTAGAACGACGACGACGACGGCAACGACGGTGACGACGACGAGGAGGAGGACGAGGACGAGGACGACGACGACTAAGAGGACGAGGACGACGACGACGACGGCGACGACGACGACGACGACGGCTGCGACGACGTTTACGACGACGACGAGGAGGACGAAGACAAGGACGAGGACGACGACGGCAACGCTGGTGAGGACGAGGACGAGGACGACGACGACGGCGACGACTCGACGACGACGGCGACGGCGACGGCGGCGACGACGACGACGAGGAAGACGACGGCGAGGACGAGGATGATGACAGGAAGACGACGACGAGGAAGACGACGGCATCGACGACGAGGACGACGACGACGAGGACGAGGACGACGACGTCGATGATGACGACGGCGACGGCGACGACGACGGCGACGACGGCGACGGCGACGACGACGAGGACGAGGACGATGACGCGGACGAGAACGACGACGACGACGGCGACGGCGACGACGACGACGACGATGGCCTGGACGACGACGACGAGGATGAGGACGAGGACGAGGACGAGGACGACGACGGCAACGGCGACGACAACGACGACGAGGACGAGGACGAGGACGAGGACGATGAGTGTGACGACGGCGTCGACGACGACGACGACGGCGACGATGACGACGGCGACGACGACGACGACGGCGACGACGACGGCGACGACGACGACGATGGCTTGGACGACGACGACGACGATGACGAGGACGAGGACGAGGACGACGATGGCGACGACGGCGACGACGACGACGACGACGCCGACGGCGGCGACGACGGCGACGACGACGACAAGACCGAGGACGGCGACGACGACGACGATGGCCTGGACGACGACGACGACGACGAGAACGACGAGGACGAGGACGAGGACGAGGACGACGACGGCGACGACGACGACGACGGCGACGACGATGACGACGACGACGATGACTGCGACGACGAGGACGACGACGACGACAGCGACGACGACGACGACGATGGCCTGGACGACGACGACGGCGAGGACGAGTTCGACGACGACGATGGCGACGACGGCGAGGACGAGGACGAGGACGAGGACGACGACGGCAACGACGACGACGACGATGACGAGGTCGAGGGCGACGGTGGCGTCGACTTTGACGACGACGACGAGGACGGCGACGAGGACGACGAGGACGACGACGGCGACGAGGACGACTTTGACGACGACGAGGACGAGGACGACGACGGCAACGACGACGAGGAGGACGAAGACGACGAGGACGAGGACGACGACGACGACGACGACGGTGACGGTGACGACGACGGCGACGACGGCGACGACGGCGACGACGGCGACGACGACGACGACGAGGACGAGCACGAGGACGCGGACGAGAACGACGACGACGACGACTACGACAACGACGACGATGGCCTGGACGACGACGACGACAACGACGACGAGGACGAGGACGAGGACGAGACGACGACGGTGACGACGACGAGGACGACGACGAGGACGATGAGTGTGACCACGACGACGACGGCGACGACGACGACGACAGCGCCGACGACGACGACGACGACGACGATGGCCTGGACGACGACGACGGCGAGGAAGAGGACGACGACGACGACGAGCACGAGGGCGACGACGACGACGATGACGACGGTGGCGGCGACGGCGACGACGACGGCGACGACGACGACGACGGCGACGATGGCGACTCCGAGGACGAGGATGGGGACGAGGACGAGAACGACGACGACGACGGCGACGACGACGACGACGATGGCCTGGACGACGACGACGATGACGAGGACGAGGACGAGGACGAGGACGAGGACGAGGACGACGACGGCGACGACGACGACGACGACGGCGACGACGACGACGACGACGACGGCCACGGCGACGACGACGACGAGGATGACTGCGAGGACGAGGACGGGGACGACGATGATGACGACGGCGAGGACGAGGACGAGGACGACGACGGCAACGAGGACGAGGATGACGACGACGGCGACGAGGACGAGGACGACGACGACGACGACGACGGCGACGGCGACGGCGACGACGGCAACGACGGCGACGACGACGACGATGACGAGGTCGAGGACGAGGACGCGGACGAGAACGACGACGTCGACGACGACGATGGTCTGGACGACGACGACGATAACGACGACGAGGACGAGGGCGAGGACGAGGATGATGATGGCGACGACGAAGAGGACGAGGACGAGGATGACGATGGCAACGACGACGGGGACGACGACGACGACGACGACGAGGACGATGACGATGACGACGACGACGACGACGACGACGACGACGGCGACGGCGACGACGACGGCGACGACGGCGACGACGGCGACGATGACGACGACGACGACGATGGCCTGGACGACGACGACGATGACGAGGACGAGGACGAGGACGAGGACGACGACGACGATGGCCTGGACGACGACGACCACGACAACGACGACGAGGACGACGAGGACGACGAGGACGAGGACGACGACGGCGACGACGACGAGGACGAGGACGGTGACGACGACGACGGCGACGACGACGACGACAGCGACGACGACGAGGGCGACGACGATGACGGTGACGACGATGGCCACGGCGACGACGACGACGACGACGACGGCGAGGACGAGGACGAGGACGACGACGGCAGCGACGTCGAGGACGACGACGAGGACGAGGACGAGGACGACGACGACGACGAAGACGACGGCGACGGCGACGACGACGGCGACGACGGCGACGACGGCGACAACGACGACGAGGACGAGGACGAGGACGCGGACGAGAACGACGACGATTTCGACGGCGGCGACGACGACGACGACGACGACGACGATGGCCTGGACGACGACGACGACAACGACGACGAGGACGAGGACGAGGACGAGGACGACGATGGCGACGACGACGAGGACGAGGACGAGGACGAGGACGGTGATGACGACGACGACGGCGACGACGACGACGACGACGACAGCGACGACGACGACGGCGACGACGACGACGGCGACGGCTGCGACGGCGACGACGACGACGACGACGACGACGACGACGGCCCTCCCTCTGGTTCGGAACCCCACCACCCTTGGCCCCTCCCCCCCTTGGGCAGGAGGGGCCCCTTGCCGGGTTCGACGGGGCTCTGGGTTCGGGGAGGTTTTTTGCCCTTGTCGGCCCCCAGTGGCCGTTCCGGGGCCCCAGGACCGTGAATGAATGGATCCGGGGTGAAAGTCTGCAGCAGGTGAACCTGGGGAGGGGTCCCAGGACCGATTCTGAAGCGATTTGGTGCATTGAGCGCCCGGGCTGCGGGTGCCGAAAATCGCATTTGGGACAATGGGGTCGGCTTGGCTGCGCTGATGCGCACGCGTCGCCGCGCCGTTTGTCCCGACGCGCGGCCTAGCGTCTTGGGGAGGGCGCCTCTTTCACCAGGCCTCGGGCGCGGTGGGCTTGATGTGGGTTTGCCGCGGTGTCGGCGTCGTCTTCTGGGCGCGTCGAGAACAAACAGCGCGGCGACATATTCGTGCTGATTGGTCCTTTGCACACTGGGTCTTAACAAATGTGCGCAATAGCTCGTGCAATCGTTCGTGCTGGATTGTGCTTGATGCGGGCAGAATGCGTTGCGTTTGGCATCGTGGGTCCGTCGGAGAGGCCACGCGCCATGAGTCACAAGATGAACTATTGATTTGCGACCCCATCACGGGATGCCTCCTTTGCCTGGAAGCAAAGAGTTCGGACCCTGACTTAGCATCCGCCGTACTGTGAACGATTTCGTACGTAGGGCACAGCTGTTCGCCCTGCTTTTCAAGCTCCTTTGATGCCGATTTCCGCCCTACTTTATCGTCGCTACTTACGCCTTAATTTTTGGAACTAGTCGAACTTGCCAGATATCCGAGGATATGGACTGCCGAAGAGCACAACATAACAGAAGCATAAACGTTCGTAGATTAGCGCAGATATCTTGGATCGGCGCTTCGTCCCCCTGGCGGCGCCTGGCGCCGCCCCTGTGCGGTCCAGTGCCGGTTCAAGAAATCCGCGCGGATCTCCGAAAGATTTTGTTTTTGTAAAATTTGTTCCTCTAGATTTGGGGTTTTTTCCACGACGAAGAAAAGACGGCAGAAACGTAAACGTTCGGAACAGCATCGAAGAACATATCACGACGGGGGTAGCCTTTTCAGCATCTGCGAGTCCTCGCGGGGCCCCGGGACCGTCAAAACGACTCGGGATGAAAAGCTGGTCCCAGGGACAGAGTCCATAGCTCTGTGTGCCGACGTGGAAATATCCGCCTCAGAAGAAGCAGGGCAGATATTTCCGCAAATGTATGGCGGTAACAGCGACGGCAAAGTGGGGCAGACGTCGGCATCAGGGGGGCTTGAACAGTGGAGCGAACACCTCCGCCCTGCTCGCCAAGTCGTCCAAAGTATGGGGGATGCGAAGTCAGGGTCGAAAAAGACAAAGCGGCATGACTGTAAACGTTCGAAGGTTCGCGCGGATTTCTTGGGTCGGCGCTGGGCCCCTCTTTGCGGCGCCTCTGGCGCCGCCCCTGGCGTGCTCCGCGCTGGGCCCCACTCCCTAGCGCGCAGAGCGCGCCAGCGGCGGCGCCAGAGTAGCCGCAAATGGGGGCCCAGCGCCGATCCAAGCAATCCGAGCGGAGCTCCGAATGATATGCTTGTGGCGATTTTTAGACGTTGTCAGTCAAACGTTTTCGTCGGTTCTCGGCGGCTTCCCAGACATACGACGTCCTGATTTTTCAGTACGGGGTCCCTAGAAGTCCCGACCCTTCTTCCCCGGGACCCCTTCTTCGTCCCGAGTCGTTTTTTGACGGCCCCGAGGCCCGGCGAGGGCCCCTCCAGGCTGAGAACGTCCTGACTCTTTTGCGACGCGATCGTGTCTGGGCCTCCAGCCTCGGGGTGCTCCCCGGCGGCTGCGCCTCGCCGAGGCCGAGATCGCTCCGGAGGTGCCTGGAGCGTCCTGCACGGCCGCCGGAGGGCCGAGCCAGGGCCTCAGAGCCGGCGATGTGGTTCCAGGGCGCCCTCGGGGGCGCGAGGGTATTCGTGCTCCGCGCTTCGCGGCTCGGCTCCGATTCCAACGATAACGGCAACAGCGACAACAGCGATGGCAACGATGACAGCTATAACAACGATCACAACGATCAGAACGACCACAGCGATCACAACGATCACAGCGATGACGATCACAACGATCACAACGATCACAACGATCACAACGATCACAACGATCACAACGATCACAACGATCACAACGATCACAACGATCATAACAATGATCTTTGCCATCGTCCTCATCCTCCCCTGAGGTCCTAGCGTCTCAATGTTTTCGAGCCGGGCGGCTTCGCCTTTCTTCGGGCCCTGGGACCCTCCCAGATCGATCTGGCTCGAAAGATGTCGCAGGATGATGGGGTCTAGGGCTCCGGGCGTAATTTTTTACGACGTTGCAGTTTACTCGCTACGTCGGATCTCCGGGTCCTCTTCTCTCCGGGGGGGCGGCGCGAGAGCGCGCAGTTAGTCGCGCGTCGAGCAGCGCGAGAGCGCGAAGTTGTGCGCCCTCGTGGCTGTTTCAATCTGGCGGTTCTTCTTCAATTTCGGCCCTCGGGGGCCAGTTGCTGGGCCCCAGGGCCATCACAGACGCATTCGAGGGGCGAGGAACGGCCCTGGGGGAGTCGGTCGGCACCTCCCTGGTGCCACGGGCGCGGAAAAACACGTCGGCGGGTGTCAGGGCTGCTGGAGCTGGAGGCCGAGTGCTTGCCCAGCAGCCTATCTGCCGAGCCGGGCGGCAGCGATGCCGAGAGCTTCGCCGACGAGAACCTGTTCGCGAAGGCAGCCCAGCGGCGCCGCATCCGGCGCAGCGTCACCGCCAACCAAGGGCCGGGCCTTTCGCAGCACGCCCTGCCAGAGATGACGATGTCGAGAATCCTCTCGCGGCGTCGGCGAGCCTGCCTCTATCAAGTGGCTTTCGGCCCATCCCGTCATCTTGCCTTGGTTGTCGGTCAGAGCCTCGTGGATGCCTGTGGGGATCTCTCGGGAGGCCGGAAGGCCCCTTGGAGGCCTCTCGGGAGCCCCTCGGAAGCCGCTGGGCTGGGGACCCCTGGAAGAAGCTTCAGGACTTTGGGCTTTGGACCCGAAGGACCGTAGAACGCTGAGCTCGTGCCTCTGGGCACGGTGGCGGATGGTTCTGAGGACAGCTCGTGCAGCGGGACGGGCAGCAGTAACAGCCTAGGCGAGTGATGCCTGGTGGCAGAGGCGGCTCGAGCTCGTCGGGCCGAGGCGCCGCGTGCAAGATCTCCCTGCCGCCAGCCCAGAATTCGCGTCGGACTACAGGGGGTACACAGTAGGCACACAGCATATGACACTGGCCCGCCAACAGGTGGCCCACGAGAATTTTTGTCCCCCGACGGGCCCGCAGAGCCCTGCGGCACCCCACGAAGGTCAGGGGCGATGGGCGATGTGCCCCTAGACTTCTTGCAGCAAGATTTATTATCGTATGTGCCTGCTGGAGGGAGAGGGGGGGTACGACATCTTCTGAATTCAGCCATTTAGCGTTGATTAGCGCCGATGGACGTCGGTTCGCAAGAGCCAACCAGATGGTACCAGCACTGCACGTCGCTTGGGAGGGGGGAGACCGATGACACTGGATCGAGGGAGAGCAAACTGGTAGGATGCAACTCCTGAGAGGTTAAATTCTAAATCGGCGCTGGTATATGCCTGGTCGAGAACTGGCCTGATCCAGTTTAGTCCCGCTTAATCAGGCCTAATTTCGTTCCTTCTGGCGTAATCCCGTTTAATCCGGTTGAATCCCGCTTAATCTGGCTTGCTCCTGGGTTTAATCTGGCCTCATCTGGCTCAGTGGCCCGATAATTGATTATAGTAGCCCGTTATCGCTCTGACGTAGGCCTCCCAGGAGCTGCATCCTAAAAACTGCATCTGCATGAAAACTCTCGGAGCTCCACTGCCGCCCGAGCGTGGTGTCGCTCCCGTCTCCTGCTGCCCGGACGTGCGCGACGCTCTGGGCCCCTGCGCCGGAGTGGGACTAGCACTGCACGTCGCTTGGGAGGGGGGAGACCGATGACACTGGACCGAAGGAGAACAAACTGCATACATTAGATGGTAGATCACGGAATATTCCGCTCGTCTCGGATTGAATGTATCCCGGCGAATGGCGCCCAGTAGCGCCCAGTAGCGCTCAGTAGTGCCCAATAGCGCCCAATCGCGCAGAGTAGCGTCGAACAGCGTTCAAGTAGTGCCCAATTAGCGACCAGCATCAGCCGAGCGTCGCCATGTGAGGGAGATCCGCTTGATTTGGCGCGCCATTGGGCGCCATAGGGACGACCAAAAGCTTCCGTGAGTTGTTTTCTGACACAACCGTAAATTTTCAGAGCTCCGCGCGGACCTCCGAAAGCTTTTGTTCGTGCCGTTCGGACTTCGAATGGGAAGCAACAGCATGAATGTACAGTCAGTTCGTTGACATAAGGTCGAGTTCGAATTCGGAAGAGGCTCCGTGGTTCCTCAGGTTTGCATGCGCTCCGCGTTTTTTCTTGGTTGCGAGCCCCTTGGGCGTTCCTTAGGTTTTGGCACGCGCGGATTCGTTTTGTCGATCAGGGTGGCGGGTCGAAGGAACGGGGCCCCAAGGGGGGCTCGGTCGTTCGTTCGAATTTGACGGCTCGACTCGGAAGACAACGGTGCTTCCTCATTTCAGCGGCCCGCCTAGAAGTTTTCAGAGCTCCACGCGGAACTCCGAAAGTCCATGTCAGTGTGTGCACGGGAAGGTTGAGAGCGAAAAGACTTGATGTATCTTGTCAAAACCAAACCGCTCAAACTGGGCGAGCCCTGGGACTCCATAGCCTTCTTCGGTTCGAATGGCCCAGGTGCCTGTCGGACCTTGGGCGGTCCTCGCCCTGGGGCTTCTGCATCTGGCGTCCCTCCCGTACCAGGGCCCGTCCTAGCCATCGGCGCTCCCGCCCCGCGTGCTGGAGGCCGCGTGCCCGCCCGCGTGGCTGCCGCCCGGGGACCCAGGTGAGGGCTGCCCGCCCTGCCCAGAGGCGCGCCGTGCCCGTCGGCGCCCGCGGTGTGCCCGGCGGTGGACCTGGCTCCCGAGGCGACGGAGGAGGACCCCATGGGCGTCCTCCTGTCGGCGGTCCCCGGGCTGCTGGTGGCGCTGCTGCTGGAAGCTGGCCGCTGCGCGAGGCGCTGGTGCGGCTCGGCCCGACGAGCTGCGGAGACCACCGCGGTCGTGAGAGACGGCGTTGCTCCCGCGCGACGCGGGGCAGGAGTGGTGGAGGCGCTTGGTGCCAGGACATCGACTCGTCGTCCGCTACAGTGACGACGCGGTGGACCACGAGCGCGTCCTCCTCTACCCGAGCTTGCCACCAGGTGCGTGGGCCGCCCGGACCCCCGACGGCGACAAGTACGAGGAGGACTACTCTGGGGCCGACCCTGAGACGGGGCCAGAGGGCGCCGCGCTGATGCTTGCGGGCGGCGGTGCTCCTGACGGCTGGCCGCGCCTGATCTACCGCTTCCGCGCCCCGATGACGGTGGCGGAGCTGCGCTCGGCCATCGGGCGCGGCCGCGCGATGGTGGAGGCCCGCCGGCCAGGGATCGCTCCTGCGGAGCCGCTGGAGGTGGCGGGCCCGGGCGGCGAACCGGTGGACTGGGCCCTCTTCTTCGGCCGCGCTGCGCGGCCCGCGTCCCGCCCTCGAGGGAAGCAGCCGCCCGCGCCGCTGGCGGACGACCGCGCCTGGGTCGTGGCCGAACCCACCGTGAGCGCGGCCGTCGGCGCCGCGGTGGGTCGGGCGGACTCGCGCTTCATCCCTGGCACGGCGCTGGGGGGCCTGTTCGCTTTCGAGGAGGGTATGCATCGCGTGGAGGCGCCGCTGCTGGCGGAGGACCTGCCTGGCTACGCAGCGCGGCGGCGCGGCGAGATGGGGCTGAGCGACTTCCTTGGCCCGGGGGCGGCGGCCCCCGCGGATCTCTGCGAGCGTCCGGGCCAGCACTCGACGCCTGAGGAGGCCGCGACGGCTGGGGTGAGAGGCACGGCGACATCGCCTGCAGCGGACGGTCAGCCTCATGGCCGGGATCTCCGCATCCTGGAGGTGGACCTCGATCCGGAGGGCGAGAGGTTCAAGTCGTTCCGCGCTGCCTGCCGCGAATCCTCTCAGGAGGCGTTCCCGGACCAGCCGATAATTAGAAGGGCCTGCATCGGCCCTGGCAGTGTGCAAGAACATTGGGCGCTCCAGCGGGGGCCCGCGCTTGTGGCTTCGAGACTTCCTGAGGTCTCAGTGCCTGGGGGAGAACGACAGGGTGGCCCATGAGCTGCGGGTGCTCTGCGACATCCTCTACTGGGCCGCCGTGTATGACCAGGTGAACCTGGGCGGGCTGATATGTCTGGAGACGGCAGCTCCGCGTGTGGCAGGGTTGGTGGCGGTGTATTCGGATCCCGCCAAGCCCGTGTAGGGCTGCGCCCGCCATTATACGGGTGCCGCGTCGTCGGACGACGTCGCGGGCCAGGCGT
Organism: Prorocentrum cordatum; assembly: GCA_963575745.1. Classification (NCBI taxonomy): domain Eukaryota; class Dinophyceae; order Prorocentrales; family Prorocentraceae; genus Prorocentrum; species Prorocentrum cordatum. Next base: position 151,917 of record CAUYUJ010015953.1, read on the forward strand.
TTCAGCAGTTTTCGACGAGGAGCAGCAGGAGGCCCAGTCGGTGCTAAGCTTTCGGCAAGGGGCCCCAGCGCGGCCTGCGCGAGGAGGAGGGCGCCGCGGTCGACGGCAAGTGCAGGCCAGGGCGGATGCCGCCAAGAGGATCGAAGGGGGCTGGGGGGGGGGGGGGCGATGCCCACCCGCAGGGGCCATGGCGGCCCACGCGGCCGGGGGGGGGCCCCGTCACCGGCCGTGCCGCAGGGGTAGAGCGGGGTCGGCTTGCCGCCCCGCGCAACGCCAGAGAGGTGTTCCCGCTGCCTCGCTGGCGCCTGCCGAGCCCACCTGAGGGCGATTCTATGTGGGGTCGAGCCCTCTGGCGACGCGAACGGCTGGCGCTGAAGATGGGCAACGAGGCGGTGGGCTCGCTGAACTGCCCGGTGGGCTATCGGCATGGGTCGACGTACTTCGATCCCGATCCGATGCAGCTCGAGGTTTTGGAGCTGATCTGCGAGTTGGCCTCGCGGCGGTACCCAGGTCCTGACGCTCTCAGTGAGCGCGCAGCCGTCCGCCGGCTGCTTCGAGGGCGCACCCCGTGCGATGGGGCGGGATGCCTCACCCGTGTCGCGTCCTTCAGAAAGGGCTTCGTCTCTTTGCCCGAGACAGTGGAGGGCTGCCCGCCGTTCGAGGACGCGCCCCCCCCCCCGAGGTCCAGCGCTTCCTGAAGGAGCACCCCGAGCGCATGCTGCGCGCTGGGGGCCCGACATCGACTGTGACGCCGCACTTCGACCCGGCGCGGAAGGGCAGCGCCGAGACCTATCGACGCCTCGTGGCGGACATGTGGCGCTGAGGATTGCTGAGGTGGACCCGCCGCCCTCGCTGCCAGGTGGGCCTCTTCTTCGTGGAGAAAGACAACGGCGCGAAACTGCGCTTCATTCTGGACGTTCGGCCCGCGAACGCGCTCTGCGAGCCGCCCCCGGGTGTTTCGTTTCCCAGCACGGAGGGCCTCAGCCGGGTGGAGTTCACGCTTCCTGAGGGCGTGGATCCTTGGGGCCCCGAGGCTCAGAGGCTGCTGCAGGGCTACATCCTCGATTTGGGGCTCGTGGATGTGAAGGACTGCTTCCGCAGGCTGCCGAGTGCTGTTGCCTCCCCAAGTTGCCCGCCTTCGTCTTGGGCGTTGAGGGCCAGGTCTGGGAGGGCCGCCCGTTGGAGCGACGTGATCTGGTTAGCCCGTGCTGGGGTGTCTTCCTGATGGGCTTCACTTGGAGATTGCGGGCCGCCCAGCGGGTCAATGAGTGCAAGGCGCAGGAGATTTGGCCGCAGCTGCCCGAGAGCTCCCTGACGGGCCGCGGCAGGCTGTCCACGTGGACAACCCCGGCGTCGCCTCGACCTCGGAGCCCCTCGTCTCGGACGCGATCGGACAGCTCGTCCAGGGCTTTGACGCGCAGGGCTTTCAGTTGCGCGGCGGCTCCGTCGGCGCCGAGGCCGAGGCGCTCGGCGCCGAGGTGTCAGAATCGTCCTGGAAGACGAGGGTCACCGAGAAGCGCTTCTGGTTGATCCGGCAGGCGCTGAACGGCCGGTTCCGCAGGCGCCGTCTCGCTGGTTGGGCGGTGGAGGCCCTCGTGGGCCATTGCGCGTATGCTGGCCTGCGGGCGCGCGGCGCCCTCGGCGTATTCCACGCCGTGTACGCCGTCATGCGCAAGTCCCGCGCTGAGCCGGCTGCGCTGTGGCCCGCGGCCCGCAGGGAGCTGGAGGCATTCTGCGGCCTGTTGATCTTCCTGGAGAGCGACTGGGCGCTGCAGTGGAACGAGTTCGCGGTGGCCACCGACAGCAGCCGGGAGGCCGGGGCGGTGTCGACCACTCGGTGGCCCCGTGGCATGGTGGCCGAGGTGGGCCGGGTGCAGGAGCGCGCCCGCTTCCGCGACACGGTGGCCATCTTGCTAGAGGCCGAGGGAGGCGACCTCCCTTCCGCCCGCCGCGGCGCCCGAGAAGCCGCGCTGGTGGCGGCAGGCTTCTGGCGCGACGGCGGCGGCGAGTGGCGGCTGGCGGGCGCGGGCGACGATGTGGAGCTGCTGGGCGCTGCCTGGGAGGCCGACCCCAGCTTCCCTGAGGTGCCCGCGGCGGGGCTTGCGAGCAGCCGCTGGCGCGCGAAGCAGGTGCAGCGCTGGAGGTTCGAGGATGGTATCCTTATCGAGGAAGCCCGAGCGCTAGTGATGGGCGCCCGTCGGATCGCCCAGTCTGTGTTCGGTGCTGCCTGCCGCCAGCTGATTCTGTCAGACAACATGTCAGTTGTGCAATCTTCTAGCAGGAACCGAGCAAACATAGTTTGCCCTTCTTGTTAAAATCCGCAGGTTCCATGCTTATTGCTTTGCAGGGAACATGAAAGTGTCTGGCAGATGGGTTCCGTCCGAGCTGAATCCAGCCGGTTATGGGTCTCGCGTTTTCGATGAGAAACTTGCTATGGAGTCCCTCGGTGTACAGCTTCTCGATACTTTGCCTTCCATGGAGTCTTACTTACTTGGTTCCCCCAGGGTTCGCGCTCCCGTCGTGCCTGACCAGTCGATGAATTCAGACCAGGTATTTGATTCGTCTCCTGTTTCGAATGTGTCTCACAACGCGAGCCGCAGTTCGTCTTGCCAGCCTTGTCAAGGCAAGGTGTCAATCTTCCGGGCCAATGCCCGTCCTGTGTATCCTGAGTGCAGTCTGACGTCCTGGTATCCACTTTCGGCTCTGCCGTTTGGAGGGGCCGAGGCCTCTGACAGCCCGCCCGACTGGCGTGCGGCGGCGGGTGCTCGCGCGGGCAGGGCCGCTGCCGCAGCCCAGGCACTGCGGCGCCAGCAGACGCTGTCGGCAGCCCAGCGGTCACGGGACTGTGCGGCCCACGTGGGCCTGGCCGCGCTGCCGCCCGCGCCTCGGCTTCCGAGCTGGGCGGGGACTTCGAGGCGCCCCCCCGGGGCTGGCGGCGCCAGGTCGCGCCTGGCAGCAACGACGACAGCAGCGCCTCCGACGAGCAGCAGGTCGTGCAGGCCGGCGAGCCGCGCGAGAAGGAGCTGCAGAGGCGCGCCACCAGGAGGAGGCGGACGTGCGGGGCGAGGCGCTGTTGGACCGCGCTGCGGGGGGCGGCCAGACCTTCCGTGAGCGGCGCTCGGTGTTTGCCCCAGCGCGGAGGCGGTGCGGCCCGGAGCTCGACGCCATCCTGGAGTATTGCGACGCGGAGCCCGCGCGCTCTCTTTTCGGGCCCCCGCCCAGGTGGACGAGGCTCTGGTCGACTGCGTGAATGCGTTGTTCTTCGGCGGCCAAGAGTCGGCCAAAGGCGATCAGGTGATGGCGGGTTTGATGTGCAGGTTCCCCGAGTACTCGAAGCAGGGCGAGGTGATGACGCCGCGAGCCTGGAGGTGCCGCCGGCTGGCGCGAGCTGGCGCCTGGGCGGAGCCGCCGGGCGTGGCCGCTGGCCCTCTGGCGCGGGCTGCCGTGGCGCGTGGCGGCGCGCGGAGCTCTCCAGATGGCCGTCTTCCTGCTCGCCGTGGTGTCCAGATGCTTCGGGCCAAACCGTCTGCTCACCCTGGCGCGCAGCAACGTCATCGCACCAGCGCCAGGGGCGTGCCGCTGGTGGTCCCTGCTCTTGTTTTCGGACAGCAAGCCGCTGCGCAGCCATGCAGGCCTGGCTGACGTAGGAGTCTTGCTAGACAGCGGCTGGTATCAGTGTGCCGCGCCCATCTTCCGAGAGCTCGCGAACGGGGCTCCAGGAGAAAAGGTGCGGGATTTCAGTTTTCCACAGTTCCTGAAGATGTTCAGGTCAGCGCTGGAGGATCTTAGCGTGGAGCACCATATTGTCCCGTGCCGGGCCCGACATTCAGGGCCGAGCATAGATGTGGCCGGGCACCGCAGGCCGCTAGAGGAGATCCAGAAGAGGGGCCAGTGGGAGCACGCCAAGTCGATGCAGCGTTACGGGAAGGCCGCTCGTCTCGGACAGTCGCGGTCACTCCTGCCATCCCCGTTGGGGGGCGCGTTGACAGATTGCGAGCGTCGTCTCGAGGACATGCTGCTCAGAAAAGGTGCCGAGGCGATTTCACTGTGAGGTGGCAAGGCCGCCAGCGTAGGTGCGTGCTAGATCTGTTCTCAGGCTCGGAGTGGATAGGCCATGCCGTTTTGAGGCGAGGTTTCACATGCTGCGGTTCTGATAGTCAGAACGGTCCCGGCGAGGACCTCACTCGACCCGAAGTCATCGCTCGAATTCGCAGTGGTGTCGCCCGCAGAGAAGTGATAGCCGCCGCCCTCGGTCCTCCTTGTGCATTTCGGCGGCTGACAGAGGATGCCGGCCAGGGCGATCTGCCTTGCGCCCAAGTGGAATTCCAGATGCTACAGAGTACACTAGAAAGCGAGCCGCAGCAGGGAATGCCGCGTTCTTGGCCGCCCTGACTTTGATGGGGTGCCTCGCGCGAGCCAATGTCCCTTTTGTGCTTGAACATTCGGTCAACATTAGGGCGTGGTACACAGCGCAGTCACATAACCTTGTCGTAAAGTACAGCATGCACTTCCGTTTCTGTGATCAGTGTCAGTTCGGAGTCCGCTGGAGGAAACGCACGAAGTTTTCGTTCTTCGGCGTAAGCTCGACAAGCGGTGCCACAGTTTTTTGGGGATGTGTTCGGCCTCTGGAAAACCACATGTTGTCCTTGAAGGCAAGGCCCCTTCAGGAGCCACGTGGACCTCCCTGGCCGCTCCGTACCCGCCGAAATGCGCCGGTTGCATTGTGAACTGTTTGCTTAACCACCAAAGGGACTGTGTGGCGGCTGTTCGTACATGGCCCTCCGCACCCTCCCAGTGAAACCTTTAGGATCTTGGGCTGCTGTTGCGTCTTAAGCTTCGCCAAGACGGGTGGTTCGAGGTAGCAAAACTGTTCTCCACCGAATGTAGCAGTGAACCTGTCAATGCGTGCACGGGAAGGTTGAGAGCGAAATGACTTGATGTATCTTGTCAAAACGAACCCGTTTAAACTGGGGGGACCCTGGGACTCCATAGGCTTCCTCGGTTCCCCCCCTTCCCTATTCTCCGCCTAATGTAGCAGTGAACCTTTTCATGCTGTGCCGTCTTCTTCAGCTGGAGGAACAGTAACAGGAGGAGGTTGGAGGCGGGGAGATTGCCGCGCAGGTTGCCAGCAGGACCGCCGTCGATTTCCTGCTGCAATCGAACCTCCATGGTGGTTCGACTGTGATCCCGAACGTCGGATTCCACTCGAACGATGCTCGACGCGGATCCCCATGCTAAATCTATCCGAGAAGCTCGCGATACTCCGCCGGCCCCTGAGCCGAGCAGAGTCGTGATGGTTTTTGGAGGGTGCGGCTTTGTCTGGGACCTGTCGCAGAGGCCTTTTTTGCGGCCTTGTGGGATTTTTGGGTGGGCCTCTTAGGGGCCTTTCTGTTGATACAGTTGTTTCTTTTTCACTTGAGGGACCGGAAGGAAGGGGAGGACGCTTCTAGATAATCGGGCCATTGGGGGCCCTCCTGGGGGACTTTCTTGCAGCATTTTGGGGCTCTCTTGGGGTCTTGTGGGGCACTCCGGTGGCCCCCTCGAGGGCGTTTTGGGCCGCCTGGGGGGCTTGTTCGGACGTCGATGCGCTTTGTTGGGGGGCCTGTTGAGCCGTCTTGGGTCGTTCTGGTGGCGTGTCGGGCCGTCTCGGGCCGTCGGGAACCCATATCCCTCCTCGAAATAAAACATGATACCGGAGAAAAGCCCCAACCAAAGTCTTCTTTACGGCTATAGGGCTATGGGGCTATGGGGCTATAGGTCGATGGGGCTATGGCGCTACGGAGCTCTGGGGCTATGGGGCTATAGGGCTATAGGGCCATAGGTCTATGAGTCTATAGGGCTATTTGGCTATAGGGCTACAGGACCAGAGTGCTATAGGGCTATAGGGATATAGGGCTAGGGGCTACAGGGCTATCGGGCTACATGGCTATAAGCATATCGAGCTATAGGACTATAGGGCTATAGGGCTATAGGGATATACGGCTATATGGCCATGCGGCTATCTGGCTATAGGCCTATAGGGCCATAGGGCTATGGGGCTATAGAACTACAGGGCTATATGGCCGTAGGGCTATAGTGGTATGGGGCTATTGGGCTATTGGGCTATTGGGCTATAGGGCTATAGGGCTATATGGGTATAGGGCTATAGGGCTATAGGGCTATAGGACTCTACGGCGATAGGGCTCTAGCGCTATAAGGCTATAAGGCTATAGGGCTGTAGGGCTGTAGGGCTATAGGGCTACAAGGCACCCGGGCACCTGGGCACCCGGGCACTTGGGCACCCAGGCACCCGGGCACCCGGGCACCTGGGCACCCGGACACCTGGGCGGGCCGCGAAAATCGGTGACAAACCTCACCTAACCATATGAATCCGCTCGGACCCCTACAGAGGCAAGCTCTGATTGGGGAACAAGTTTTTTTCCCAAGACGTGGCGACGCCCAGAGGCCCCCAATTTCAATGTTGACGCCGACACTGGCGACTGCAATTTTTTGGTGGACCCCGCGGGCCGCGCTGCGCGCGTCCATCAGCATTGAAATTCGGGGGCGAGCGGGTCGGAGCAAAACTTGCATTTGGTTTCGATGAGTGTTGCAGGATGAGAACGCGACAATATTTCAAGCTCGTTGTGGATATCGATGTTTGTTTCCGCCGTTTGGGGTATTCTCTGGAGGTTCCCTCGGGGTGTCTCCGAAGCCTCCTGGACCATCTTGAGGCCATCTTGGGTCTGCTAAGGGCTCTTCGGGGCGCCAGAGACCTTCTTTAGTGTCTTGAAAGGCATCTTGAGCATTTTTCGAGTCGTCGGGAGCCCAGGATGTGCGTTGATGAGGTCGGATCTTTAACCGTGGGGGAAGGGAAACCAGGGGGACAGCCAAGTGTCCTACACGCCTGTTCACCCCCAGCACGCGGGGGTCGGTGGATCTTCTACAGATTTTTTTGGAAGTGTCGGAATGGGTGTGCAGCCGACTGCGAGTGAGACTGGGCGTGAGTTGCTTAGGGTGAGATTGAGTGCGCATGATCCACTGAGTCTGTGTGTGAATGTATCTTAGCAGAGGGTGGTCTAGCAGCAGTGGGCCAAATTCGATGCCGCATGCGATGCCTGCTCCATCGCTGTGATCATGGGTCTCTGAAAAGACCCTCGTCTACTGAGCCGAAGCAGGTAGTCCTTCGAAATCTGGGCGCCAACGTGCCCGTGATATACCCCATGGCAGGTTCCCCTCTGTTGGAAGGCTAAGTGCCAAAGTGCGATCCCTGCTACATCGAGGCGGCCATGGGGTTCTGAAAAGACATCCATTCGTCCACTGATCCGAAACAGGCGTTCTGTCCGAAAGGTCTCCACAGCCTGGGCGCGAACGTGCCCGTGACATACCCCATGGTCGATCTCCCCCTGTTGGAGGGTTAAGTGCGATCCCTGCTATAGCGCGGTGGCCATGGGGCTCTGAAAAGATATTCGTGTATTGGGCCGAGACAGGCATTCTGCTTCACATGTCCGCACAACCTGGGCGCGAACGGGCCCCTGATATACCCCTTGGCACCCTGGCGGCCCCCTTGGGGCGGTCTCGTGCGGTGACTGCTTCCAGGTCGCGGCGCTCATGAGCCCCCGAGGGGGCGTGTGTCTAGGGGTCCAGAATGGGCTTGTTGCCTGAGATGTTTTTGAACTTTGTACGCCAGCAGGCCGTTGCATAGCCACTGGCGGCTCCTCCGCTGGGAGGCAGATGCGACGCTTGCTACATCGCGGTGGCCATAGTGCTCTGAGAAGGCACATGTCCATTGGTCCAACACGGGTGTTTTGCCAAAGCGGTGCCCGAAATCTGTGCGCCAGCCGGCCCGTTGCATAGCCCCTGTCATCTCCCGCTTTTGGGGGGCAGATGGGCTTTTCGCTTTATCCCTGTGACCATGGGGCTCTGAAGAGGCACTTACCCGCTGGGCCTAAACAGGCGTTTTGCCGGAGAGGTCCCGCACAGTCTGGGCGCCATCGGGTCCGTGGCACACTCGATATCCGCGACTAAACTGCTTCCAGGGTCGGTGCTTGAAGGTGCCTTTGGAGGACGAGGGGGTCGGCTGGAAGTTTTTAAGACGAATGTCCGCGGCGCTGTTGCGAGAGCCACATTGTGCCCCCCTCGATTCGTATACTTTTTGGATTCTTGTGAGACGAATGTGCGCGGCGCCGAGGCGAGAGCCACACTCTGAAGATGAATGTGCGCGGCACTGAAACGAGAGCCACATTTTGAAAACCACCCCGACTCCACCCGTTGAACGTTTAGGAATTTCAAGGTTCGGGCTCATCAACGGGGAGGGAGTCTCAGGACAAACGCCTGGCTTGCCCAAGTGACACGTCTGGTGGTCAGACAAGGAGGATCACTACATCGGAGATTGGAGGGTGAGGCCGAAGTGAAAAGTGAAAAGCCCAACCAGGGACTCGATTTCGGGAGGCGACGCTGCTCGAATTCGTCATCTAGTATATGCCAAATCAGACAAAAATGAGTCGCCCCCGCGGCGGCCGTGGCGCGGGATTGTTCCAATAGGTTGTCTCTATGGTTGCCCCGATGGTTGTCTCGATGGTTGTTTTGATGGTTGTTCCGGTGGTTGCCCCGATGGTGGTCCCGACGATTCTCCCGATGGTTGTCCCGATGGTTGTCCTGGTGTTTGGCTCGATGGTTGTCCCAGTGCTTGTCCCGATGATTGTTGCGACGGTTGTCCCGATGGTTTCCTCGATGGTTGTCTCAATGGTTGTTCTGATGGTTTTGTCGATGGGTTTTCGAAACAATGATGCAACCACATGTTCTCTGCGATGTCAGGAACCCCCTGCGAAGCCTTAATACAAACATACGCGCTCTTCGACCCCTTGATATAACACAATGACTTGTGCGAGACCGCAAGACAAAACAACGAACCTTTCGGGACAACCGTGTATATATATATATATAGGCACATACAAGAAAACATCAGAAAGGCACCAGCGTGACACAACTATAACCCTTGCGGGCTAGCAAATACAACATTTGCGCCCTGTTAGCATCATGCATCCGACGGGACAACGAGCAATGATAAGACCACGAGCAACAATAGCAGAAATCGATGAACGTATCGATGACCATCAATGCAAAACCACAACTCGTATGACAAGCCAGCGACAACAATTACCCTGTGACGTACCCAACCCCTCTGCACGAAATGACAAGAGGAGATGGTCCAGAATATTTTTGCAGGTGACAGCACAGGATCTGTAAGTAGTTGTGCAAGCTAGAAGAGAAGTGCGCGCGCTGCGCGAGTCACAGGGCAGCATAACAAAACACGTGTACTGAGACCCTAGGCTCGGAAAGAAAGTTGAGGCGGGAACGAGGGGCAGGAAAAGGACGGACGAGCGGCCGACAAGTTGACGTGACAACAACAAAGGAAATATGAGGAGGACAGAGGGTGGCGGTCATTTCCCAGTGGCACGTTAGACAAGCAGCGCGACCCGCGTCATGTCGCTCTGGCGCTCCAGAGATCAGCTGTTTCACAGCTCGTGCAAGACGCGAGCGAGGCCGACCTCGCCTACCAGGTTCCCCGTTCTATTCCTGCACCGTGCAGCGCGGGAGCTCAACGCGCCGCCAGGTCTTCGGGACCCGCCGGGCGTCACTCTGGTGGACACTTCAGCGGCTTTCGAAAGTGGCAACAGTTCCGCAGATCGCAGCCTTCCCGGAATGTCGAGGTCCTAATCAGTTCCGCGCGGGGCGTCGCTCCGTTGGGCACCCCAGCAGCCTCCGAAAGTGGCTACGGTTTCGCAGATCGCAGCCCCTCATGGATGGCGAGGTCTAATCAGGCTGGTCGAAGTCCGCGTGGGCCGTCACTCCGGTGGACCCCCGCCAGTCTCCGACGGTGGCGACAGTTTCGCAGATCGCAAACCGTAAGGATGGTGACGTCTATATTTTGTCCGCGTGGGGCATCACCCCGCTGGACCCCCCAACAACCCTTGAACGTGGAGACAATTTCGGAAATCGTAGCCCCCCCCAGAAGTGGCGAGGTCTGATTTAGGTCCGCGTGGGGCGTCGCTCCGCTAGACTCCCCTCGTCGAACGTGACGACAATTCCGCAGATCGCAGACCCCCCAGGAACGGCGAGGTCTAATTTAGGTTCGCGCGGGACACCACTCCGCTGGACCCCCCAGCAACCCTCAAAAGTGGCAACGGTTTTGCAGATCGCAGCCACTTGGGGACGGCGAGATAAAAGGTAGGCCCGCGTGAGGCGTCACTCTGCTGGGCCGGACCCACGGACAGCCCCCAAGAGTGTCGGTAGTTTCGCAGATCGCGGTACCCCCAGGGACGGCGAGGTCTAATGTAGGTCCGCGCTAGGCGTCACTGTGCTGGTACCCCAGCAGCCCTCGCGAGTGGCTACGGTTTCGTAAACCGCAGCCCCCCACATAAGGGGAGGTCTAGTTTAGGTCTGCGTTGGGTGTCGCTCCGCTGGACCCCCTGCAGGTGTCGGAAGTGTCGACGGTTTCGCAGATCGCAGCCCCCCAGGGACGGCGAGATTCAATTTAGGTCTGCGTGGGGCGTCGCTCCGTTGGACCCCCCTAGCAACCTTCGAAATTGGCGACAGCTTCGCAGATCGCAGCCCCCCAGGGATGGCGAGGTCTAGGTTAGGTCCGCGTGTGGCGTTGCTCCGCTGGACCGTCAGCAGCCGTCGAAAATGTCGACGGTTTCACAGATCGCACCCCCCCAGTGACGGCGAGGTTTGATTTAAATCCGCGTGGGGCGTTGCTCCGCGCCCCCCCCAACAGCCTTCGAAAAAGGCAACCGTTTCGCAGATCGCAGCCCTTCCAAGGGATGGCAGGGTGTAATTTATGTCCACGTGGAGCGTCATTCCGCTGGGCCCCCCAGCGGCTTTTGAACGTGGCGACAGGTTCACAGATCGCCGCCCAACCAGGGGTGGCGAGGTCTAATTTTGGCCCGCGTGGGGCGTAACTCCGCTGGACCCCCCAGCAGTCGTCGAGTGTGGCGACAGTTTTGCATATCACAGCCCCCCAGGGAAACCGATGGATAGATCGTTGCACCGATAGGTTGCGAGACTGATTGACACATGATACGCGTTTTTCCGTTAAGCACCATGCGCCTAAACAAACCACAGCAGCGTGTGAGTTTGCATGACTTAGCAGCCTTGTGAAGCAGCCCTATTTGAGCGCATGGTGCTCAAAAGGGCGTAGACGCACACATGTATATAGGCCGTTTTATATCGATATTTTCACACATACGTATATGTAAAGATGTATGCTCAGATCGGCATTTATGTACGTGCACGAACCCACGCTAATATCTCGATGCGTGTCCACATGTGTGCTGACTTGTGCGTCCATTGCACGTAAAACAATAATGTCACGTCCACACACGGCTAGATGTCTTGTCATCCAATATGTGGCCTTCAAGGTTGGGAACAGGTATGACAATGGGCTGGAGGAGGAAGAGGAAAAAACAGTACGGGGAGCAGTAGCACCGTCAGCAGCAACAGCAGGTGCAGGAGTAGGACCGCGCCAGCTTATGTTTGTCACCAGCGCGCCCAACGGTGGGAAGGAGGGAGGAGGAGGAGGAGGAGGAGGAGGAGGAGGAGGAGGAGGAGGAGGAGAGGAGAGAGAAGCAGGATGATGATGAGATGATGAGGAGAGGGAGGAGAGGAGAGAGAGAGGAGGAGGTGGAGGAGGAGGAGGAGGAGGAAGAGGAACAGCATGACGAGGAGTGGCAGCACCATCCGCAGCAACAGCAGAAGTAGGAGCAGGATCACGACAGCGTATGTTTGTCACCAACCCGCCCAAAGGTGGCCTCACAGGTAAGGAATAAGGTATGGCAAGAGATGGAGGAGGACGACGACGAGGAGGAGGAGGAGGAGGAGGAGGAGGAGGAGGAGGAGCGGGATGAAGAGGACAAGGAGGACGGGGAGCGGTAGCACCATCAGCAGCAGCAGCAGAAACAGGAGGAGGACCACGACGATGTATGCCTGTCACTGGCGCGCCCACGGCGGACGGACACGCCCTGGGCGCCCGCTTTACGCGGGGGCGTTCTGGCACAGTGCTCCTGCAGCCGCTGCTGGAGTGTGGCCTCACAGCATCCATAGTCGACGCACCGACTGCTTGGGGTGCGCCAGGTCAGATGTGCGCCGCGGGGCCACTGTGGAGGGGGCCTCTAGCCTCAAAGTCACCTCTCTCCGTCCGCCTCGCCGTGCTTCCCCGCGCCCCTCCGACCGACACCTCGAACAACGGGCACGCCAGGTGAGGAGTTGGCCTGTCAGAAGGTGCCCCACGGAGATATCTTATTCCAGACGCTTCGCGTAGCCCCACCAGCTCCCGCAGCCGCTGCCCCAGCTGCCGCGTTTGTGAGCTGGCCCGGCCGGCTCGTGCTGCGCTCAGTAGCTAATTAGGTTTTCCCGCCGTCCCGGACAACTTCTCTCGCCGCTTGCTTGCGCGCTCGCTGGTGGCTGCGACCAAAAATTTACGCTACAGAGGAACCCCACATACTCAATTTAAATCTTATGTGCTTGCTTAAGTTTATAATATATGCGCAATTCTGCTTTCTCAGCCCTCGTCGCGAATGTTCCCCTCTGTGTCATCCAACGCCGTATTGCTTGAACCTCCTCCCTCTTCCTAGCCTTCTATCCTCCATCAAGGACAGATTCGAGCCAGCCAGCGGCCGCGCTCAGGGACCACCCCCTGCGCACCCCCTATGGTGTCTAGAAAGTGCCACGCCTGCTATGCCTGGACGACTGGCACGGATAGCGGCCGCGCTCAGGGACCACCCCCTGTGCACCCCCTATGGTGTCGAGAAAGTGCCACGCCTGCTATGCCTGGACGACGGGCACGGATAGGGGCCGCGCTCGGGACCACCCCCTGGCACCCCCTATGGTGTCGAGAAAGTGCCACGCCTGCTATGCCTGGACGACTGGCACGGATAGCGGCCGCGCTCAGGGACCCCCCCTGTGCACCCCCTATGGTGTCGAGAAAGTGCCACGCCTGCTATGCCTGGACGACTGGCACGGATAGCGGCCGCGCTCAGGGACCACCCCCTGCGCTGCCGCCTGCTATTGTGTCTCCTGCGTGGTGTCGAGAAAGTGCCACGCCTGCTATGCCTGGACGACCTGGATAGCTGAGAGACCACCCCCTGCGCACCCCCTGTGTCGAGAGTGCCACGCCTGCTACTTGGATAGCGGCCGCGCTCAGGGACCACCCCCTGCGCACCCCCTATGGTGTCTAGAAAGTGCCACGCCTGCTATGCCTGGACGACTAGCACGGATAGCGGCCGCGCTCAGGGACCACCCCCTGTGCACCCCCTATGGTGTCGAGAAAGTGCCACGCCTGCTATGCCTGGGCGACTGGCACGGATAGGGGCCGCGCTCGGGGGCCACCCACTGCGCACCCCCTATGGTGTCGAGAAAGTGCCACGCCTGCTATGCCTGGACGACTGGCACGGATAGCGGCCGCGCTCAGGGACCACCCCCTGCGCACCCCCTATGGTGTCGAGAAAGTGCCACGCCTGCTATGCCTGGACGACTGGCACGGATAGCGGCCGCGCTCAGGGACCACCCCCTGCGCACCCCCTATGGTGTCGAGAAAGTGCCACGCCTGCTATGCCTGGACGACTGGCACGGATAGCGGCCGCGCTCAGGGACCACCCCCTGCGCACCCCCGTGGTGTCGAGAAAGTGCCACGCCTGCTATGCCTGGACGACTGGCACGGATAGCGGCCGCGCTCAGGGACCCACCCCTGCGCACCCCCTATGGTGTCGAGAAAGTGCCACGCCTGCTATGCCTGGACGACTGGCACGGATAGGGCGGCGCGGGACCACCCCTGCGCACCCCGTGTGGGTCGAGAAGTGCCACCCTGCGCCAGGACGACTGGCACGGATAGGGGCGCGCTCGGGGCCACCCCCTGCGCACCCCCTGTAGTCGAGGAAGTGCCACGCCTGGACGACAGGCACGGATAGGGGCCGCCTGGAGGGACCACCCCCTGCGCACCCCGTATGGTGTCTAGAAAGTGCCACTCCTGCTATGCCTGGACACTGGCACGGATAGCGGCCGCGCTCAGGGACCACCCCCTGCGCACCCCCTATGGGTCGAGAAAGTGCCACGCCTGCCTATGCCTGGACGACTGGCGGGATAGCGGCCGCGCTCTGGGACCACCCCCCCGTTGTATGCTGGTGTGTGGGGTGCCACCTGCTGCTATGCCGGACGACAGGCACGGATAGCGGCCGCGCTCACGGACCACCCCCTGCGCACCCCCTATGGTGTCGAGAAAGTGCCACGCCTGCTATGCCTGGGCGACTGGCACGGATAGCGGCCGCGCTCAGGGACCACCCCCTGCGCACCCCCTATGGTGTCGAGAAAGTGCCACGCCTGCTATGCCTGGACGACTGGCACGGATAGCGGCCGCGCTCAGGGACCACCCCCTGCGCACCCCCTATGGTGTCGAGAAAGTGCCACGCCTGCTATGCCTGGACGACTGGCACGGAGAGCGGCCGCGCTCAGGGACCACCCCCTGCGCACCGCTTGCTAGGCTTTGCGCCAGTGCCACGAGCTGTGCTGTGCTGTGATGAGCTGAGCCGTGCTGGGCTGTGCTGAGCTGTGCTGAGCTGTGCTGTGTGCTGAGCTGAGCTGAGCTGTGTGCTGTGCTGAGCTGAGCTGTGCTGTGCTGTGCTGTGCTGTGATGTGCTGTGCTGAGCTGTGCTGTGATGTGCTGTGCTGAGCTGTGCTGTACGAAGAGTGAGGTGTGTGTCGCGGGTGCGGCGCGGCAGGGAAGAAAACCAGAACCCCACGAAGCATGTGGGGAATGAAAAGCAGTGCAAAGTAGCGCAAAGAAATGCGAGGCAAAGCAATGCAAATCGATGCAAAGCAATGAGAAGCAATGCGAAGCAATGCAAAGTAATGCAAAACACAAGGCAAAGCACAATGCAAAGCACAACGCACAACAATTCAAAGCCATTCAAAATAATACAAAGCACTGCCATGCAGAGCAATGCAAATCAATGCAATTGCAATGGAGTGCGATTGCACAGCGATGCGAAGCAGTGCAACGCAGTGCGATTGCAACGCAGTGCGATTGCAATGCAAGAGGGGGGGGTGCAGCGGAGCGGCGGCGACGGACGGGAACGGGGCCGCGAGGCGGGAGGCGTCCCGGAACTCTGGGTACCGGCCTGCTGAGTGCACTCTTTCAGCCGAGGGCAAGACACCACAGACACCGCAGACAACACAGACGCCATACCCCACAGACACACCATACACCACAGACACCACAGACACCACAGGCACTACAGACCCCACTTAACGCAGCGTTAAGGGTACTGCGGCGTTAAGCCAATACTCCCGCGGCCAGGGCATGGGGTCGAGAGCTCCGGCATGGGATCGAAGGATCCGGGATGGGGTCGAGAGCTCCGCAGGATCAGAACAGGACCGAACCGACCCTGCAGACGGACTGCAACGAGAGCCTGGGGATATATGGCCGAGAGCTCCTGAGCGCGGCCGCTATCCGCGCCAGTCGTCCAGGCATAGCAGGCGTGGCACTTTCTCGACACCATAAGGGGGTGCGCAGGGGGTGGTCCCTGAGCGCGGCCGCTATCCGTGCCAGTCGTCCAGGCATAGCACGCGTGTCTGTGGTGTCTGTGGTGTCTGTGGTGTCTGTGGTGTCTGGGGTCGACGGGCCTTGCCTTGGGAAGGGCGGCGACGGATGGGAACGGGGACCGCCGGACCCGCAGACGAGCCACGCTCCTCAGACGACAAGCAAGACCTCCCGAGTGCAGGCACAGTTTGCGGAATGCAGGGGCACATTGTCCAGTCGATGTTGGACTTCGGGGGAAGCCCATCAACTCCAGTGGGCGCTGGGGGTCGTTGGGGAATCCCACCAGGCTTCTTGGCGTGAGTGGTTTAGAGCTTTCCCTCTTCCAGCCCCTCTTCTTCTCCTTTGGGGGGGGTCGGTCACTGTACCTTATTCATCTACACCCCCTCCCCCACCCGACCGGCAACAAACCCAGGACCATGCAGACACCCCCTCCACCATCACTTGCAATGCAAAGTTCACTTTTTAGTAAAATCTGGATCATGCGCGAACGCCCCGCGATCACTTTGCATGGGCTTTTGACAGGGACGGGACGGCGGGGTTGCCAGAACATCGCCTGCTGTGTGCAATGCCAACACCCCCCACCACCATCATTCGAAAAAAAATATTGAGTACACTCATTTCCAAAATCATGATCATGCGCGGACGCCCTCGATCAATTTGCATCGTTGTTTGACAAGGACTGCGGTGGGTTGCGACCCGCTGTGTATGATTGCAACAAGGTTTTTGTTGATGGATTTCCTAATGATTCGAAAGCTGTGGATCAGCAGTTGACTCATCATACCTGTTCATCGTTGTATTCCTTTCTCATTACGGTCTATCATCGTATTCCTCCCTCTGTCTTCCTCCTACTCCTCCTGGTCATCCTGGTCATCCTGGTCATCTCATCCTCGGCCTCGTTTTCATGATCTTCCCGAGCATCCGCATTTTGCACTCCTCACCTTCGCGTCTCTGTGGCGCCGCGCCGAGATTTCGGCTCAAATCAATCCAGGCTCCGGCCCATGTGGGAACCCCCACCCAAAAACGGGACGAAAGCTGAAGAGAAGCAAAAGTAAAGGCCCATATGGGAACCCCCACCCAAAAAAGGTACGAAAGCTTACGAAAAACTGCAGTAAAACTGAAAAGGAAAACTATTCGTACAGAGCCGAGAAGCGCCTCGAGCAAATCATGCTCCGGTCCCGAACGCGGCGCCTCACGGCGGCGGGCGCCGGTCGCCCGCGCGGCCGCCGTCCAGCTCAACGGCCGCCTCGAGCAGGCGGCCAAGAATCCCGAGGAACCGACGCAGGCACCCTCGGGGCGCTGTGGGTACTCGTCCACGTGTTAGCCATTGAATATTTTGGGTGCTTTTTGGGAATCATGCGTCAACTTAGTTGTTGCATTCCCGCAGGAGGCGGTCCAATCGGCAGATGCGCAGCGACAAGAACGCACGCGACGACGCGAACTGAACCACTATCGCAACGACGCTAAGCAAGCTTGGGCGAAGGCGAAATACTGCAAGAAGAACCACCTGGAGGCTCGCGGGCGCAATCGGGCGACACTCAGCATCCCAAGAGGAAACATGTGATTGACATTATGACATACTGTTTGGCGGGTGATCCATATGATGCCTGGTTGCGTTCCGTTGACGGGAAAGAGAGAGAGGACGGGAGAAGGCCTAGCAAAAACAGCAGAAACTGCTGAAGACAGAAAAACTCAAGGTCCGCAAAAACCTGAAAGCGCACGTAGAGTTAGGCAGACAGAAGAGGTGCAACACCGACCTCGTGAGCTGGCTGCGCGTCGTGCAGGACAGCTAATATAAGGCAGGGGACCTGATGAACTTCTACGAGGCGTGAGCAGCGCAAGGAGGCCCAGCGAGTGTGGGCAGTACGAGCTGGAAAAAGAGGCAGCCCTTTTAGGGGATGCCCTCGCACAAATGGAGCGACGAAGGGGCCACGAGGGGGCCACGAGGGGGAACGCAACCCCGCTGGAAGAAGACAAGCGCCTCTGACAGTTGGCGAAATGTTTTGCCGACAAAAACAACCTATTGTGTTGCATTATTACGTGTTGGCTTATAGATCACTGTGCTAGCATATGTTGTGTCGCTTGCTGATTTCTTGTTGAGCGACGGTTGCATTGAAAGCTTGGCGCCTGCTGATTTCTTGTTGAGCGACGGTTACATTGAAAGCTTGGCGCCTACATGTATTTCGACTATCTAATGGCACTCGGCCAATTCTGCCACTCCGCCTGGGTTGCTGGTCTCCCGATGTGCACGCGACTCCCACGGCGCTGCACCTGGAAATCCCCCACAAGCAGCACTAACTTGCAAATGGAAAGCAAATTGATTTCATGAGGAGCTTGACGAATTGAATTTGATGGAAGGGCTTTTCGAATTGACTAAAAGTGTGCACCGAATCCTAGTGGCGGCACCGTGGGGGCACTGGTGGCTGTAGCTGCTTATAATAATAGAACACGTGAAAACAACTACGGGCACAGGTTTCCGCCTGTTGTTCATAATTTGGAATGTGAAAACACACGCTGTGCTTCAAACTGTGTTTCAAACTTTTCATGCTTTCCTGGTGAGCTTCCGCGCCCACCACAGCGCTGCTTCTGGAAGTCGCATTGATGACACGCGCGAGGATTTACAAATTGCACTTGGTTCCGAAGTGTTTCTCGTTGATCTAATGCTGTGAATTTAGAAACTGCATTTGTTCGTGAGGCTTCGCGAACTGATTTTAATCAAGCGTGAGGAATCCTAGTGGCGGCGCCGTGGGGCCGCGGAGGCGAATGAGGAAAAACAGCAGAACATGGAAACAAACAAAAACCGTGTGCTGTGGAGTGAAAAGTTCCGAAATCAAACCAAAAAATGAAGAACATCTGAGACTGTCGCTATCTCAATTCGCGCAATAAAACCAAACAGAAGAGACAGTCACAAGTTGTTACCAGTTCTTTTTATGTGTTCCTGTGAGGCATAATGTGTTAATGTGTTACATGTTTGTCATGTGCTTCCTGGTCAGCTTCCGCGGCCCCCACGGCGCTGCTCCGAGAAATCCCGTAGAAGTCAAACCATCTGCACATGGAAATCGCATTGGATTCACGTGTGGGGATGTACACGTTGAATTAGATTGTGGTTCTTGTCTGATTGATGTTCATCATGGGGCTTCAAGCTACAAATAAGTATGGACATCTGCGTTTCCATGACTCGACGTGTGAGTCGATTGAGCTTTGTACATGATATGTACATATGCGGCAAACGCTGCATGTCTGCGTAAACACAGAAGAACACCTGGTCGTAATCGCACCAACGGTGGGTCCTACGCGGTGGGGCGTCATATCGCCTGCTGCGTGCAACGCCAACACCCCCTAACGATCCCTTGCAAACAAAAACTACAAAGTGCACTTTGCACCAAAATCCAAAGCATGCGCGGACGCCCCGGGATCAGTTCGCGTTCGTTTTTGACAGGGACGGCAGGGGGCTGGCATACTGCATGATGTGTGCAGGCCCTCCAGCACTCTGGCAAAAGAATACACACAAAAAACTCACTTTGCCCTGTCAAAAGCAAAAGCAAGGTGATTGCGGGTGCACACAAGCACGAAATACACCATGCCCGCAAACCCACCGTCAAGCTGCATTTGTTTTGACAAGGATGGTGGAGAGGTTGACGTATTGCTCAATGTGGCGCACGCCCCTGCCGATGCTGAGACTCGGGTGCTGCTTATGTAGTGGGAGGGCAGGCGGAAGTGAGCGAGACAGCTTGCTGTGTTCTCGCTGGGAACTGGACCCTTCCCCTTTATCCCCCCCTGGACCTGGACGGGGGGGGCGCGCGCGGTCAGAGCGTCCAAGATGGCCCAAGGCGGCTTCAAGAGGGCCTCAGAAAGTTGAAGATGACCTTCACGATGGCTCAAGACGGCTTTTAACAGGCTCCAAGAGGCCCAAGGCCGCCCGAAGATGGCTCCAAGTGGCCTCGGAGCTCTCGAAGGACGCCTCAGAGAGGCCAAAATCCGTCCAAAACCTAAGGGACCTCAATATGTTTGCCTTATCGTCGTTTCGCGTTCGACTGCCCTCTGAGGCCGCAAGATGGCGCCAAGATGGCCCAAGAGAGCCCCAAGAGGAGCACCCAAGAGCGCCCAAGAGTGCTCCAAGAACGCTCCAAGAACGCTCCAAGAGGCTACGTCAGGGGCTCTAGAGGGGCAAAGCTAATTGACCACCCCCTCTTCTTAATCGATGTCCTTGAAGATGGCTCCAAGAAGACCGGCAGGCCCCAAACAGTGCCCCAAGAGGGCCCCAAGAGGCGCAGAGGATGCCCCAAGATGCCCCCACGAGGTCCCCAAGAGGCTCCCATGAGACCCCCAAGAGGCCCCAACAGGCTCCCCCGAAGCACCCACGTCGTTGTCGTCGTTGTCGTCGTCGGCGTCGCCGTCCTTCCTCCTTCTTCGTCGTTCGCGTCGTCGCCGTCCTCCCTCCTCCCTCGTCGTTGTCGTCGTTGTCGTCGTTGTCGCCGTCGTCGTCCTTCCTCCTCCCTCGTCGTCGTCTTCGTTGGCGACGTCGTCGTCGTCGTCTTCGTCGTCGGCGTTGGCGTCGGCGTCGTTGTCGAAGTCGTCGGAGACGTCGTCGGTGTCGTCGTAGTCGTTGTCGTCGGTGTCGTCGTAGTCGGTCTTAAGAGGTTTTGCAAACCAAGTTGCGGGTGGGTGGGTGGGATGTTTGCAAGAGCGTGGGATGTGTCAAATTATCCCGGCAAAGCAACTTAACGGCGATGTGTAGAAGCACATTTGGAAGCATTCTCCTTGAGGTTCAGATCATAATTCAGTTGTAGAATTCTGCTGTTCTCGCAGTCGCAGTCGCATTCGCGAAGACAGTCGCAGTGGCAACGGCAGTCGCAGTCACAGCCTCAGCCTCAGCCTGCCTCAGCCTCAGCGCGTGCGAGGGGCGCCTTCCTCAGCCTCACCTGCCTCAGCCTCAGCCTCAGCCTGCTTCAGCCTCAGCATCAGTCTGCCTTCAGCCTCGGCCTCAGCCTCAGCCTGCCTCAGCCTCAGCCTGCATCAGCCTCAGCCTCAGCCTCAGCCTGCCTCAGCATCAGCCTGCCTCAGCCTCAGCCTCAGCCTCAGCCTGCCTCTGCCTCAGCCTCAGCCTGCTTAAGCCTCAGCCTCAGTCTGCCGTCGGCCTCGGCCTCAGCCTCAGCCTGCCTCAGCCTCAGCCTGCATCAGCCTCAGCCTCAGCACGAAGCGACCCAGCTAGAAGGACAAAGCGCTGAATGTACACCGATGTGTTCGACGACTGCGTATGTAATGATGTGACGGTATACAGACTGAGCCCTTCGTGAATGTCTACATGTTTTTCTGACGCCTACAAACGGCGCTGACGTGTGTGAGAAAATTGTCCGCGCAGCAAAAGCCGGCGAAGCGTGCGGGAGCTCGCATGCTGAGACAGACTACGTCTGCAGACCGCCAGCTGCATAAGGTTGCGAGCGGCTCTTGGAAGATGTTTACGGAACGGAGCTACGGTGTCTGAAAACATTGGCATCGAAGCGAAGAGCCTCTGAGCCCTGCAACCTGAGAAACACCGCAGGAACTCGCATACTGAAAAGGAATGCATTGCAAACCGCACGCTGCGAACCCTGCAGGCTGAGAAGCACCGCAGGATGTCGCATGCTGAAAAGCACTTGTACAGCAGAGCGCTAGCATCTATCTCGGGCTCGGACCCCCCCGTCCTGATCCAGAACGTGTCCGGCCACGGCCTGAAAATGCCGTTCCAACTCCCGAGGATCAGATGGCACTCCGGCTCTGGGACACTCCAGTACGTCTTGAGCACCTTGAGCCAGGCCCCATCTCGGGATCCCCACAGCACGCTGTACTTGACCGAGACCGTGCCGAACTCATAAAAATTGACCTCCGAAGGACCTGCGAGTGCAGGCTGAGAAACACCACGCGATTGCAGGGCACGGCATTGCGTGTCACATGAGTGCAGGCTGAGAAGCACCACATCTCGTTTGCCAGAGATCACTCCCAGGTTATTTTATCCCGCAACACCAGCCACGGCGTAGCTGCCACAGGGGCCGCAGATAGCAACGGTTCGGTCACCCAATTGGCGTTCCGGTGAGTCACAATTCGCGCGTGGCTCCACGAGCCTGTGTAGCGCGATTTGCGGGGCACCAGTGTGCTGTAGGGGTTGTTGCCGTAGCAGAAGACGGCCTCTGGAGCCCAGTGCGGATTCCAGCGGACAGCGTAGACCCTGTGGACGCCATTGCGGATGACGTCGCGCGCACCTTCGATATGTGCCACCCATCGAAGCCAGTCAAATGCTGAGCCATCTGTGATGTCAACAGCACCTGGGGCAGTCTCGCCATGGTGGTAGTGCAACAGCGATTGGAGAGCGGCGCTGGCTTCGTCGCGGCCCACAATCTGGCGCGAGCAGGCTGCCTCTTGCAGGTGCTCCTGTGTGAAGAGCAGTGGGGCATCACCGCCAGTCTCGGCAGGCTGAGCAGCGCCACCGTCAGGCACGGCAGTCTGAGCAGCGCCGCCACGAGGAACATGCGGCTGAGCAGCGCCAGGCTCAGGCACGGCAGGCTGAGCAACGGCGCGTGGTGGACCGACATAGGTGGGCTCATCGGGTCGGCCGTTCTTATGGTAATGCAGGCGCATGGCTGAACCGTCTGCACGACGGAACTCGAAGAAGTGCCTGCCGTGGCCATCCGTGTTGGAGTAGTTAGTGTCGCGCTCTGTCTCGATGATGCGAAAGAGAACCTGGGCGATGCCCTGCCCGATTATGCGCTCAGCGAAACCCGGAGCGGCAGACCGAAGCAGTTGCTTCCAGTCGTAGGACGGGTCGTTTGTTACATCTTTGAACGACAAGTTGTTGACAATGCACTCGGCGCGCAGCGCGCGCTGCCACTGGCAGGCGGTCTTGCCGCCCATCCCTGGTGTACGGCGGATGTCGTCGAGGTGAGCCTGCTCAAAGACCACGTCGACACCTGGCTGAGGAGTCGGTGCGGGCGGATCCGGCAGAATCTCCCACGGGCCATCGCACGGGGCCGGGGGTGGCGGGGGCGAAGCCTTGCCGCGTGCTGGCATTGTGACAAGGCAGGCTGAGGAGCACCGCCGCGGCTGGACGGCCAGGTGAAACTCGAGCAAACATGGTTAAGGATGATGATGAAGGTGTTGATAGGAAACCCGGTATCAGCGAGTTGATGTACAATGAGGTGTCCGCAAACGAGACACTGCTGTCAACGCTGTTATAACTAACCACAAACGAGACACTGCTAACAACGCTTGCACAATTAAAAAGAAACGCTGGCATTGACACTACTAGCAATACCAAAGTGGAGTTTAAACGAGGCACTGCCATCAACCGATTCAACTTCCAATGAAAGAAGATCACAAATGAGTTCACTCTGAAGTGACCCATGGGAATCAATGCGAGAAGTCTCTGCAAACTATTCACTCATGGCGACCGCCGCGCACACGCGTGTAGGAAATCGTTGATGATGATAGTGATAATGGAGTGGGGGCCAGTAATGCAGATACACTGCTGTGCATTCACTTGCTGCGAAAAGAAACTCTGTATGAATGAGTTGATATATAATGAGTTGTCCACAAACGAGACACTGCTATCAACGCTTGTATAAGTAAAAAGAAACGCTGCTATCGACACTTTCCCCAATACTAAAGTTGTCTTTAAACGAGTCACTGCCATGAACGGCTTCAACTACAGTGTAACGAAAGGAACTGCAGGCTGAGAAGCACCGCAGGCCAACGTGAACCAGTCGTGGTGATGATGATGAGTGAAATCTGCGATGATGATAGCGATCATGAAGTCGGTTGTAGGAACCCACTTTTGTAGTAACCAACATACACTGGTATGCATTCACTTATGGTGAAAGGAAACTCGGTATCAGTGAGTTGATATAGAATGAGTTGCCCGCAAACGAGACGCCGCTATCAACGCTTTTAGAACGAGTGTGGGGGCAAAAAAAAAAAAGAACGGACACCATCAGAAACAACTGTTATCACGAAAGAAATTCTGTAGAAAGGAAAAGCAGCGCTGGATGTACACCGATGTGTTCGACGATCTGCGTATGTAATGATGTGACGATATACAGACTGTAGGGGTGAGTGGTGCTGATGGACTAGGGATGTGGGGAGGGTAACTGGGGATTCTCTGTGAGTACTAAGGGGGAGGGGTGGGGGAAGTGGGGGTTGGGGGGGAGCAAGCGGGAAGGGGGAATAGCCCTTCGTGAATGTCTACATGTTTTTCTGACGCCTACAAACGACGCTGACGTGTGTGAGAAAATTGTCCGCGCAGCATAAGCCGGCGAAGCGTGCAGACAGCCAGCTGCAAAAGGTTGCGAGCGGCTCTTGGAAGACGTTTACGGAACGGAGCTACGGTGTCTGAAAACATTGGCATCCAAGCGAAGAGCCTCGGAGCCCTGCAGCCTGAGAAACACCGCAGGAACTCGCATACTGAAAAGGAATGCGTTGCAAACCGCACGTTGCGAACCCTGCAGGCTGAGAAGCACCGCAGGATGTCGCATGCTGAAAAGCACTTGTACTGCAGAGCGCAGGCTGCGAAACCTGCAGGCTGAGAAGCACCGCAGGAACTCGCATGCTTTCGAACACTACTGCTAGAGACCGCAGCTGGAGAGCGGCAGACCGCAGGCTGAGAAGCACCGCGGGCAGAGAGACTTGCAAAACTCAGATGTCCTGATCGTCTTGGAGGAAGTCACGCCAGTCCGGCGGCTGCCAAGAATTGATGATGCGCCTGGAGCCACCGCCCGTGCTGCCGCCGATGTCCAGGTAGTCGCCATCGCCCCTGAACAGACGGCCGTGCCCGCACGCCAGAATCGCTTGGTTGCGGATTTGAAGCAGCGCTCCGCTCTCAAACATCTGAAACACGTCCAGCTGCCTGCGCGTGAAGTTCGGCTTTGCCTGGCCAGCCTGGGCAGACAGATGGAGGGAAAGCCGCTCCCCCTCGTTGTAGCGCGCGATGGCCTCGGCCTTCTGGTGGTGCAGCCGGCGCCGCTGTTGCCGCAGAGCTTCCTCGGGAACTGCTGCATTGCGGCCCTCACTGTGATCAGCTTGCAACGCTTGCGTTAACCAATCAACGTCGAAGCGCCCTGAGAAGGCCAGCACCTCCCAGATCTGTTTGGTACCGGCCACACGTTGCAAATGGCGATGCCACCGCTTACGCTTCTGGTCTTTCACAAACTTGGCGACGCTAACCAGACCTGCACCCTTGGCCTGGCCACCTTTTCCCGCAGGCTGAGAAGCACCGTGAGAACCTTTCTTACCGCCTGGCCCTTTGTTCGGACCCTGCGGAACCGCATGGCCCCCTTGTGGCGCAGACTTGCCTTTCGCTTTTCCCCTTTCGATATCCCGTTCCTGAAGCGCACGCTGCTGCCGCGACTGCTCGTACTGGTCGCGAGCTACTCTGACCAATTCCTGGCGCTCAGGCTCCGTGAGAACGTAGCGCATGTCGTCGATGTTCTTGCTCCGCAGAAAGTCATGTCGAAGCTTAAGGACAGAGAGAATGGCTCGGCCAGTCTCCTCCTGAGACGCAAAGGCCGTGTCATATTCCGAGCCAGGCTGAGGAGCGCCAGCTGGATCAGTGTCCGCTGGCTCCGTGGACTTCCTCTTTTTGAAAAGCAAGAGACTGAGATGATGGAGGACTTTCGGATCGCACTCCTCGTCGTACCTGTCGTCCCAAAGCTGCCTCAGCTCCCTGTGCAAGTCGTTCGCGCGATTCTGAACGACATCCTCGACGTAGTCGGGATCACCCGGTGAAGTCGGTGAAAGCGGAGGAGTAGAACTCGGCGACCGATCCCAATGCACAGAAGACTCGCGGTCCGCCTGTACGCTGACGTCGGCGTCGGAGACGTTTTCGACGACAATCTTCCGCCTCTTGCTCCCCCCAGGCTGAATAGCACCAGGGAGAGTGAGCACGACCGCCACCGCATCGTGCGCGTCGTTGCGCATGCCACGATCCGTAAAAGACGCGCCAACGGCAATGGAGCAGAAACGGGCGACTGCTCCGCAGACCGCGACGTGGTCGCCTTTGAGGTCGGCCGGAGTGGCATGGACCTCCCATACCTTCTCGTCGTTCTGCTCGCGCTGGTAAGCCTCACGCGCCTCCTGGAAAGTGAGGTTGTCGTCGCCGACTACAAGCACAACGACTGCCTCGTTTAGATTCTCAAGAATCTTGGCCAGGCCGTCCAGGTGCAAGCGGAGATGGCGAACTGTCCGCTTTCGAGTCTGGATTCTCGGCGGTTTCTTGCCGCACACGATGTGCATGTTGGCGATCACCACGTGGAACTTGTCATGGCCTGGTTTGTTCACCTCAAAATGTGAAATAACAGCATCAATATCTCGGCCGCTAGGAGGCCTGTAAACTTTGCTGTCTTCGCACAGAGTCAGTTCCGCAGGCTGAGAAGCACCGCGGAACCCCAGAGAGTCAAGTAGTTGTCGACCTCCAAGAAGCGAATGCCATCACCGAAAGGCTTACTGAGGATCTCTGTCACGTTGATCCCTGCTCGGCGAAAGCCTTCACGGAACGCACCGACCTCGCAGCCACAGACCATATCAGCATCAGCGGTCTCCACTATCGTGGCGCACACCCTTCCGAAGTTAGCGCAGTGAGTGGCCGCCTGCTACCAGTCATCATGCCCTGCTCGAACCCGAAATTGAACGAGGCGACCGTGAAAGACGCAGGCTGCACAGCGCCAGAACCAGGCGTCTGTCCACCTTCCTCCGCAGGCTGAGAAGCACCGCGAGGCGGCGCAGGCTGAGAAGCACCGCGAGGCGGCGACACTTCGGACGATCCTCGCGGAGCAGAGGCTGCGGATGAACGTTGGACATGGGGGTACGGCCAGGGGAACGCCATTGCAATCAAAACTCAGTGGACTGCAGTGAATGAATGTAGTGGCCACTTGAATGCAGAGGACTGCAGTGTCACTAGCAAGTCCTGAACCAAACACAGCTGTGGCGGAAGGAATATGAAGCGTCTGGCTATTCAAAATGTTGCCCGGCAATGGAGTTCTGGGAACTCGAAGACCAGGAAGTGGACTAGAGTTGGCTCTGGGCATCCAAAATGTAGCCCAGGAATGGAGGGAGTTCTGGGAACTCGAAGAGCACGAAGTGGCCTACAGTTGGCTCCGGGCATTCAAAATGTGGCCCGGGAATGGAGTTCTGGGAAATAGAAGAGCACGAAGTGGCCTACAGTTGGCTCCGGGCATTCAAAATGTGGCCCAGGAATGGCGTTCTGGGAACTCGAAGAGCACGAAGTGTGTGACTGTTGCATCCGGCCCCCCAGAATGTGGCCCGGGAATGGCGTTCTGGGATGTCGAAGAGCACTTGTGTGTGACTGTTGCATCCGGCCCCCCAGAATGTGGCCTGGGAATGGAGTTCTGGGAAGGCGAAGAGCACGAAGTGTGTGACTGTTGGTGAAAAACGAGCCCGGCTCATGCCGCCCGGAAACGCCCCAACACCTGCCCGGACCCCCCTGTGGAGTGATCTGTGAGCTCTTTTGAGACCACTAGAAACCTATCAGTCTTCGCTGTTAGGTAATCATGGGTAAAAATCATTTTGCACCACATAGAGTCCACCACATGGACTGCACAACATATATTTGACCACATGTATTCTCCTTTCTAAAAAGAAGATAGGTTCTACCACCCTCCCCCCCGGGGGTAACCCTCGGGAACCGATGCAAAACACATGGGATTCTGACCCAATGTCCATCCTACCTGTGAATTCATATTTCCCCAGCCAAACCGGTATCGGCCACCCCCCGCCATCCTGTGCAAAAAAAGATATGCACGCACACTCGTGCATACAAATCAGAAGTTTTCAGGAATATCTTGCAACAAAAATGGGACGAAGTGCACACGCGCGCGTCGTCGCGCGTGCATGCCGAAATCCTTCAAAAACCTTCGGTTCGGAAGGATTTCAACATCGAATTTCCAAACACATGCAAATTATCCCGGCAAAGCAACCTAACAGCGATGTGTAGGAGCATATCTGGAAGCATTCCCCTTAAGATTCAAATGAGAATCCAGTTGTAGAGTTCTGCTGTTCTCGCAGTCGTAGTCGCATTCGCGATGACAGTCGCAGCGGCAACGGCAGTCGCAGTCACAGCCTCAGCCTCAGCCTGCCTCAGCCTGCCTCAGCCTCAGCCTCAGCCTGCCTCAGCCTCAGCCTGCCTCAGCCTCGGCCTCAGCCTGCTTCAGCCTCAGCCTCAGTCTGCCTTCAGCTTCGGCCTCAGCCTCAGCCTGCCTCAGCCTCAGCCTGCATCAGCCTCAGCCTCAGCCTCAGCCTGCCTCAGCATCAGCCTGCTTCAGCCTCAGCCGCAGCCTGCCTCAGCCTCAGCCTCAGTCTGCTTCAGCCTCAGCCTCAGTCTGCCTTCAGCCTCGGCCTCAGCCTCAGCCTGCCTCAGCCTCAGCCTGCATCAGCCTCAGCCTCAGCACGAAGCGACCCAGCTAGAAGGACAAAGCGCTGAATGTACACCGATGTGTTCGACGACTGCGTATGTAATGATGTGACGATATACAGACTGAGCCCTTCGTGAATGTCTACATGTTTTTCTGACGCCTACAAACGGCGCTGACGTGTGTGTGAAAAGTGTCCGCGCAGCAAAAGCCGGCGAATCGTGCAGACAGCCAGCTGCAAAAGGTTGCGAGCGGCTCTTGGAAGACGTTTACGGAACGGAGCTACGGTGTCTGAAAACATTGGCATCGAAGCGAAGAGCCTCGGAGCCCTGCAGCCTGAGAAACACCGCAGGAACTCGCATACTGAAAAGGAATGCATTGCAAACCGCACGTTGCGAGCCCTGCAGGCTGAGAAGCACCGCAGGATGTCGCATGCTGAAAAGCACTTGTACTGCAGAGCGCAGGCTGCGAAACCTGCAGGCTGAGAAGCACCGCAGGAACTCGCATGCTTTTGAACACTACTGCTCGAGACCGCAGCTGGAGAGCGGCAGACCGCAGGCTGAGAAGCACCGCGGGCAGAGAGACCTGCAAAACTCAGATGTCCTGATCGTCTTGGAGGAAGTCACGCCAGTCCGGCGGCTGCCAAGAATCGATGATGCGCCTGGAGCCACCGCCCGTGCTGCCGCCGATGTCCAGGTAGTCGCCATCGCCCCTGAACAGACGGCCGTGCCCGCCCCCCAGCCGCCCCCACTCGCCCCAAAAACACCCCCAAAGGGGGCCCCCCGGACAGAAAAACCCCCGCCCCCCCCCCCCCCAAAAAAAAAAAACCCACAAAACACAAAAACAAAAAAAAAAGAAAAAGGCACGCCAGAATCGCTTGGTTGCGGATTTGAAGAAGCGCTCCGCTCTCAAACATCTGCAACACGTCCTGCTGCCTGCGCGTGAAGTTCGGCTTTGCCTGGCCAGCCTGGGCAGACAGATATAGGGAAAGCAGCTCCCCCTCGTTGTAGCGCGCGATGGCCTCGGCCTTCTGGTGGTGCAGCCGGCGCCGCTGTTGCCGCAGAGCTTCCTCGGGAACTGCTGCATCACGGCCCTCACTGTGATCAGCTTGCAACGCTTGCGATAGCCAATCAACGTCGAAGCGCCCTGAGAAGGCCAGCACCTCCCAGATCTGTTTGGTACCGGCCACACGTTGCAAATGGCGATGCCACCGCTTACGCTTCTGGTCTTTCACAAAATTGGCGACGCTACCCAGACCTGCACCCTTGGCCCGGCCACCTTTTCCCGCAGGCTGAGAAGCACCGTGAGAACCTTTCTTACCGCCTGGCCCTTTGTTCGGACCCTGCGGAACCGCATGGCCCCCTTGTGGCGCAGACTTGCCTTTCGCTTTTCCCTTTTCGATATCCCGTTCCTGAAGCGCACGCTGCTGCCGAGACTGCTCGTACTGGTCGCGAGCTACTCTGACCAATTCCTGGCGCTCAGGCTCCGTGAGAACGTAGCGCATGTCGTCGATGTTCTTGCTCCGCAGAAAGTCATGTCGAAGCTTAAGGACAGAGAGAATGGCTCGGCCAGTCTCCTCCTGAGACGCAAAGGCCGTGTCATATTTCGAGCCAGGCTGAGGAGCGCCAGCTGGATTAGTGTCCGCTGGCTCCGTGGACTTCCTCTTTTTGAAAAGCAAGAGACTGAGATGATGGAGGACTTTCGGATCGTACTCCTCGTCGTACCTGTCGTCCCAAAGCTTCCTCAGCTCCCTGTGCAAGTCGTCCGCGCGATTCTGAGCGACATCCTCGACGTAGTCGGGATCACCCGGTGAAGTCGGTGAAAGCGGAGGAGCAGAACTCGGCGACCGATCCCAATGCACAGAAGACTCGCGGTCCGCCTGTACGCTGACGTCGGCGTCGGAAACGTTTTCGACGACAATTTTCCGCCTCTTGCTCTCCCCAGGCTGAATAGCACCAGGGAGAGTGAGCACAACCGCCACCGCATCGTGTGCGTCGTTGCGCATGCCACGATCCGTAAAAGACGCGCCAACGGCAATGGAGCAGAAACGGTCGACTGCTCCGCAGACCGCGACGTGGTCGCCTTTGAGGTCGGCCGGAGTGGCATGGACCTCCCAGACCTTCTCGTCGTTCTGCTCGCGCTGGTAAGCCTCCCGCGCCTCCTGGAAAGTGAGGTTGTCGTCGCCGACTACAAGCACAACGACTGCCTCGTTTAGATTCTCAAGAATCTTGGCCAGGCCGTCCAGGTGCATGCGGAGATGGCGAACTGTCCGCTTTCGAGTCTGGATGCTCGGCGGTTTCTTGCCGCACACGATGTGCATGTTGGCGATCACCACGTGGAACTTGTCATGGCCTGGTTTGTTCACCACAAAATGTGAAATAACAGCATCAATATCTCGGCCGCTAGGAGGCCTGTAAACTTTGCTGTCTTCGCACAGAGTCAGTTCCGCAGGCTGAGAAGCACCGCGGAACCCCCAGAGAGTCAAGTAGTTGTCGACCTCAAAGAAGCGAATGCCATCACCGAAAGGCTTACTGAGGATGTCTGTCACGTTGATCCCTGCTCGGCGAAAGCCTTCACGGAACGCACCGACCTCGCAGCCACAGACCATATCAGCATCAGCGGTCTCCACTATCTTGGCGCACAACCTTCCGAAGTTAGCGCGGTGAGTGGCCGCCTGCTTACCAGTCACCATGCCCTGCTCGAACCCGAAATTGAACGAGGCGACCGTGAAAGACGCAGGCTGCACAGCGCCAGAGCCAGGCGTCTGTCCACCTTCCTCCGCAGGCTGAGAAGCACCGCGAGGCGGCGCAGGCTGAGAAGCACCGCGAGGCGGCGACACTTCGGACGAGCCTCGCGGAGCAGAGGCTGCGGATGAACGTTGGACATGGGGGTACGGCCAGGGGAACGCCATTGCAATCGAAACTCAGTGGGCTGCAGTGAATGAATGCAGTGGCACGATTGAATGCAGTGGACTGCAGTGTCACTAGCAAGTCCTGAACCAAACACGGCTGTGGCGGAAGGATTATGAAGCGTCTGGCTATTCAAATTGTGGCCCGGGAATGGAGTTCTGGGAACTCGAAGACCAGGAAGTGGACTAGAGTTGGCTCCGGGCATCCAAAATGTGGCCCGGGAATGGAGTTCTGGGAAATAGAAGAGCACGAAGTGGCCTACAGTTGGCTCCGGGCATCCAAAATGTAGCCCGGGAATGGAGTTCTGGGGAATCGAAGAGCACGAAGTGGCCTACAGTTGGCTCCGGGCATTCAAAATGTGGCCCGGGAATGGAGTTCTGGGAACTCGAAGAGCACGAAGTGGCCTACAGTTGGCTCCGGGCATTCAAAATGTGGCCCGGGAATGGAGTTCTGGGAAATAGAAGAGCACGAAGTGGCCTACAGTTGGCTCCGGGCATCCAAAATGTGGCCCGGGAATGGCGTTCTGGGATGTCTCGAAGCGCACTTTGTGTGTGACTGTTGCATCCGCCCCCCAGATGTGGCCTGGGATGGATTTGCTGGAAGGCGAAAGAGCACGAAGTGTTTGACTGTTGGTGAAAAACGAGCCCGGCTCATGCCGCCCGGAAACGCCCCAACACCTGCCCGGACCCCCCTGTGGAGTGATCTGTGAGCTCTTTTGAGTCAACTAGAAACCTATCAGTCTTCGCTGTTAGGTAAAAACACAGGGCTTCGTAACACGGATTTTCTATCAAAGCTTACGCGCGCGCTCTTGCGAAATCTTAAGAAAACATTTTTTTTATTATTTCCGTGAAATATTACCAAACGGGCTTCGCGCGCGCGCGCATGTCGAAATCGTTCGAACGCCCTTGCGCGCGTGCCGTCGCGAGAATCCTTTGCAAAACATGGGACGAAGTGCACGCGCCCGTCGTCACGCGCGCATGCCGAAATCCTGCAAAAACCTTCGGTTAACGATTTTCTTCTGGTTGGTTACTGGTTTGCCCGACTACGGATATGCTCAAAATTACCGACTCTTAGTTTGTATGTGCGGTGCGCCGTCGACTGGGGATTGCTTGCGTTCTTGACGGGTCGGACGTACATGGCCACGGACGCCTGGCTAACGGGACAGGCGGGGGATGGCAAGGCCGCCACAGTGAATTGATGGCGGCATGGAGGCAAATTTTCAGGGAAGTTGGGGGCCAGGTACCTGACCGTAACATCGAACGTTACCTACACATTACCAACATACCAGTGCCTCCGAGGGACATGCGCCGACTAGATATTGTTGTCACCTGCACGAACGCGGCGAGAGGGCTTCCACTCTTCTGCGACGTAACAGTGGTGAGCCCCATAACTGCGAGAGGTCGGCCAAGAGGGGGGACGAATAACAGAGGAGGAAGCCTATTGGAGAGAGCGCAACGGGAACACGACACCACCTACGCTGAAGGATTTCACAACCGAGCGTCCAAACAACATTCAAAAACGCAGGATTTCACAACACGTATTTTCAACAAAGACGTGTGCACGCGCTCTTGCGTCGTCGTCGTCGTCGCCGTCCCTCCTCCCTCGTCGTCGTCGTCGTCCTCTGCCTTTCCTCGTCGTCGTCGTCGTCCTCTTTGGCGTCGTCGTCGTTTCCGTCGTCGTTGTCGCCGTGGTCGTCCTTCTTCCTCCCTCGTCGTCGTCGTCCGTCGTCGGCGTCTCGTCGTCGTCCCTCCTATTTCGTCCCCGTCGTCGTCGTCGTCGTCGTCGTCGTCGTCGTCGTCTTCCCTCCTCCCTCGTCGTTGTCGTCGTCGGCGTCGCCGTCCTCCCTTCTTCGTCGTTCGCGTCGTCGCCGTCGTCGTCCTCCCTCCTTCCTCGTCGTCGTCGTCGTCGTCGGCGTCGTCGTCGTCGTCTTCGTTGTCGTCGTCGGCGTCGTCGTCGTCGTCGGCGTCGTCGTCGTCGTCGGCGTCGTCGTCGTCTGCGTTGTCATCGTCGTCGTCGTCGTCGGCGTCGGCGTCGTCGTCGTCGTCGTCGGTGTCGTCGTCGTCGTCGTCGTCTTCGTCGTCGTCGTCGAAGTCGTTGGAGACGCCGTCGGTGTCATCGTAGTCGTTGTGGGCGGCGGCGTCGTCGTCTTCGTTGTCGCTGCCGTCGTCGGCGTCGGTGTCGTTGCCAAGTGCCATTTGGTACCTGCCTTCACGGTCTTAAGAGGGCGTGCGACCAAGTTGCGGGTGGGAGGGTGGGATACTTGCACGAGCGGTGGGGAGGACAGCTTCAAGTTGAGCAAGTGATTGATTGCACCACTTAGATTGCACCGCATTGCAAGGCATTAATTGTCGTTTGGGGTCCACGTGGGCTAACATATCTTACAGTACGATTTCGCAACATATGCAGCAGTGTACTAACGCGTCCTCGTCCTCGTCCTCGTTCTTCCTTCGTGTAGTCCTCGTCATGCCTTCTCGCACTCACCACGTCTTTTTGCGCCCCTTGACCTCACTCCTCGTACCCTTCACCCTCGCTCCGCGTACTCATCGCACTCACCGTCCTCACTTATCGTGCTCATTGTCCTGACTCCTCGTGCATCTCGTCCAGACTCCTCGTGCCCCTCGTCCTCACTCATTGCTCCCTTCGTCTTCGGTCCTCGCACCCCTCGTCCTCACTTCCTGTGCCCATCGTTCTTGCGACATGCATTCCCCGTGCTCGTTCCTGGGACTCACCGTCCTCCCTCCTCGTTCTCTCCCCCCATGGCGGCTCCCCCTTTTGGAGGCCCAAGTGCGGCTCCTGCTTCATCGTGGTGGTCATGTGACTGCGAAAAGACATTCGTCTACTGGGTCCAAGCGGGCGGTCTGCTCGAGACGTCTCCGCAATCTGGGCGCGACCAGTCTCTGATGCACGCCTCGGCGGCTTGTCTATCGGGAGGGCCAGCTGCGATTC
>CAUYUJ010015953.1:185831-245831 GCA_963575745.1 Prorocentrum cordatum
GGGTAGGATGTCAGATACGACGCGAGCGCACCTAGCTTGCCCTCCCCCCTCCTCCTCCTCCTCCTCCTCCTCCTCCTCCTCCTTCTCCTCCTCCTCCCCCTCCCCCTCCTCCTCCTCCTCCTCCTCCCCCTCCCCCTCCCCCTCCCCCTCCTCAGTGGTACGTTCTGTGGATCGGTCGGTTGTCGTGCGCCTGCCGGCTTCTGGAGGCTACATTGTGTTGGTGTGCTGATGGCCGTCGTTCGGGTATTTCCAGGACCGGGGTAAGGGGACCCGGTTAGTGGTAGGGCCCCGGAGCCCTCGAATTGGCCAGAATCACTAAACCAGGTTTGCCATAGCTGGTGTTTTTTTCGGGTGATGGCAGTTCCGGTTAGTGGACATGGGACGGAGGGGCGCCCCCGGTACAGATCACTAAACCAGGTTCCATGAAACCCAGTTCTACCAACGCCCGAGTCGTGGGCCAGTGCTGCTAGCCGCTGATCGGTAGAGTCGAGATCATTTTCTGCGGGATTGATCGTTGCCTTCGTTAGCAAGCGCGAGACGCTGCAGTCAACCTGCCGATCGTCCATACCTGTTGCAGGATTTCCAGCTCTTGACGCTTCACGTTTCGCTTGCCCGCACCAGTCCATCCGCGAATGCTTTGCGAGTGAGTTGTAGTGGGGAAAGAGGCGGAGGAGCACGTGGTCCTGTCCATATTCAGTGTCACTTGACGCGAACAGTTGTTAGGTCCCCGTGGCTATTTCTGCTTCGGGTCAGACGAACTGATATATGCCCTTCGATCAGCCCCATCGCTACCTTCCCTCCCTCCTTTGATTATTTCTCCTTCTTTGGCAGTCCGCGGGCGCACACGCACGAGGGGCGTCAGTGCAGCGGAGGTGGCGCCCTCCGCCCGATCTCCCTCGCCAGCAGACTCACGCAGGGCAGCGTGACATTAGATGATGATCGGGCAAGTACAAGAGGCCCCTTACCTCCCTCATCTCCCCATCCGCCACCTCCGAACATTTGCAATCGTAGCGCAAGGAGCAGTCTGCCAGGCCACAGCCCGAACCAGAGAACACGGGGATTCCTCTTCTTCCCCTCCTCTGTTGCGGCTGTTCGTCGTCCTGCTGACGCTTTTCCTTGTCTTCTTCCTCGTCCACGGCTCCTCCAGAGGATTTCACAGGCTCCACGCCTTTCCCCAGAGGCTCTAAGGGCTCTCGCAGATGCTACCCTTCCTGCAGCGCCAACTCCCCTCGAATCAATAAATCAGAATCGAATCGTTAGACATTCGGAAAGGCGCGTATCGGATCGCATTGGGATCGGGATGAGATGTGTCCCCCAGACCGGAACGACACCAACATCGAGTGTGTCGCAAAAGAAACAGGGGAGAAGGCGGGAGGAGGGACGAAGCAACCAGACGGGCAGGGACGATCAGAACACAACGAAAAATGGTTGCTTGCTCTTGGACAAGAGCGGTGCAAGTTGCCCTAAATTGCCAAGGACGTCGAGAGGACTGGCTAGGACGGCTCCAAAACTGCTTCCGATTCCGCACGAAGCCAGGAGTCCTAAGTTCAAGCTCTTAAACGGATGCAGAGGTAATAAAGAGCAGCTCGCCAGAACATTTGCAATGGACGGGCTAGTACAGTGGGCGCAAGAGCGCAGTGAGAAAATCTGCTAAATAAAAAGCAAGCGTGGTGCCTACCAAAAGTGAGATCCTTATGCCGCCAGCGGTGCAGGCGGCTCTGAGAGATCGCCAAGGACGGCCCAGGACCGCAAGATGGATCCCAGCAGAGATGCAGAGGGCTTTAAAGCAAAGTAGCCGTATAACAATACGCATAGTATGGCTTCCATGAAGAGCCTATGCAGCGAGCAGTGCACGAAACCATCGATGTCGGCTGCAAAGTAATAACGCCATCTAATGAATGAGCAACAGTGGCAACGACAAAGACCAGCGTGGTTTCCACCAAACATGTTTCACCCATGCAAGCAGCAGTGAACGAACTTAGCGAATAAGATGAGGCTCAAGCTCAAGCATCGGTGCGATTTTTTTACGTACAGCGCACCATAACGCAGAAACAAAAGAAAATGCACAGGCAATCCTGCGTGGCTTCAACCAATCATGCTGGTCCTTTGCCGCCAGTGGTACAGACGGCTTTGAGAATCGGTCTAACACGTTTGCAAATAAGCAAATGTAGTTTTTCCCAAATGCCAACATGCGGGATTTGTGCCGCTAGCGGTGAACAAAATCCGCGACGAATGCCAGGTCCAAGTCCAAGTGCCGATGCTGAAAGCAAAATCAGGCAGCGCACAAGAACGCAGTGAAATAGAACAGGTGCAACGAAACAGGCTAGCGTGGCTTCCATAAAACATGCCAGTCCTTCGCCGCAAGCGTTACAGGTGGCCTTAAGACAGGCTAGGACAGGAGCCAGGCTGTTGAGTAAAGATGGCTCCGATAGGGCTTCTGATAATTCGCACGCGGAGTTTGGAATCCTATGCTCAAGTTCGCTCGGAGGGTCCACGAGGACTACAAGATGGGCCCAAGCAGAGATGCTGACAACATACGACAGATAAGCACAAAACCAGGAAAACATCTACGGCCAAGTTGATGAGTCTTTGGCGCCAGCGGTACAGTGTCTGAAACGACGAACCACGAGTTCAACCCTAAGAACAGCGCAAAACCATGCAGTGGAAACATGGGCTCCACATGTTTCCTGAAGCTCCTGAAACCTGGCTCGGCGTCCTCAAGCTCAAGCTCAAACAAGAGTGCGAAACATCTGCACTGCAAAACAAGGGAGTGCCACAGAAGACGGCAATGGAAGACAGCAGTACACATCACATGCGATGCAATTAACTGCAGCGGGGCAGTTTACACAGCTACAATGCAACACAAGCTATATTTCTGATAACCGTCGTTGACGCTCTGGACTGCACACGTCTTCTGAATCTCCTCAAACTTGTCCCGGCGACCTTTACCTCAGCTCAAGCTTGGGCAAGGACGCGAAGCAGCGCCAAAGACTCTTGCAATGTACAGAGAATTGTATATCTGATCACCGTCGCTTGCGCTTTCGGCCCCGAACTCGCCCCCCAAACTTGTAGAGATGCGGTCCAACTGCAGCGCACAACAACTGCAGCGCAAATCAGACTGCAATGCAAACCGAAATGCAGGTTTGATCACCGTCTTTGACGTTCTTGGCTCCACATCCCCCCTGAACCTCCGCAAACCTGTCCCAGCGACCTGAAGATCAAGATCAAATAAGGATGCGAAAGATGCAGTTTCATGCGTATCAGACCTCCTTATGTCAAACGCTTGATATTTTGCTAAAATGTATAATTGAAATTGACATTTGGCGTCCACCCGTGCGCCGCACGGCTCAGTTTTATGATGTGAAGCGCTTGTTTTGCGGGGAATGTGTATTTCAGATTGTGCGGTCTCCGTGCGTTACATGGCTAGGAATTCGACCCACCAGGTTGGCACCCGTAGGGACCTGTCTTGGGGCACCACGCATAGGGTCTCATCCATGTCATGCGGTTACACCCACCAGGTCCAAGGCGTGAAGCCCAAGAGGGAAGAGCAGGAGAGAGAGAGGAGGATGACCACGGTTTTTGCTTGCTTTACGTCTCGCGAGACAAGTTCGGAAAGTTCCGGCTTGCTTCATCGGTCAGCCTTCTCCCAGTCCTTGGGTAAACATGCACCTGGCGGGTATCCGTCAGGACGTCCGGCTCATAGGGTCCCAGTCCGAATTTACGACCACATGATCCAACCTCTCCTCCACATACCTCACTTCACGGCCTCACCGGACACAAAAGCTGGCCACCCTCTGAACTGGCACCTGACCGTTTCCCCCCCCCCCCCCGTCCGTCCGGGGCGCCTCGATCGTCTGCTTCCCCCCAGAGCCAGCTTCAGAACGAAACTCATGGTGGTGATGGTGATGCCCGTGGCGACGGTGGTGAGGGGGAGGAGGAGGAGGAGGAGGAGGAGGAGGAGGAGTAGAGAGAGGAGGAGGAGGAGGAGAGGGAAGTGAGGGAGAGGAGGAGAGGAGGAGGAGGGAGGAGGAGGAGGAGAGGATGAGGAGGAGGAGAGAGGAGGGAGGAGAGAGTAGGCGGAAGGGGAGGTAGGAGGAGGAAGGAGGAGGAGGAGGAAGGAGCGGAGGGAAGGAGTAGGCTGCGGCTGGCGAGCTGGGCGGCTCGCTGCTTGTCTGACTGACTGTCGAGGTGCGTGCTTCTGCGTGCCGTCGTCTTCTTCTTCTTCTTCTTCTCTGTCTTTTCTGTTCATCTTCTTCTTCCATGCTTCATGCTTCTTCTTCTTCTTCTTCTTTCTTCGTCTGTCTGCGTTCGCGCTTCTTCATTCCTTCTTCTTCTTCGTCTGCTTTACTTTTCGTCTTCTGCTTCTTCTTTTCTTCTTCTTCTTCTTTCCGTCTTCTTATTCCTCTTCTCTCCTCCCGTTCTTCTTCCTTCCTTCTTCTTCTTCCTCCATTCGCTGCTTCTTCCTCCAACACCATGCCCACAACACCACTAGCTGCTGGTGTGTCGGCTGTTCGCCACCTGCACACTCAGGCTGCAATCCACCCGGCTGTCCGGCACTTGTAGCCACGCAACTCGCGGTCTCACAATGCGCACACCGAGCCCCGCCAGCTGCCCCCAGCCAAGCCCTCTAGGCGGGATCCCCCGGGAGCACCACCACCTCCACCACCTCCACCTCCTCCATCCACCACCACACACCTCCTGCTCCTCCCCCACCCCCTCCACCACCCCTTAACCACCACCACCTCCACCACCTCCCTCCTCCACCTCCACCACCCCACCCTAAACCCCACCACCACCACCACCTCCTTCCTCCTCCACCAACACCTCCACCTCCTCCACCACTCCCCTCCTCCTCCACCTCCACCACCACCTTCTCCTTCACCCTCCCCCACCCCCTCCTCCTCCTCCATCTACCTCTTACCCCCACCCACCTCGCACCTCCTCTCCTCCTCCTCCTCATCCTCCTTCTCCTCCTCCTCCTCCTCCTCCTCCTCCTCCTCCTCCTCCTCCTCAGGGAGCACCAGCACGCCGCGTCACACAGCCCTCGTCCGTCGGAGGCACGAGGAGGCACACCCAGGGAGCACCACCGGCATACTTCGAGCCTGGCGGCCGCGGTGTGTAGGGGGTGCGGGGCGGGGCGGGGTCTCATGTTTTCTTGAGCAGTGGGAAACCGAAACCAGCCCCCAGAACAATTGATTTTATATGTCAGCGATTTACAATTATGCCGGATGTGCGAGGGTGTAGGCGC
This sequence comes from Prorocentrum cordatum, assembly GCA_963575745.1. Taxonomy (NCBI): domain Eukaryota; class Dinophyceae; order Prorocentrales; family Prorocentraceae; genus Prorocentrum; species Prorocentrum cordatum. Next base: position 191,080 of record CAUYUJ010015953.1, read on the forward strand.
CCTGTAAGGGAGGCCATTGCCAGCTGCCGCCTGGGGGGGGCCGGCGCGCGCGGTCTCGTTGGTCCAAAGTTCTTCATGTGGGGGGCGGGTGGCGGTTTTCATGCGTTCATTCTTGTAAGAAATGAAGATCAGCCTCCGCTTATCGGATGGGGAACAACAGCTCTGCATAACCAGCAGCGCCCAGAAAGCGTCGCTTGATTCGTACCCGCAAGCTCGCAGGGCACAGGACATGGTGGTGGAGGCGGTAGCGAAGATGAGTGTGAGTGCGGAGGGCACCGAGCCCCGTTTTTCGTGCACCAAACGGTGCCTCAAGCCATGCGGAACCAAGCAGATAATTTGACCCCCCCGTCCTCCACATACAGGCGCCGAACGAAAACTAACTTGGGGACGTTTCGCAAGATATATGGAGCAGTGTACCCCGTGAATTGCACCCCATCTATTCTCCTTTCTAACAATAAAATAAACTCAACCCCCCTCCCGGCGTTATCCGTTCCCCTTTCGGGTATGTAAATCACTTATGATTATGACCACATGTCCATCCGAAATATGAATTTACAATGTCCCAGGGGGGCCGGTATCGGCCCCCCTGAGGTTCCCTGGTTAAAAACGATACGCGAGGACATTGTTTGTTCTAACATAGCGTTTTTTCATTAATCCCTTGCAGAAAATGGGACGAAGTGCACACGCGCGCGTCGTCGCGCGCGCATGCCGAAATCCTTCAAAAACCTTCGGTGTCGGAAGGATTTTGCAATCGAGTTCCCAAACAAACTTACAACAACACAGGGTTTCGCAACACTGATTTGCTAAAAAAAGCTTACGCGCGAGCTCTTGCGACATCTTAAGGAAAAATGGTTTTTCAAGATTTTCACAAAATGCAGCCAGGCGGGCTTCGCGCGCGCATGTCGAAATCTGTCGAACGCCCTTGCGCGTGTGCCGTCGCGAGAATCCTTTGCAAAGAATGGGACGAAGTGCAGACGCGCGCGTCTTCGCGCGCGTACGCCGAAATCCTTCAAAACCCGTCGGTTTCGGAAGGATGTCAGCATCGTGTGTCCAAACAACATACAAAACACAAGGCTTCGCAACACGGATTTTCAACAAAAGCGTGCGCGCGCGCTCTTGCGTCGTCGTCGTCGTCGTCGCCGTCCTCACTCCTCCCGCGCCGTCGTCGTCGTCGCCTACGTCGTCCTCTGTCTTTCCTCGTGTTCGTCGTCGTCGTCCTCTTTGGCGTCGTGGTCGTTTCCGTCGTCGTTGTCGCCGTGGTCGTCCTTCCTCCTCCCTCGTCATCGTCGTCGTCCGTCGTCGGCGTCTCGTCGTCGTCCCTCCTATTTCGTCGCCGTCGTCGTCGTCGTCGTCGTCGTCGTCGTCATTGTCGTCGTCGTCTTCCCTCCTCCCTCGTCGTTGTCGTCGTCGGCGCCGCCGTCCTTCCTGCTTCTTCGTCGTTCGCGTCGTCGCCGTCCTCAGGTCCTCCCTCGTCCCTCGTCGTTGTCGTCGTTGTCGTCGTTGTCGTCGTTGTCGCCGTTGTCGTCCTCCCTCCTCCCTCGTCGTCGTCTTCGTTGGCGACGTCGTCGTCGTCTTCGTCGTCGTCGTTGGCGTCGGCGTCGTCGTCGTCTTCGTTGTCGTCGACGTCGGCGTCGTCGTCGTCGCCGCCGTCGTCGTCGTCGTCGTCATCGTCGTCGTCGTCGGCTTCGTTGACGTCGTCGTCGTCGTCGTCGGTGTCGCCGTTGTCGTCGTCGTCGGCGTCGTCATCGTCGTCGTCGTTGTCATCGTCATCGTCGTCGTCGGCGTCGGCGTCGTCGTCGTCGTCGTCGGTGTCGTCGTCGTCGTCGTCGGCGTCGTCGAAGTCGTTGGAGACGTCGTCGGTGTCGTCGTAGTCGCTGTCGGCGGCGTCGTCGTCGTCGTCGTTGTCGCTGTCGTCGTCGGCGTCGCTGTCGTTGCGAAGTGCCATTTTGTACTCACCGTCACGGTCTTAAGAGATTTTGCGAACCAAGTTGCGGGTGGGTGGGTGGGATGTTTGCGCGAGCAGTGGAGTGGACAACTCATTGCGAACAGACATGAATTCTCCTTTCTAAAAAGAGACTCTCCCCCCGGCGTTATCGTCCCCTCCTTTTCGGGTGTGTAAATCATGTATGATTCTGGCCACATGTCCATCCTAAATATGAACTTACACTGTCCCAGGGGGACCAGGATCGCCCCCCCTTAGATTTCCTCGTTAAAAAACGATACACGAGGACACCTTTTGTTCTAACAGAACACTTTTTCGCGAATCCCTGGCAAAACATGGGACGAAGTGCACACGCGCGCGTCGTCGCGCGCGCATGCCGAAATCCTTCAAAAACCTTCGGTGTCGGAAGGATTTTGCAATCGAGTTTCCAAACAAACTTACAACAACACAGGGTTTCGCAACACTGATTTGCTAAAAAAAGCTTACGCGCGAGCTCTTGCGACATCTTAAGGAAAAAAATGGTTTTTCAAGATTTTCACAACATGCAGCCAGGCGGGCTTCGCGCGCGCGCATGTCGAAATCTGTCGAACGCCCTTGCGCGTGTGCCGACGCGAGAACCCTTCCTGCAAAAATGGGACGAAGTGCAGACGCGCGCGTCGTCGCGCGCGTACGCCGAAATCCTTCAAAACCCGTCGGTTTCGGACGGATTTCAACATCGTGTGTCCAGAAAACATACAAAAACACAAGGCTTCACAACACGGATTTTCAGCAAAAGCGTGCGCGCGCGCTCTTGCATCGTCGTCGTCGTCGTCGTCCTCGTCGCCGTCCTCCCTCCTCCCGCGTCGTCGTCGTCGTCGCCTACGTCGTCCTCTGTCTTTCCTCGTGTTCGTCGTCGTCGTCCTCTTTGGCGTCGTGGTCGTTTCCGTCGTCGTTGTCGCCGTGGTCGTCCTTCCTCCTCCTCCCTCGTCGTCGTCGTCGTCCGTCGTCGGCGTCTCGTCGTCGTCCCTCCTATTTCGTCGCCGTCGTCGTCGTCGTCGTCGTTGTCGTCGTCGTCTTCCCTCCTCCCTCGTCGTTGTCGTCGTCGGCGTCGCCGTCCTTCCTCCTTCTTCGTCGTTCGCGTCGTCGCCGTCCTCCCTCGTCCCTCGTCGTTGTCGTCGTTGTCGTCGTTGTCGCCGTTGTCGTCCTCCCTCCTCCCTCGTCGTCGTCTTCGTTGGCGACGTCGTCGTCGTCTTCGTCGTCGTCGTCGGCGGCGGCGTCGTCGTCGTCTTCGTCGTCGTCGACGTCGGCGCCGTCGTCGTCGCCGCCGTCGTCGTCGTCGTCGTCGTCGTCGGCGTCGTTGACGTCGTCGTCGTCGTCGTTGTCGTCGTTGTCGTCGTCGTCGGCGTCGTCATCGTCGTCGTCGTTGTCATCGTCGTCGTCGTCGTCGGCGTCGGCGTCGTCGTCGTCGTCGGTGTCGTCGTCGTTGTCGGCGTCGTCGAAGTCGTTGGAGATCGGTGTCGTCGTAGTCGTTGTCGGCGGCGGCGTCGTCGTCGTTGTCGCTGTCGTCGTCGGCGTCGCTGTCGTTGCCAAGTGCCATTTGGTACCCACCGTCTTGGTCTTAAGAGGTTTTGCGAACCAAGTTGCGGGTGGGTGGGTGGGATGTTTGCAAGAGCATGGAATGTGTCAAATCATGTGTAAAAAACAGTTACACCTCATAGATTGCACCCTGCAAATTACAGCCCATACGCCGCTGCATCCCATAGATGCACCCCATCGGTTGATACCCATAAGTCGAGATTACACCCCAAACGTACGCTGCACAACACGATATGCACCAATAGATCACACCCCATGTGCTGCGTTAAGCCCGAGGGCATGAAACATTAAATGTCACACTTTCGGCACGAACAATTACATTGCTTCCGCCAACCATCATTATTTCTTGTCTAGTTGGTCGATTGTACGTCCTGCAGGGATAGTAGTGCCGTCGCTACTGGGCGACATACGCTGTGTACGGGTCCATGGCGCACTGAGCGCAGCTTCTGCTTGCACGCAGCTTATTGGTGTCTTGGTTGTTGCGCCCGTTTGAAGACATATACTTGCCGCCCTGGGGTCCATTCGGTTGCAACTCCGTCGAGGTCAAATTCTTACTTTGCCTTGGTCCGAAATCCGGTTTAATGGTTTATACCGTTCATTCCGGTTTAATGCCGCTTAATCCGCGGCCTAATCTGGCGTAGCAGCCTTCAAATGGGGCTAATGTTTTGCTACTCCTTCGGCGAAGACCTCACAGCAGTTGCCTCTTCAGGTCTACGATCCAATCCTGCAGATGGCACATCACCACCACCACCCTGCCTGGCAGAGGACATCCTGTGCCCCAGGACGGTGCGTGGCCTCGGCCAGACGTGCGTATGGCGTACGCACCGTCAAAGGGACCTGGATGTCCCTGGCCAGGCATCCTCCACATACATACATACATACATACATACATACATACATACATACAGACAGACAGACAGACAGACAGACAGACAGACAGACACACACAGACACACACAGACACACATGTACATACATACATACACACATACATACATATGTCTAGAACTCAGTATATATATATATATATATACGTATGCATTCATAAAAAAATAAAACACGTACGCCCTCCAAGATGGATTGTTCCTGGGCCTCAGGGGCAGACGGCGGTGAAGACATTACCACTGCGAGCCAGCGATTTTATACACCGCCGCCGTCCCTGCAGGCACATGCAGAATTCCTCGGAGGGCGTCTGTGCGTATCTACTGTGAAGACCTTGCGGCTGGCGCCGCCGACCCTGAAGGCGGGACCTCCTCCAGGACCCCCGCTGGCGACCCCAGGGGGACCCCAGGGGGGGCGGGGTGGTAATCTGACCCGGGACCCTTCCCAAGACCGCCCCCACCCACAGAGGGGATCCCCCCCTTGCCCCCCCTGCCTGTGTATGATATATATATATATATACACATACTTATATGTGTGTACATATATGTATATATAAATGTGGATATATATAGAGAGAGAGAGAGAGAGAGAGGTATGTGTATATCTATATGTAAATATGTATGTTTACATATATATATACATATGTAAAGATCGCCGCCCCCCCGTCATGGTCACTCGCCAGCGTGTCGCAGCACTCGCGTGGTTCCCCGAAACCACCACAGGCTGGTGCCATCTCTATCTCCCATTGTCCCACATCCGTGATTATATGGTCCTTGGCACGCGTACCTCTTGTATTGTGTATCTATATATTTATAGAGAGAGAGAACAAACAAACCAAACAACAACAACAACAACAACAACAACAACAACAACAACAACAACAACAACAACAACAACAAAACATCGTTGCGTGCAGGACTCTGCGCGGCCTCGGCCAGGAAGGCGTCCACAGCATCTCAGGGGCCCAGATGGCTCTGGCGGGGACCTGTGGTGCCGGGCGTGGCGAGGTTCTGCGGCGGCCGCGCGGCCGGGCCTGCCCTGCGGTGGCGGGAGAGCTCGCCCTGCCGAGCCGGGGGCGCGGGGTGCGGCGGCGGTGGCCGTGCCTCTCAGACTGTTTGCTGCTGCTGCTCTTCCCCTCCCCCCGCGTGGGGCTCAGGGCTGGGCCTCCCTCAGGAGGGAAAACACATACAGAAAATAGTCGTCGATTATCTGGGAACTATGGAAAATACAGGAAGTGGAGGGGAAACCGACACAAAGAAACTATGGGGAATAAGGGGAATCTTTTGATTCTGTCGTCATTTCATTGTGTGTCCCTGGGCGCCTTCACTCCTTCGCTGGGAAGGGTCGCGGTTGTCACAATTGTGCCCCCCTTGGTTCTCGGGGTGAGGATCTTCCTTGCTGCATGACGGCGCGCAGACTGCTGTAGTGCCGAGTCCGACCAGTCTCCCCCTCTGCCCTCCTCTCTCCATTCCTTGTCACGGGGCGAAGATCTCGCGCTTGTGCGTGCAAGGGTTTAGCGTGCTCCAGGCTTCTTTCTGTTTGGGACGGGGCTAGGACGAGGATAGCTCCGTTCCGGAGCGCTGCAGGGCGCTCCCAGGTTCTGGAACGCTCTGAGAAGGCCGCGGCGCCCGAGACATCCCTCGGATGCTGGACTTCAGGGATTCGATCTATCCTCACCCGAGGTTGTCCTCCTCCTGGCTTCGTCATACTGTTCTCGTGCCTTCCACATGCCGGCCGCCAATCGGCGCGAAGCTCGGGGGGCCCCCCCCGGGCGGCCGCTCTTCTCCGCGCGCGCGCGCGCGCCAGGACGTGCTGGCCTGCCTGGCGAACTTCCTGCGAGGCCGCCCCGGCAGCGGGGGTGGGCGGGCCAAGGAGAGGCGCGCACGGGGGCGCGCGCTGGAGCCGTGCGCTGCCAGAGGCCAGCAGGTCCGAGGCGGGGACTCGTCCAGAACTCGGAGGGGGTGGAGGAAATTGGTATGATGGGCCTGTTGTCCACCACCACCACCAGAAGTGAAGGGGGAAGGAGGACGAGGAGGAGGAGGAGGGGGAGGACAAAGAGGAGGAGGAGGAGGAGGAGGACGACGAAGCGGAGGAGGAGGAGGAGGAGGAGGAGGAGGAGAACCCCCTCCCCCTCCAACTTCTGGTGGTGGTGGTGGTGGTGGAAAACAGGCCCATCATGGTACCCATATCCGCTACCCTTCCCTCGATTTCCCCCGCCTGGGCCCCTTACATCAGCTTTTGGCGCTCCGCGCGGATTTCTTGGATCCGCGCCTGGCCCCCCGGCGGCGCCTCTGGCGAAGCCTCTGGCGCGCTCCGCACGCCAGGGAGTGGGTCCAGCGCGGATCCAAAAATCCGCGCGGAGCGCCAACAGTTTATGTTTATGTGCTTCTTTCTTCTTCTATTAAGGGGCCCTCGTCGCCACCTCTGGATCTGCTTCTGAATTCTGGTGAGAGCGCACTCCGGGAGAGGCCCCTTGGCCCCAGGGGTGGCTCCACGGGCCCCAGGGGGCGCCAGGCCGGGGGAGAGAGGCTGAGGGGGGCCTCCTGGGCTGCAGCCGAAGCGCTGGCCTGTGGGCCGCTTCGGCTTCAGGAGGGGCTCTGGTCTTCAGGCCGCTCCTCAGACCTCGTGTTGAGTCGCGCACGCCCTCTACAATGGGGAAGTTCAAAACTTCTCTAAAAATATTCAGGGGACGACTTTTGGACGATGCTTGCGTAAATTTGGCATATGTTCGGGATATGCTTTTTGCTCGTTCAAAATCCGCCTGTAGGGGGACAGGCCCGACCGAAAATCCAGTTGGGCGCAAGGCTGGGGGCGCCCCTCGGGCTGCAGCCAGGGCGCTGGACTGTGGGCCGCTTGGGCTGCGGGAGGGGCCCCGGTGCCCGGGCCGCGCCCCAGGCCCAGAAGTCGCGGCACCCGCTCGTGGCCGAGAGGCAGCCAGAGCGCCGGGCGGGGAGCCGCTTGGGGCTTCGGGAGGAGCTTTTGGGTTTCCAGACCGCTCGCCTCCTCCTCCTCCTCCTCCTCCTCCTCCTCCCCCTCCTCCTCCTCCTCCTCCTCCTCCTCCTCCTCCTCCTCCTCCTCCTCCTCCTCCTCCTCCCCCTCCTCCCCCCACGTCCTTCTCCGAGGATAAATCCGCCCCAGAGCGTCCCAGCACACTCTCAGGGCGCGGCTCCTGGGATCCAGACGCCGGGGAACCCGACTCGTGGCCGAGCCCTGCCGTGGCCGGAGCAGCCGCCACCGTTCCCTGCGTGGCGCTCCCGCAGCGCAGCAGGAGGTCGGGCAGGTCCCTCGACAGGAGGGCAGTGCAAGAGGAGTAACGCATTACACGGGGACGTTTTTAGTTTACATGTATATGTGTACATGTTTGTGTACCTAGAGTGTACACACACATATATATATACATGTATATAATGGTATATATATATATATATGTATGTGCGCAGTTCAAACTGAATGTGGATGTATGTTCACTTACTGTTTGGCCATGCTTTTATTGTTCGTCCAAACACTCCGCCCGTAGGAGGGCAGGCCCGACCGACACGTAGCACGATGGCTGCATGGCCACCCCTGGCAGCACCCCGGAGGGCGGGGGCGCCTCCCTCGGGGGCCGCCCGCGCGCGCGCTCCCTCGGGGGCGCCGCGCTCCGCAGGCCGCTGGCGCGCGCGCGCGCGTCGGTCCGGGCGCCCTTCCCGGCAGCAGGCGAAGCCTCGCTGCGCTCGGCGGCGCTCCTCCCCGCATGCCCCGCGCTCGGCACCGCGCGGGCGTGTGTGTATTTTTCTCCCCCGGCGACACCTGGAGCGCCTGGCAACCAAAGGCACGCACGGAGCCGAAAAAGATGCACAGGGCATTGGACGTCAGAGCGACGGCGAGGGAATGCCCGGCGTCGCAGCCTCTTCGCACGGCTCCCTGCGGACCGATGCCGCTCGGAGCCCCGCCGCAGAGCACGTGCAGTCGTGGGCGGGACACGGGTGCCCCGCGCGGGACAGCTCCATGCTTACCAGCCTCGAACGTATCCCTATCCCTAAGATTGACACGTCAAAAGGCGATGACAATCTTAGGGATTCGCCCTCAAAACATAAGGGAATCCCTAAGATTGGAATCGTGATGAGGAGGTGCCCAGCATAGGGATAGGAATATGTTCCAGGCTGGTAACATGCGACCGCGCATCCACTGGATCGCACCCCAGAGTCCAGGCCGCGAGGGCGTGGCTGCGGATGCCTCCGCCGCCCGTGGTGAGTCCGGGGCCCCAGTGTTGTAGTCCCATGGGGTGCTGGATTTTGGCAGTGGCGTCGGACCTCGGGGATGTTCGGGTCCACGCGCGCGGGGGCTCGAGGCCGAGGGCATCTCTTTGGGGGGGCTGGGCGGCCCCTGGCTCAGGGTGCAGTCGAGCGGGCCCTCGGCCAGGCGAGCGGCAGTCGGATATGGACGGGTCTTGGGCTCCCCAGCAGGGCTTGGGGCTCGGCGACTCTTCTCCAATCGGCGTGCGGGCGTCCGGCCAGAGGCATCGAGATGCGCCGAATTCAATCGCCGTGCGCCTCCAGGCAAGTCCAGGGGCGTCCAGGCAAGTCTGGAGAGCTCGTGGAAGCTCCAGCGCGACTCGAAGGACAGCAGGAACCGGTCAGCCCTGAACGACTTGCATGAGCGCGAGCTGCGGGCGAGCGGGGGCGATCCCCAGGGGCGGGGCGGGGCCCACGCACGGCCCCTCGAAGGCGAGTTCGATGTGCGTCTTCAGCCTTGTGCTCGTCGCGCGCGTCGGCGGCCTTCGGCTCGCGTGGGACGACGTGACCGCGGGCTGTCTCCTCGGTCTCTCGTGCACGTGTCCGCGCTTGGGCGAGCCTTCGCGTGCACGCTCGGGCTCGCCGTCGTCTCCACTGCCTCCTCCTCCTCCTCCTCCTCCTCCTCCCCTCCTCCTCCTCTCTCCCTCCTTCCTCCCCTCCTCCTCCTCCTCCTCCCCTCCCCCTCCTCCTCCTCCTCCCACCTCCTCCTCATCCTCCTCCTCCGCCTCCTTCTCCTCCTCCTCCTCCTCTGCCTGTGCTCGTCTCTGAGTGCGCTGCCTGCCTCAGTCGCACGCTCGCAGTGCCCTTCTGCTCGCGCTGGTAAAAGGGATGCGGCGAGAACGAGACCTCGCTGCAGTCAGTCCTTCCCGGAACCCCGGAGACGCTCAACCAGTTCGCGTCGCATGCCTCAGGGGCGGCCAAGAAGGGGGTGATGAATACGGGGGGGGGATGTCATGGCGTGGGCATGATATTTCCCGAGATTTCATGGCGCCTCTTCTTATTTCATTACGTCCTTGGCCCCCCCCCCTGGGCCGCGCACATGCCCCTGGCCATGATGTGCCCCCCCCCCTCTTGGATGCCCCCCTCCCGGCCGCTCCCGAATATCGGTTGTGGCGTAGAGCATGCGTACACGCGCGAGGGCGATCGACGGCGCGACTTTCCGTTTCACGAATCTTGGGTGCGATGGGGGAGGAGCGCGTCGAGGCGCGCGACCGTGGGCACGGCACAGTACTGTGTGCCTGGTTCGAGATCGTAGGGTGTTGGCGCGCATGTTGTGTGGATAGGTCGAGGTAGGAGGAGGGGTACGAGTTGGGCAGGAGGGAGAGCTGGAGGAGACGTTAATCTATCCAGCCCGTTCGAGTGAGCGAATCAGCTGGCCCCGCCCACCCCCACCCCCCTCCCATGAATAATGCCAATGCTGGCGCAACAGAATATTGGGACTGGCGCATGCTCCCACCTGGCGAACGGAGGTGGCTCGCGCGCCGCCATTCTTCCGACGACGTGGCGGGGGGAACACGCTACGCACCGGCGGCGGCAGACACTCCACAGCATACTCGAGACACATTCGGGGAGGCCCGGAGACCCTACGGGAGATCATGCGGGAGTCCATGCGGGAGACCACGCGGAATATCGCACGGCAGACCAGACGGAAGACCATGCGGGAGACCACGCGGGAGACCATTCCACACCAGAGACCACACAGGAATGCATGGGCCGCCAGCCGCACAGGTGGAGGCACGCACGGGCCTCGCACAGGCGGAGTCCGCGCACAGGCCCCATAGGATGCCGAGCCGTGGCCGCGCACGGGCGGACGCAGACTCCTCGGACGGCTCCTGCGGGGCAGTGCCGAGCGCACGAGACGGCCCCCTCGCGCGCGGCCACCACGTCCGATGGGAGCGGGGACGGCAAAAATGGGGGGCCACATGCGAACCCTACCCCTAACCCCCACGATTTCTGAGGGGGAGGGTGGGGTTCACTTCGCTCGGGCTGCCTGCCTGCCTGTCTGCTTCGCCTCCCCCTCGGCCTCGTGCAGGCGTGCGCATCGCCCGCCGTCTCTATCACGGGCCACGGGAGCTACGCTGAAGTCGGGCCTGTCCCTCCACAGGAGGAGCATTCAAACATAGTTATATACAACAAAGTACGGGGACGATTTTCTATTATGGTTTAACATATTTTCCCATTTGGGGATATTTTTCCGGTATTTGTCCTTTCTCGTCCCAAATCCGCCTGTAAGGGGACATGCCCGACCTAAGGGCACTACGCTGCGAGCTTGCCAGTTCGCAGGTCGGCTCGCGTGGTGTTTCCAGAATGCCTCGCGGCCTTTCGTGCCACATGTTCGAGGCTGCCGCGGTCCATCGAGGGGTGGCGCACGAGCCCGAGGCAGGCCGCGTTTGCACAGGACGACGTACATGCAGTCACACGCTTCGGAGCTGTCTGGGCGAAGCCTGAGTCGATCCAAGGTCTGTTGGGCGACGAAGCGACTTGGCGGTCGTATTTCAAACCTTGGTGCAGTATTCTTTGACTGCTCTGCCTCTTTCCCTCGTCTCCCTTCCCCTCCCCCCCGCTCCCTCCCTTTCCCTCCCCCTCCCCCCTTCCCAGGCTGTCTGCTGTCTTCCGCATCTTGCCCATGGTCTGCCATCGAGCCGCCTGCAGTGCAGTCGACTATTGAAGAGGCCTGACGGCCGGTGCCGCCGACCCTGATCGAAAGGGCTAGGAGTGGGGGGAGGAAGCGGAGGAGGAGGAGGAGGAGGAAGAGGAGGAGGAGGAGGAGGAGGAGGATGATGAGGAGGAGGAGGAGGAGGAGGAGGAGGAGGAGAGGGCCTGCAGTGCAGTCGACTATTCAACACGTCCTTGCTTCGTCTGCATGTGCTGCTTGTGCCCCGCGCGCCGGCGCCTGCCGCAACGGACCCTGCCACTGCGCCTCCTGGGCGCGGCTGCTGTCTGCCCGTCCGTCACCACCCACCAAACCACCCCAACCCAACCCGAAGGCCTCAATTTACCCTCCATTTCCAGTGGGGGGGGGGTCCAGGAGCATCGAAAAAACACATATGGAGCCCATACCCCCCCCAACCCGAAATTCGGGTCTTCGGGTTGGGTTGGGGTGGTCTGGTAGGTAGTCAGGCCGTCGCGGTGCGTCGGACGTCAGTCGTTGCGCCGCTCCCGCCTCCCCCCCTCCTCCGCGAAGCAGTTTCGGGCGACGTCCACGCGGCCCCTGGGCGGAAGCAGCATGGAGCCCGCTCGCGCCGGGCCGCGCTTCCGCTTCCGGACGACCCTGCGAGCGAAAGGGTACGGCAGAGGGGAACAATTCGTGGACCCTCCCCCGTTTCCCCCCAAAAGCTCAAAGTTGGCACGCGCGGGACAGGCTGCAGTCGAAGTGCAGCTCGTTCAGCCCACCAGAAACATTGATCATGGGGGTGGGGGAGCATGGACAGATCAATGCTGCATGCTTTCGCCAATGTCTTCCGAGGCCTGTACGTTCGGATGCAACTCCTGGGAGGTCAAATTTTGATTTTGCCCTGGTTCAAAATCCGGTTTAATCTGGCTTACTCCGGCTTGATCCCGCTTAATCTGGTTTAAGCTGCGTAATCCCGCTTAGTCCGGCTCCATCCTGCTTAGTCCCAGGCCCACTCCGGCACAACAGCTCCCAACTGGGGCTATAAATCCTCCTTACTCTTTCCGGCGAGAACCTCCCAGTAGCTGCTTCCTACTGCACGGGCCGCGCCAGTGCGGCAGCGCCTCCTGCCCTGGCATCGCTCGGACGTGTGCACTCTTCCTTCGGCGAGGGCCCTCGAGGAGCATCCTTGATCACCCGGCGAAGACACCGCGCACGGAACCGAACAAAAGCACAGGGAATGGACGTCCGAGCGCTGGCGAGTTGCAGTCGAGGCCCGCGCCGCGCCTCGCGCGCGAGCGCCGCCCCTTGGCGCCGCGGGCGCGCGCGGCCCCGCCTCGAGCCGACGACGACCCCCGGGCGAGCGAGAGCGCGGAGCGCGCGCCGCGGCCCCGGAGCGGGAGCGGCGCCGCTCTCTCGGACGAGGTGGGCGCGGCGCTCGGGCGGGAGCTTTGCATCTCTCAGGAGGGGAAAAAACACACAGACACAATGAATCGTCGATCCCCCAAAAGAAAATATGGGAACATATGGGCAGTGTGTGGGGGGGGGGGAAGACGAAAACCCCCAATATATATATATATATAGGAAAATATGGGGGATATTTTTATTTGTGTGCATTTGTTTGTGTGTCCTGGGGCCCCTGAAGCTGCAGCCCGCCCGCTCGCGCGCCGCCGCGCGGCCGACGCATCGGCGAGCGGCCGGCGTGCTCCGCGCTCCCCCGGTCCCCAGCCACCAAGCCACCCCCAATCCCAACCCGAAGGTCCAAATGTGCCCTCGATTTCCAGTGGCGGGGGGGGGGGTCGTCAGGAGCGAAAGAAGGACGTACATGTACATGAGTCCACGCTGGTTTCGAGAGTACGCATTGCGCAAATGTTCGTACAACGCGGCCGGTCTCGCGGATCGAGGGGCCGTGTTCATGTACATAGCTGGGCGCGTACGTCCTTTGTGGGCTCCCTAGGTCGGGGGACATCGAGAAAACACACATGGAAACCGTACTTACCCCCCCAAACCCGAAGTTCGGGTCGAATCCGGATCTTCGGGTTGGGTTGGGGTGGTCTGGTAGGTAGTCAATCGGGGAAGCACGGTTCGCGGGAAGTCTTCCGCGGCGCTGGGGCGGGAGCGGCTTGTCGGTCTGTCGCGCGCCAACGTGCGCGGTGCCCCGCTTCCGCGACGCGTTGTGCAACAATCGGCGACGCGACGTCCAGGCCGAAGTGGAAATCCTTGGCTCGGTGTTTCTGTAACTGGGTAGGATGGAACTGTCCGGGTGTGATCCCCATCGGACGGCAGCTAGGTGGCCAGGTAACAGAAAGCGTATACAACAGAAGCGGATAGGGATGTGAAGCCGAGGAGGAGGAGGAAGTCCTGCGACCGAACCTCACCCTTGCGGGTTCAATCGCCGCTGGGGTATCAGGACACCCCCGGGGGGGCTCATTGGCTGCGTACGTCTGTCATATGAGCCCCAGCCGGGTCCATTTTCACCACCCCCAGGGGTCCCAGGACATCGGTTCCCCAGGCTGTGTGAGTATGCATGGGTTCTCGCCTCGCATAACAGTCTTCGGAAGAGCAGTACGTTTGTTGCTTCTGCCCGTGAGGTGACATTGCTCGAGTGCCGCTGGCCAGGCCTGGTAACCGTACGCACGCGCGGGTCTCTTCATTGTGTTCCTTTCTTGCCGCCCTCCCTTCACAACTTCAACGTCTAACAGCGTTGTATGCAGACCTGCATTTCTGCAGGCAGATTTGTTGCTCGAGGACTGCTGTCACGTTCGATGGTCGCCGCGAGCTTGGGGAAGCGGTCCGGCGAGCCCCTCTGTGTGCTTCGCACGCGTTTGCTGTGGTGGAGGCAGGGAGGAGTCTTCGGAATAGAGTGGGGGCGCGCCTCAAGAAACCATCTGATTTTCGCTTCGTTCTGCGCGGTGACTTCCCGCGGCCGTCAATGAAGCTGATTCGTTCAGGATGCTCGGGTTTTTCCCTCAGGCGCACCTCGCGCGCGGGTTTCCAGGGTTGGGGCTTTCCTGCGAGGGTCTCTTGCGACCGCGCCCGCACTGCATGAGCAGCGCGCGGACTCGCGCTGTGCGCAGGCCACCCGACGGAGTTCGTGATCGTGCTGCTTCGGCGCGCCCCCCCCCCCCCCCCCCCCGAGGAGGAGGAGGAGAGGAGGAGGAGGAGGAGGAGGAGGAGGAGGAGGAGGAGGAAGAGGAGGAGGAGGTGGGAGGAGGTGGAGGAGGTGGGAGGAGGAGGAGGAGGAGGTGGGAGGAGGAGGAGGGGAGGTGGAGGAGGAGGAGAAGGAGGAGGGGGGTGCTGCGAGTGGGGGCGACCCCGCGCCCGCCGTCGGCCCCCCCTCGCGCGGCGGCTCGCGGGCGGGGGTCCGCGGTGCAGGGGGCGGGCTCGTGGGCGGAGTGGGGCGGGCGGGATGCAGGAGGAGGAGCGAGCGGAGGCTGCGGGGGGGAGGGCGAAGGAAGGCGCGGAAGGGGAGGAGGGAGGAAGGGGAGGGAGGAGGGAGGAAGGACGGAGGAGGAGGAGGAGGACGAGGAGGAGGAGGGTGAGAAGGAGGGAGGAGGAGGATGTGGAGGAGGAGGACGAGGAGGAGAACGAAGGAGGAGGGTAAGCAGGAGGAGGAGGAGGAGGAAGAGGAGGAGGAGGGAGGAAGTAGAGGAGGAGGAGGAGGAGGACGAGGAGGAGGAGGAGGAGGAGGTGGAGGGACGAGGAGGAGGACCAGTGTAAACCAAAGTGTCATCACCGATGTTGGAGTAAGCCCTTCGTCCAAGCTCCCGCTTCATAGGCCCTGCAACGGTTCATTTCCATTGATGGAATTGCCTCGTTGGAAAACACTTGTTTGAAGACCCTGAAGCATGGCATGACATTGGTCGCGGGATTCCAACGCCACGGATCAACCTGACTGTTGCGTCTGGACGGTCCTGAACCGTACCAGAATTCAACGTAATTGTTGCACCCGCATCGTCCTGAATCCTTCCAAACTATCAGTTGTGGTACGTTGATGATGGGAACCAGTGAAACTCATGTAAATGCTTAAAACAAATGTGCGCGGCGCCCAGGCGAGATCCACATTTTGAAAACGACCCGCCCTCAATGTGTGAAGCTCTTGCAACTTTTGAATGCGAATGTGCGCCGCGCTAATGCGAGAGCCACATGTTGAAAAGGAGCCGCCTTCGATCCGTGAAGTTCTAGCAATTTTCAAAACAGAATGTGCGCCGCGCAAATGCAAGAGCCACATTTTGGAAAAGGAGCCGCCTTCAATCCGTGAAACTGTTGCAAATGTTTAACACGAATGCGCGGCGCGCTTAGGCGAGAGCAACATTTTGAAAGCCACCCGCCCTCAATGCGTGAAGCCCTTGCAAATGTTTAAAGCGAGTGTGCGTCGCGCTATAGCGAGAACTACATTTTGAAAACCACCCGCCTTCACTCCGTGAAACTCTTGCGTTGTTTCTGTGTTTGTGCGCCGCGCTCATGCGAGAGCCACATTTCGAAAACCTCCCGCACTCCATCTGTGAAGCTGTTGTCAATTTTAAACTTGAGAGTCGTAAATGGTGAGGCAGTCTCAGGCGAAACGCCCGGACCGCTCTAAAAAATTGCCTCGGGGTGCGACTGGGAGAAGTAATTTATAAGGAAAAGGAAGAAAGGAGGAGGAGGAGGAGGAGGTGGGAGGAGGAGGAGGAGGAGGATGAGGAGGAGGAGGAGGAGGAGTAGGAGGAGGAGGAAGGAGGAGGAGGAGGCTGCTGCGAGTGGGGTCCGCGGTCGGGCGCGCGCCGCTGCCGCGGGCGGAGGCCCGAGGTTCCGCCCTCCTGCGGAGGACTCTTCGGCGCGCCCCGGCGAAGCCGCGGCTGCAAGGCCTGGCGCCTGTCGCCGTCGGCATCGGTGGTCGCAAGGCCGCCGTGGCAGATCCCCAACTACGTTTAAGTCGGGCATGTCCCTCTACAGTAGTCAAGAACTCGTCTGGGGAGTTTTTTAAAATAAAAAATTAAGCATATATATATATATATATATATATATATATACGTCGAGATATATCGATTTTTGTTTGGGAAAAAGTAGGTTTGAGCATTGTTTTGTCAATTCTGGCTATTTCTGATGTTTCGCCCGAAATCTGCCTGTAGGGGGACATGCCCGACCTAAAACTACGTTTATGATGCTCCAACCTACTGTAGCCCGAAGCACCAGAAAGAATTCGAGCACCGGGAAGGTACCAAAGCCCAAGGGATTCCACGTCGGGCCATGGGAGACACTCGTTCGACACTGTTCCGACACTGTTTCGTCATTTTTTCCGGCTGCTCGAATTGTTTTCTGGGATGTGGTGATGGGGGCAGCATAAAACTACGTGCTGATTTTTTCTGTCCTCAGCTGCTCCTGGGCATTCCCAGGCGGCGCCGGCGCGAAGCCTGACGGTGCCCGGAGGGGGCGGAGGGGCTGGCACGTCACGGTCGCGATCGCGGCTCGTTGGAAAGCGCTCTCCAGCAGAAGGAGAGCAGCTGTACCCGTGCGGTCAAGAACGCCTGCTTCGCGTATCGCGCCGCCTTTTGGGCGGCGCCTAGGTGCGACTGCTTTCGAATGTGGAGCATTTTGCTCAGTGCACGTGCACCGCACGCTTCGTGTGCAATTAGCTTTGTACCGCCGTCCCGGACATCGCCCGTTGCCGCCAGACCGTTGTCGCGCGGCCGCCGACCAAAAAAGTATCGCGCCGCCGGCTCTGGCCCACGCTTCGGCGCGGCGCGCGGAGCATTTCCCGATGCCCGGTCGTCAGTGCCCTGAGCTGTTCCCGGCCTCTCTCCTTGTATGAGGCAGAGCGGCGATCAGCCTGCAGGGCGCGGCGTGTCGCAGGGGCCGCCGCCACGACATAGTCCAAGCAGGAGCTCCTGGCCGTAGCCCAGATCTCGTAATAAAAGGGAGGGGGTCTGGACCCTCCCAGACGAGAAGTTTCAGACCCCCCCCGTGGGAGAACCCTCCAAAACATCGTCCCCAGACCCCCCCAGGCCCTCCAAGATAGCCTGGAAGAGACCCCCCCCCGAAATGAGACCCCCCTCCCTTTATTACGAAATCTGGAGTAGCCCTGGGCGTTTCCCCCTCTGTATGTTCACCGGTCCCACGCAGCCCGTTTTGGCTCCTACCGCGCCGCCTGCAGCGTTGTGGGATGGCGGGGGGCGTCGGTGAACACGCACAGGTCAGTGCTAACAAGCGTTCTGAGGAGAACCGGTTTGAGAACCTGAATTCAGACCCGGGCGTCTCACGTTTTTCACACCAGGGGTGCTCGCGCGGTTTCGGGCCCCGGAGACTTCACGGTCGATCCGGCTTGATAAACATGCCGCAGTATAATGGGGTCTGTGGCTCTGGTCACACTTTCCAACCATCCTGTGGTGTTAGGTCCTCGTTTTGAAGAGACGGCCCCCGCGATCCTCATCTCTTCCTCTTTCCTCCTCATCCCCCCCTTCTCCCTCCTCTCTCCGCCCGTCCGCCCCTCACTTTGGCACACTCCTCACACGTTTCGTGGCCCCACAGGGGGCTCCACCTCAGGCCCCAGTGGCTGCGCTCGCATGACACCACCGCGCCCATTTCGGCACACCCTTGACACGTTTCGTGGCCCCACTGGGAGCTCCACCGAAGGCCCCAGCGGCTGCGCTCGCATGACACCACCGCGCCCATCTCGGCACACCCCTGACACGTTTCGTGGCCCCACTGGGAGCTCCACCGAAGGCCCCAGCGGCTGCGCTCGCATAACACCACCGCGCCGATTTCGGCACAACCTTCACACATGTCGTGGCCCCATACGGAGCTTCATCGAAGGTCCCGGTGGCTGCGCTCGCATGGCACCACCGCGCGCGCCCATGTTGGAAAAAGCGTGTCCAGCTGATGCTGGCGGAAAATACCCGGGGGGGGGGTCACTAGGGGTTTCCAACCAGACCCCCCCCCTCTCGAAAACCGCGGGGGGGTCACTAGGGGTTCCAACCCCGCCTTCCCCCCCCCCCCCGGCTCATCATGAAAAAGGAGGCGGGGTCACTACGCGTTCGAACCTCTCCCTCCCCCCCCTCTTGGAAAACCGGGGGGGGTCACTAACTGTTCGAGTCCCCCCCTCCTCCCCACCTCCCCCCTCGCCGCAACGACTCCCCCTCCTCTCCCACTCCGGATGGGGGACTGGTGGGGACAGTGGTTGGGACGGTGGTGGGGATGGTGGTGGGGAGTGGGGACAGTGGGAAGAGTGGAACTGTGGTGGGGACAGTGGTGGGAACAGTTGGGGCAGTGCGGCAGTGGTGGGGGCACTGGCGGGGACAGTGGGGACAAAGGTGGGGACTGTGGGTACAGTGGGACAGTGGTGGGGACAATGGGGACAGTTGGACAGTGGTGGGGACGGTGGTGGTGGGGACATCAGTGGGACAGTGGTGGGGACGGTGGTGGTGGTGGGGACAGCAGTGGGACAGTGGTGGGGACGGTGGTGGGGGGGACAGTGGTGAGGGCGGTGGTGAGGACGGTGGTGGGGACCCAGGAGTCTTTTGCTGGCGGCGGGGGGGGAGGGGTTCGAACCGATAGTGACCCCCCCTCGGTTTTCTGGAGGTGGGGGGGGGTGGAGGGGGGTTTGAACCAGTAGTGACCCCCCCTGGTTTTCCGAAGAGGGGGGGAGGGAGGACGGGTCCAGGGGACGGGGGGGAGGGAGGGGGGACCCCTGTGGTCCGGAGAAAGGGGGGAATTTCCAGAGTAAAGCGGCGGTGGAACACGCTCTCTCCCATGTTGGCACACCCCTCGCACGTTTCGCGCCCCATACGGAGCTCCACCGAAGACGATACCAACAATTGCGTTACTCACAACTGCATATGGTTGGGTCGTTCGCCAGGATCATTTTCTGTTGCGTGGTGTTGCATTGGTTTTCGCGTCGTCGGATCTCGTGGAAGGGGTCCTGAGGGAAAGAGGTCTTCAGAGATCTCTCCTCTCTTTCGGCCTTCTGGTGTTATATTGGTCCTGCGGAAAGCTCTGGGGCCCTGGGACCTGCTGGCCAGTGACCCTTCGCCAGAGTGGCTGCTGACCAGCGACCCTTCGCCAGAGTGACCCATCGCCAGAGTGGCCGTTGGTGCGGGCCCACAGGGTTCCCCCAGCGAAGGAGGATCGGGGAGGAGGAGGAGGAGGAGGAGGAGGAGGAGGAGGAGGAGCAGCAGGAGGAGGAGGAGGAGGAAGAGGTGGATGAGGATGGGGAGGAGTAGGGGGGAGGGGAGGAGGAGGGGGAGGGGGAGGGGAAGGGGATGAGGAAGGGGAGAGGGACGGGGGATGGGGGGGCACCCCCTCTGCTCGAGGGACGAGGGTTTCCGAGGGAGGGGTCGCCCTGGAGCGAAGCGCGCTGGAGCTCCAGAGAGAGCGGGCCGCGCAGAGGCGCGACCACGCCAGGGGCCTGGCGGACCCGCAAGGGCTGCGGGAGCTGCTGGCGGGCTCCGGGCTGAGGCGCCGACGCGCACGCCGCCGCCGCTGCCCGCCGTCGTCGCCGCCGCCGCCGCCGCCGCGGTTGTCGTCGACGTCGTTGTCGCCGTCGTTGTCGCCGTCGTGTCGTCTTCTCCGCTGCTGACGTCGTCGCCGCGGCCGTCTTCGTCGTTGTGTCCGCCGCCGCCGCCGCCGTCGTTGCCGCCGTCGTCGGCGGCGGCGGCGGCCAGTAATCGTCGCTGTCGCCGCAGCCGTCGTTACCGCCGTCGTCAGCGGCGGCGCCGCCGTCGTCGTCGCCGCCATGGTCGTCCTTGTCGCTACCGTTGTCGTTGGTGGCGCGGCCATTGGGTATTCCGAGTTGGCGAACACCCAGGAGTTCTACACAGGCAGAGAACATCCCGTCACAATGGGCGTGAGAGTTTCGAATGGCCCTCGACAGTCGAGCAATGGTTTATTGAATGGCCATGCAGTCCAGTCTCACAGCAACAGCATCTTGCATGCACCCCCGAAAAGGTCGTAAGACGGCAACCGGAACGCAAGTCCACCCGAGGGAAACATTGGCGACCGAGCAGCGCAAGGACAAACTCACGCATGCAACCGCGACCTGATCGCGAGCCGCTTCGGACCAGCGGGTGATGGCTACGTTGAGGCGAGGTGTCCGCCGTCGTCGCGCCGTGGGCCAAAGGCGCGCGCTCCTGCTATAGCAGGGCGTGAATCGCACGGCGGGTAGGCCTGCCAGGCCCGCCGTTCTCCAGCCCGCTCGCGCCTTGCCCGTGTCCTCCCAGCGCGGCTTCCTCCCAGCGCGGCGCCGCCTGCCACGCCAGCGGCCACGACGCGGCGGTGCCCGGCCCGTCGCGCAGTGGGCGTTGCAGTGGGCACCTTCTCAGGCCAGCCACAACTGGGGGAGCTGTGGTCCTTGCCCCCCTGGGGAACCCATCGATTTCGACACCCCTCTCTCGAGAGCGTCGACGCGATGGGTTCCCCCACGGGGGAAGTAAGGACCACAGCTCCCCCAGTTGTGGCTGGTCTGCTTCTGGGGGGTAAGGACCACAGCTCCTCCAGTTATGGCTGGTCTGCTTCTGAACCACGTCACCGGCGATGGCACGGAGGACGGGGGCGAAGGTGGCGGGACGCCGTCTTGATCTCCGCGCCAGGCGCCGAGGCGCTCGCCGAGCCGCCCCGACAGCGGGCCAGGCCTTCGCCCGCAGGCGCGACCGCTCGCCCTCTTCCCCGTCCGCCTTCATCCCTGTCCTTCTAGATGATTCCTGCTCCTCCTCCTTCTCCTCCTCCTCCTCCTCCTCCATTTCCTCCTCCTCCTCCTCCTCCTCCTCCTCCTCCTCCTCCTCCTCCTCCTCCCCGCCCCCGCCCGCCCTGGACGGCCATGGCCGCGCCCGCCGCCCTCGTCCGCCCCCGCCCGCCCTCGACGGCCAGCGCCTCCTCCGCCATCCCTTTCCTCACAACATAGTTCCTCCGTGTCGCAAGCACCTAGCTGTTTACACCCGACAACCCGAAGACAGGAGGAGGAGGAGGAAGAGGAGGAGCTGTCGGGTATAAACAGCTATCCCGTCAGCGGAGCTGTCGGGTATGAACAGCTAGATGTTTGCATTCTGTCAGCGGCGCGGTCGGAGAGAGTGGGGCAAGAGAGACAAACAAAAAACACATCCTCCGTGTCGCACCCCGAGACGTGTCCATAAGGGGGGCGCAGCCGGGCGTATCGCTGGAGATCTCACGGGTGGTGGTCCTTGAGCTGAGAGCGTGCGGCAGTTTCCCAGGTGCAGAAGCGTTTGTCCCAATCATCGTGTGGTGTCGGGTCTTCGTTTGGAAGAGTGAGCGCCCCGCGTTCTTCCTTCCTTCCTTCCCCCCTCCTCCCTCCTCCCTCCTCCCATCCCATCCCTGCCTCTGCCCTCCACATCTCTGCTTAGGCTAGGCGTATCCCTCACACGCTTCGTGGCCCCAAAGGGAGCCTCATAGTAGGCCCAAATGACAGCGATCGCATGGCGCCACCGCGCCCATTTCGGCAATCCCCCCACACCCCCACTAGCTGCGCTCGCATGGCACCACCGCGCTGCTTTCGGCACACCCTTCACACGTTTCGTGGCCCCCCAGGGAGCCCCACCGAGGACCCCACTGGCTGCGCTCGCATGGCACCACCGCGCTGCTTTCGGCACACCCTTCACACGTTTCGTGGCCCCCTAGGGAGCTCCACCGAAGGCCCCAGTGGCTGCGCTCTCATGGCACCACCGCGCCCAGTCCAGCACATCTCTGACGAGCATCGTGGCCCCATAGGGAGCTCCACCGAAAGTCCACATGCCAGCGCTCGCGTGGCACCACCGCGCCAATTTCGGCATACCCCCGACGAGAATTGTGGCCCCATAGGGAGCTCCACCGAAGGCCCAAATGCCAGCGCTCGCATGGCACCGCCGCGCCCGTTGCGGCACACCCCTCACGAGCATCTTGGTCCCCACAGAAAGCTCCACCGTGGGCACAAGTGGCCGCGCCCATGTCGTCACACCCCTCCAAGGCTCCAAAGTTTCGCGGCCCCATGGAGAGCTCCACCGATTGCCCAGTGCCGGCGCTCGCATGGCAACCCCGCGCCCATTTCGGCGCACACCTCACACGTTTCGTGGCCCGCTAGGGAGCTCCACAGAGGGCCCCACTGGCGGTGCTCGCATGGCACCACCGCGCCCATTTCGGCACACCCCTCACACGTTTCGTGGCCCCCTAGGGAGCTCCAACGACGGCCTCAGTGGCTGCGCTCGCATGACACCACCGCGCCCATTGCGGCACACCCCTCACACATTTCGTGGCCCCCTAGGGAGCTCCACCGAAGGCTTCAGTGGCTGCGCTCGCACGACACCACCGCACCCATTTCGGCACACCCCTCACACGTTTCGTGGCCCCTCCATGGGGGGAGCTCCGCCGAAGGCCCCGATGTTTGCGGCCGCACGGCGCCACCGCACTTATATCGGCACACCCTTCACAATGATCGTGGACCCATAGGTAGCCTCATCGAGGACCGAAATCATAGCGCTCGCATGGCGCCACCGCGCACATGTCGGCACACCCCTCACACGCTTCGTAGCCCGCTCGGGAGCTCCTCCGAGGGCCCCACTGGCTGCGCTTTCATGGTATAACACCGCGCCCTTTTCTGTACACCCCTCACAAGCTTCGGCGCCAGAGGGAGCCCCACCGTTTGCCCCAGTGGCTGCGCTCGCATGGTGCCACCGCGCCCAATGCGGCACACCCTACAAGTTCTTCGTTGCGCCATGAAGGTGTCCACAGAGGGCCCCAGTGGCTGCGCTCTCATGGCACCACCGCGCCCATTTCGGCACACCCCTCAAAAGGATCGTGGTCCCACAGGGAGCCCCACCGAAGGCCTACATGCCAGCGCCCTTATGGCCCACAGGGAGCTCCACCGAAGGCCCACACCCCTCAAACGTTTCGTGGCTCCATAGGGAGCTCCACCGAGGGCCGTAGTGGCTGCGCTCGCATGGCATCACCGCGCCCATGTCGGCACACCCCTCACACGTTTCGTGGTCCTATAGGGAGCTCCACCGAAGGCCGCAGCGGCTGCGCTCGCATGACACCATCGCACCCATTTCGGCACGCCCCTCACACATTCCGTGGCCGCATGGAGAACTCCACCTAGTGCTCCAGTGGCGGCGCTCGCATGGCATCACCGCGTCCATTGCGGCACACCCCTCACACGCTTCGTGGCTCCATAGGGAGCTCCACCGAAGGCCCCGGTGTTTGCGCTCGCATGGCACTACCCCGCCCATGTTGGCACACCCCTCACGAAGATCTTGGCCCCATAGAGAGCTCCACCGTTTGCCCCAGTGGCTGCGCTCGCATGGCACTTCCGCGCCCATTTTGGCACACCCATTACGAAAACCGTGGCCCCATAGGGAGCTCCACCGACAGCGGCACCCACAACGCGGTAATCACAGTTGCGTATGGTTGGGCCCCTCTGCAGGAGATCTTCTTTGTTGTTGGACATGCGGGTCCCGCCTTAGCGCCGCTCACATTCCTTTTTAACATTTCACAGGCGTTTCGCTGAGGGAGGGCGGGCAGTTATCAACATGTGGCTCTTGCCTTAACGCCACGCAGACTAATCTTAATCATTGTGCGGTTTCACGTATGAAGGGTGTTCCGTTCTCGAAATGTGTATTTCGCCGTCTCGCCGCGCGCATTCGTTGTAAGTGCCCATCGCCTTGTCAAGGATTCTTCTGGTAGACGTCCCAGGAATGTTTTTTGTTGTATCTGTATTTCCGTTGCGATGTAAGACGGCCAGGACACAACAGTGACGCTGCCCCGCGGTATTGAAGTTCCAGAAATGGTGTTCTGGAACGTTTCAAGAAAGCCTCTGGCGCAACAGTAACGTTGATTCGCGGCGTTGATGTTCCAAGATGGGTGTTCTGGCACGGTTCAGGGTTTCCAGACGGTTATTGTCCAACAGGGCAATTCCGCCAGTGAAAATGAATTCTTGTAGGGACTTGTGAAGAGGGAACTTGGAGGGAGGGTGTATTGCAGCATCGTTGGTGAGTCTTGGGTCTACACTGGTCCTCGTCCTCCTCGTCTTCCCTCCCTCGGCGAAGGAGCAGGACAGCTCCAGCCCCCATTGCGCCTCCTGCGATGCCGAGCAGTTCCGTATTCCTGCGTTGGGGCTTGTCACACTGACATTGAGCCTCCAAGGACGAAGGGACGTGGTCCTGAGGGAATCGGGATCGTGAGCTATGATGTTCCAACCGACTTTAGCCTTGACCGCAAAAGGCACCAAGACAGTTCCGAAACTCGAGGCTTTTCGCGCGTCGGGCCCTGGGAGACACTCGTCGGACACTGTTTCGACACTGCTTCGCCACTCGTTCGACACTTTTCCGGGTGCTCGGATTTCTTTGTTCTGGGATGTGGTCTCTAAGCGCGATGAGAGCAGCATAGAATCGTGAGGTTGGTTCGCCGTGTTCGGCCTCGCGGGAAGCCTTCCAGTGTTTCGGGGGGGCCGTGGCGCAGCGACACGGGACGAGGGACAAGAGTCCTGGGGAAAGCTTTTCGGCCCAGGGTTCTCCATGGTTTTTTGTATGCTTCGGGCCAGCCTGATAGTCTGAGGAGTGGACTTCCCCAGAATCTGAAGTGGCAGGCTGGTTTTCCACCACCACCACCACCAGAAGTAGGATGGGGAGGGGCTACTCCTCCTCCTCCTCCCCCTTCTCATCCTCCTCCCTTCCCCCTCCAACTTATGGTGGTGGTGGTGGTGGAAAACAGGCCCAGCCCTGGTCCTGGAGTGTTCTTCGTGTGGGGTGTTCCACCCTAGAGTGTCTTCTGTTGTGTTGGGCACCTCCCGGGGGGACTTCGGCCTCTGGCCTTCGGCGAAGGGCCGGTGTTCTTGAGCCACGCTCTCATGGCCTAACTGTGTATCGGTCGCGCTAGCGGAGCCCTGGGGGCCGCGTTCTGTTTTAGATTTACAGGAGGAGGAAGGGGAGGAGGAGGAAGGGGAGGAGGAGGAAGGGGAGGAGGAGGAGGAGGAGGAGGAGGAGGAGGAGGAGGAGGAGGAGGAGGGGGAGGAGGTCGCACTCATGGCCGAACTGTACGTTGGTGCAGCTTCCTGTTGCGGTCCGGCCAGGCTGGTACCGTTTGGGAAGGACGGCCTCGACGCCACGGTCGAGTCGGCACGCCATCAGATGATGCCTGTGCGTTGCCATCTATGTGGATGTTGTGTTGCTCTTGCCTGCGATGCAGCGGAGGTGTCTGGATCACGAAGGCTCAGGAGCCAGCCAGCGGCAGAGATGCTATGCAGCAGAAGTCGGACGCCCTTTTTCTGTCGGCTCGTGTATTGGACGCCGTGTGCCAGCTGGAACCACCGATTGGGACTACTGACGCTTTGCTTATCCCCCCCCATCCATCTAGAAATGATGCCCAAGGCGGTTCGTATTGATCGGGGAAGCGAGGGAGCATGCAGTGTAATAGAAAAGGGGGCCAGCGAGAAAACCGAAGATCGAGATCAGCCTGAGGACGTCCAGGACCATAAATGCCCGCGCAGATCTTTCGATGTGGAGCCTGTTGCCAGCTTACCTGGGCCATCTAGAGTCCTCTTGGGGCCATGTTAGAGGCCTTCAGGGCTCTCTTGGGGTCCTCCTGGGCTCCATCTTGCAGGCCTTGAGGGTGCTCGTGACCCAGTCAGATTCAAAGCAAAAGCCTCTTGAGGCGTCTCTGGGGCGTTTTGGACGCTCTTGGGGCCGTCTCCGAGCCCTCTTGGGCCTCTCTTGGGGCTTTCTTGGGCGATCTTGGAGCCATCTTGGGCCTCAGAAGCCCATAGGACGGGAAAAGGCTAGAAGACTTTGTAAGGACTTCGGCATCTCGGGGACTGTGTGGCCACTTGGAGCCCTCTTGGGGCGGTCTTGGAACCTCTTGGAGCCATGTCGGAAGCTATGGAAGACGCCTGCGGCGAACTACCGCCGCCCCCTGCTTGTTGGAATCGCCCATGTGGCCGAGCGTTATGGCAAGAGCTCTGCCACGCTATCGGACCATGTGTTCGCCCAGCCGTTGTGGAAACCTTTCGGGGAACACTTGGGTGGGGATAGCGGGGAAGTCCAGTAGGAGGAGGAGGAGGAGGAGGAGGAGGCATCTTGGTAGCCTCTGGGGCACTCTTGGGGCCTCCTGGAAGCTTCCTGGACGCACCTGGGGTAGGCTTGGGCGGTTTCGGAGGCGTCTTGGGCGGACTTGGAGCTATCTGTGACTCCCTCGGACCGTCTTGGAGACCATCTTTAACCATCTTGGGCGAGCTTGCGGGCCATCTTGGCCGTCTTGGAGGCCACGTAGGCCAAAGCCAAGAGGATAGGATTCAGCACGCCGGGCATTCCTGTGGCAAGCCAACAGGGGGCAGCGAGTTTTGTGGCCTTCTGCCCATCCTGCCACCGTGATTGGGCTGTAGGTATGCAGCCTATTGGATATTCGCTGGGATCTCGTAGGAAACTTTGCCTCTTGGGAGGCCACTTGGGGGCCGTTTGGGAGATTCTTGGGCCCTTCTAGGAGCCTCTTGGGAGCCTCCTGGGGCCTCTTGGCTCTTGGGGGCTTCTTGGGCCCCTCTTGGGGCCTCCTGGGGGCTTCCTGGGGCGGAAGGCTCGGGTTTTCGGTTCGCGTTCCCTCTTTTGGGCCCCTTTGGGGGCCGTTTTGGGGCCCTCTTGGGCCGTCTTGGGGGCGCTCTTGGGCAGTTTGGGGCCCTCTTGGAAGCCTCTTGGGCGGTCTTGAGGCGGTCTTGGGGGCCTCTCGGGGGGAATAAAACCGATCGCAACCTCTTCGGACCGTTCAGGAACCACTTCGGACCGATTACATCCACTGGAAGCGGATTGATTACGACGTCTAGGATTCCTAGCGTAGTCCTGCAAGGGGAACGCCGGATTACAACCAGGAGTGTGTGCCTCAGCTTCCCTGGGCTTGAAAGACTCTTGTGGATTCCCGCAGGATTCTTGAGGATCTTTGCGGGTGCCTGAAGGATTCCCAAGAAGGATTCTTGAGGATTCCTGAGGGATGCTTGAAGTTTCGTGAGGATTCTTGCGGATACATGAAGGCCTGAAGGATTCTAAGGATTCCAGGGGGGTTCTCGAGGGTTATTGAGGATTCTTGTGGATTCTTGAAGGATCCCTGAAGGATTCTTGAGGGAGGGTTCATGAGGGCTTCTGAAAGTCTCTTGAGGATTTCCTGGGGGGTTCTTGCGGAGTCCTGAAGGATCCCGAAGGGTTCTGCCGGATTTCTGAGGGTTCTTGAGGATATCTATCGATTCCTGAAGGATTCCTGAAGGTTTCGTGAGGTTTCATGTGGGATTCTTGACAGTTCTTGATGATTGCCTGAGAGCTCCTTGGGGATCCCTGAAGGAATCCGGAAGCATGCTCTAGCATCATTGAGGATTATTGCCGGTTCTTGAGAATTGCTGACAGTTTCTTCTGGATTACTGACAGTTCTTCTGGATTACTGACAGTTTCTTCTGGATTCCTGGAGTTTCCTGCAGGATTCGTGCAGGATTCCTGGAGGTTGCTTGCGGCATTCCTAAAAAGGATCCCTGGAGGATCCGCACAGGGTGCCTGAAGGACTCCTGAAGGTTCCTGATGGATCCCTGCAGGATTCCTGAAGGATCCCTGAAGGATTCCTGAAGTATTCTTGGAGGGTTCCTGCAGGATTCCTGCAGGATTCCTGAAGGATTGCTGGAGGATCCTTGGAGGATTCCTGAAGGATCCTACATCGGATTCCTGAGGGATTCCTGATTCTTGGGGGATTCCTGCAGGCCTCCAGGGGCCAGAGCACGAAACGGGCCGCCAGGGGCCAAAGGACGTCCTCCCGTGGCGTCGTCATTCCTCATGCGTTCTCCGTCGTGGTCGTGCTGTCAGTCGCCCGTCGTCAGTGGTCCGTCGTCGCCGTGCTCTCGCGTGTGCGCGCCGACGCCCGTGGGGAATGGGAATAGAGGGAGGTGTAGGAGGAGAGGGAGGAAGAGGAGGAAAATGATGAGGAAGAGGAGGATGAGGAGGAGGAGGAGGAGTAGGAGGAGGAGGAGGAGGAGGAGGGAGGGGGAGGAGGTGATGGGGGAGGAAGAGGACCATTTGGATGAGGAGGGGAGGGTGATGAGGACAATATGATGGTTATGATGATGATGATGCTGATGATGATGATGATGATGATGATGGTGATGATGACGATGTTGATGATGATGATGAGGATAAATTTGGGGAGTATGGTAATGATTATGATGATAATGCTGCTGCTGATGATGATGCTGATGATGATTTTGATGATGCTGCTGATGATGATGATGGTGATGATGATGCTGATGATGGTGATGGTGGGAAAGGGGGTGGTGATGACGAGGGGGATGTGGAGGGCGAAGCGGGACCAAGGGGCGAGCTGTCCGGTGTTTAAGGAGACGCACGGAGGGAAGTCAATTTTCTCAGCCTGTAATTCCCCCAACTCTAAGCATGGGAGTAGGGCAAATTCGCATGCTTGGAAAAAATGAGGCGCCAGGATCTCGGGATTTGTTCATCCCGAGCTCGTCTCGATTCGGTCCGATGGCCCCACTCGATGCCGACGGATCTTCTCCTGCCTCAGTGCTGCGCCACTTCGCGTGCGAGGTGGCGGGCGGCGCCCTCGTGTCCGCGCCCGGCGTCGGAGTGAGGAGCCCTGGCTGGCGTCGTCGTCGTCGTCTCCGTCATCGTCGCCGTCGGCCTCTTCGTCATCGTCCTCGTCGTTAGTTCCGTCGCCGCCCGTCACCGTCGTCGACGACTTCGTCAATGTCGTCGTCGTCGTCGTCGTCGTCGTCGTCAGTGACGCCAGCGACGTCGCCAGCGTCGTCGCCGAGGTCGTCGTTGCCGTCGTTGACGGTGCCGTCGTCGCCGTTGTCAGCGCTGCCGTCGTCGTGAGCGCCGTCGCTGCCTTTCGGAGCGGAGGCCCCGTCGCGGCCGCCGTGGGCGCGGTGCCCCGCGAGGAGCTGCGACTGGTGGCCGGACGACCTGTTCGAGGGCGCGGGGCTGGTGCCCATGTGGCACTGGAGCTCCGCGGGCGAGGCCGAGGGGGTGCCGCGGCGGGGGCCGCGTGCACAGCCGGTGCTGCTGCGGCTTGCGTGCAGTGGCCTCGCCCTCGGGGCCTCGGGGCGCTGTTTCCTCTTGCGGCCCCCCTGCGAGCTCTGCCCCCCCGCGGGTCCAGTCGGTGACAACCCCGCGGGGGTGCACCTGCTGCTTCCGTGCAGTGGCCTCGCCCTCGAGGCATCGCGGAGTCGACCTCTCGCGCGACGCCTGCGAGCCGTACACCGCAGGCGCATTATGTAAGAAGCCGTCCTGCCAGGGATTTTCTTATCCCCGATGGCCCCCGGGACCCGCAGAAGCTCCGCGGACCCTTAAAGATCGACGAATCAAATGCCCCATGCTTTCTTATAGCAAGACTTATAGTCGTGGGTGCCTGCTGTACCCCCTGCCGGTCCGATTGACGCTCGGCCTCGGGTATGGGACACCTCGGCTGCAGGCATTCTTCAACGTTTGAAACCTGGCTGGATTTTCAGACATTTGGCCCGCAGGGGTAAGGTTCCCGTGAATGGCATTTGTATGTGTGTATTGCGACGGCCTTGCGGCCACTGCCGCCGACCTTGAAGGCGGAACCTCCCCCAGTACCCCCCGCTGGCGACCCCCCCCCCGGGACCCCCCAGAACCCCCTCGGGAACCCATGGGGTAGCATTGTGACCCGGCACCCCGCCCCCCCCCGGCAGGGAAGGGATCAAAAAGAAGCGGCTTCCCTGCCACTCAACTGCGAAATGCTTCAACTTCCTTGCGCCTCAATTTCCCCCATTACCTTGGGACTGACGACGACGACGACGACAGTGTCTTCCACACGCCGAGGGGTCGGCACATTTTTCATATTCTACGTATGTCGCCGAGCCGTTGGTTCCGACGCGCGGCCTGACGTCTTGGGGAGGGCGCCTCGGCCACCGGGGCAGACGTGCCGTCGCGCTAGCGTCTTCTACTTGGGCGCGGGGCGCAGGGCTTGCCGTGGGTTTGCCGTGGTGTCGGCGTCGTCCAATTGGGCGCGTCCAGAACAAACGGCGCGGCGACATATGCACGCATGTTTCTCCAAGCAGAGCTTGCCTGTGTAGGGGTCCTAGCGGGTCATATGGTTAGGTGAGGTATGGCGCCGACTTCGGCGGCACGCATGGGTGCCCGGGTGCCCGGGTACCTGGGTGCCTGCCTGGGTGCCCCGGTGCCGGGTAGCCTTACAGCCCTACAGCCCCATAATCTTATGGCCTTCTACCCCTATAGCCCTATAGCCCCTATTGACCCAATAGCCCGATGTCCCTATGGCCATATAGCCCTATAGCCTTATAGCCGTATAGCCCTATAGCCCTATAGCCCTATAGCCCTGTAGCCCTATAGCCCTATAGCCCCAGAGCCTTATAGCCCTATAGCCCTGAAGCCGTATAGCCCCATTGCCCTATAGCCCTAAACAAATTCGGATTGGGCTTCTCTCCTGTATCATTATGTACTTGATATGTAAAGCACTGCTACTGGAAACAAGTAACTTCGGGGAAGCTGCAGTATTATGCAGGAGAACGCCGCCGCGCGTGAAGTCGCGGCGATGGGTGCTGGGATAATGTGCAAGAGCGCAAATTCGGCATGGAAGTGTCTTTACATGTTTTGCCGCATCGGAGCCTCTGGGCTTTTCAGATGCATTTGTTTCGTGACGTGGCTCCCTTGGATGTTGACCTCTTTTCGGGGACCGTCTTTTCATCCCGAGCCGTTGTTGGCGCTCGTTTGTGGACGGCCCCGGGACCAGGAATGCCCCCCAGAGACCGAGAACTTGGAACATTCAGCCGCCGTGATTGTTGTTTTGAGCTCGCCCAGGTTTGAGGGTCGAACTGAACTGCTGGCCGATCGAAGGAGGCGGATCGGCATCAGCCCGACTTTCTTATTCTTCAACAACTGTGTGCCCCCCCCCCCCCCACCGCCCCAGAGGCGACGCGCGTGCTCAGAAATCTTGTAGCGTATGTTGGATGGCGAGCGCGCCTGGGCAACGATGTGCTATCATATGTTTGTGCTGTGTGTTCAGTTCGGCTGTGCGTTTCCTAGGGGGGCGCGAAGTTATAGTATGTCCTCCTGCGTTCCAGTGGGAGGAGGAGACGTAGGATGAGTAGGAGGAGAAGGAGGAGGAGGTGGTGGAGGAGGAGGAGGAGGAGAGGGTGGCCTCGTCTCCACTAGCCGATCGACGGATGAGAGGGAGAGGGAGGAGGAGGAGGAGGAGGAGGAGGAGGAAGAGGAGGAGGAGACGGAGAGGGTGGCCTCGTCTCCACTAGCCGATCAACGGATGAGAGGGAGAGGGAGGAGGAGGAGGAGGAGGAGGAGGAGGAGGAGGAGGAGGAGGAGGTGAAGGTCTCTTAGATCTGGGCGGAGCATTTGTTTCACACTGGGCGTTTTCGCTCATTGTCGAGCCCTGCGCCATCACATATCGATCCGGCTCGAACAATGCCGCAGAAAGAATAGGGTTTAGGGATCCGGTCGTGATTTGTCGCGATCTGACATTTTGATTCGCAACGTCGGATCTCCGGTGATCATGGCTAAGCCTGTGTTGTGCCAGTGGGGGGCGCCCATTGCCTGGGGCGAAGCTGGATTCGCATCCTGATATGGAGGTTGTTAGACAGGCGCCCGCCCTGACTACGCAGCCCCTCAAGAGCTTTGCGCTACTTGCCTGGTAAACATGCTGTTGGCACCTGTTGGCACGTGCTGCTCGCACGTGCTGGGATGTGCTGCTGGCGCCTGAGGAGGAGGAGGAGGACTTGGAGTTGCAGGAGGAGGAGGAGGAGGAGGAGGAGGAGGAGGAGGAGGAGGCGATGAAGGAGAAGGAGCGAGGCCTCGTCATCGACAGCACCGCCCCGCGCCTCGCTGGCTCAGGCGGCCCCCCTGCAGGGCCATCGCCGGCCTCTCGGCGCACCTCCCCCGGTCGAAGCCGCACGCCAAAGCGCGTGTGGCGTTCCTGTGCGCCGCTGTGGGCCGCTGGCCAGCTGGATCCCGACCCGTTCGTTAAGTCGGGCACGCCCTCTACAGGAGGAATACTCCCAACGAGTCAAACAGTAGTCTCGGGACGATTTTTGTTGAGCATGTTTCTTGTATTGTTTTGGGGCGTTTTCTGTGTATTTTTAGATATTCGCCAAAAATCCGCCAGCACGGGGACATGCCCGACCTAACCTGTTCGCGACCGAGCTCGGCTGCGCGCCGCGGGCAGCAATGGAAGACCCGGGCCGGGGCTACGCCAGCGAGGCTCCTGGAGATCCCCTGCCCTCCTGGGGAGGCGTAGAAGCTATGCAGCCACACGCAGAAGGGGGGAGGAGGAGGAGGAGGAGGAGGAGGAGGAGGAGGAGGAGGAGGAGGAGGAGGAGGAGGAGGAGGAGGAGGAGGAGGAGGAGAGGAGGAGAGGAGGAGGAGGAGGAGGAGGGAGGAGAGGAGGAGGAGGAGGAGGAGGAGGAGGAGGAGGAGAGAGGAGGAGGAGGGAGGAGGAGGAGGAGGAGGAGGAGGAGGAGGAGGAGGAGGAGGAGGAGGGAGGAGGAGGAGGGGGAGGAGGAGGAGGAGGAGGAGGAGGAGGAGGAGTGGTGGTGGTGGTGGTGGTTGTGGTGGTGGTGGGATGTGGTGGTGGTGGTGGTGGTGGTGGGTTGTGGTGATGGTGGTGGTGGTGGTGGTGACGGTGGTGGTGGGTGGTGGTGTGGTGGTTTGTGGTGGTGGTGGTAGTTCTGGTGGTGGTGGGGTGTGGTGGTGGTGGTGGCGTTTTTGGAGGATGTGGTGGTGTAGTGTTTGTGGTGATGGTGGTGATTGTGGTGGTGGTGGTGGGTTGTATTGGTGGTGGCGGTGGTGGTGGCGGTGGTGGCGGTGTGGTGGTCTGTGGTGGTGGTGTGATGGTGGAGTGTCCTTCGGGTCTTTCCGCCACCGTGTCTTGGCTTTGGGTCAGAGTTCTAATGGATGCCTCTTGTGGTCTCGTCAGATGGGTCTCGGGGACGTCTGAGGAGCATTTGAGAAGCCTCGTGGACCTTCCTAAGGGCCTCTCGGTGGCTTCTGGGGGGGCGACGGCTCGATATGGCGATTTGCGCTTCCCCTCTGAGGCCTCTGGGCCCTCTTTGGTCATCGTCGCTGCGTCCCTGCCGTCGGCGCTGCTGGCCGCCGCCAGCGCCGGCGCCGGCGCCGGCGCGGGGGGGGGTTGGACCCCCCCCCACCCCACCTTCTCCTGGGTCCTCTCTGGTCATCGTGGCTGCGTCCCCGCCGTCGGCGTTGCTGGCCACCGCCAGCGCCGGCGCCGGCGCCGGCGCCGGGGGTGGCGGGGGGTGGTGGGTTTGGACCCCCCCCCCTAAAAAGGGGGGGGGTTCGGGAGGGAGGGTTTTTAGGGGGGAGGTCCTCCTGGTTCTGATCGACGGCGTCGAATGTTGGGGGGGGGCCACCCCCCGGTTCGAAACTCGCCGCCGAATGTTCCCAAGGCAAGCGCCCTTGAAACGCGCTCTCTTGTATATATGTGCACACGCATGTATGCATGCATGTATGTATGTTTGTATGTGTGTATGTATGTACATATGTATGCACGTAGGTGTATGTGCGTACATGCATGCATACATGCATATGCATATATGTATGTTTGTATAAGAGTAGATGCATGCATTAACTGCTGCATGGATGCATGTATGTATGTATGTATGAAGGTATGTATGTGTGCAGTTAGCCATGTATTCACGTGTTGACGTATGCGTTTATGTATGTGTGTGCATGTATGCCGTGTTGCTTGTATGCATGTGTGTTTGTTTGGGTGTATGTGTGTACGTGTGTATGTATGCACGTAGGCATGTAGGTGTGCTTGTGTGTACATGTGTACATGTGTATGTGTGTATGTGCGCATGTATGTTTGTTGTTACGCATGCATGTATGAACATACATGTTTGCATATATATGTATATCTGTATGCATGGTCTAGATGTACACCTGTATGTAGGTAGACAGGTCTGTTTGTACGTATGTGTGTCTGCACGTATGTGTGTATGTATACATACGTGTGTAGGCATGCACATGCATGGGTGTAGATGTAAACATGTGTCAGCATATGTATTGCAATGTGTAAATGTAGGTGTAAGAGTGAATCAACATGTGCATGCAACTGTACATGTATATGTATAGGTATATGTATACGCATATACATCGTCTACGTACCCAAATCCCCCTTGCCGGGGGTAGCTCCTGCGTGCAGCTGGCGGGTGGCCGTCCGCAGATGGTGGCCGAGGTCGCGAGCGCCAGGTCCTGCCTGTCTGGCTGCCCCGGCCGTCCTGGCTCTCGCTCTCTCTTCTGCAGTTCTTCGCCCGCCCCCCCCTCCTCCGCCCTCCTCCTCCTCCTCCTCCTCCTCCTCCTCCTCCTCCTCCTCCGCCCTCCTCCTCCTCCTCCTCCTCCTCCTCCTCCTCCTCCTCCTCCTCCTACAGTTGATTCTGTCGCTGTGCCCCCTCCGCCGGCCCACGCTTCAGGGGCAGCGTCGGGGGGGGGGGGGGGCGGGCGGTCCCGGGAGGGACCCCTCGATCCCCAATCGCCCACCAATCGCCCCTTCCTCGCCATCGGGGCCTTGGCCCCCACCTCAGGGGCGGAAAAGAGGGGGGTGATGACTAGGGGGGGTGGATATCATGGCGTGGGCCATGATATTTCCCCAGATCTCATGGCGCCTCTTCTTATTTCATTACGTCCCTGGCCCCCCCGCTGGGCCGCGCACATGCCGCCGGTCATGATTTGCACCCCCCCTCTTGGACACCCCCCTCTTGGCCGCTCCCGACCACCTCCTCCCAGGACAGGAGCGCGCGGTGCGGTGCTATCGGGGGCCAATCGCCGATCTATCGGCGATGCGTCGCCGATTCCAGGTCGACACTTCCCTACCTGAGACCTGAGCCGGTCCCCCCCTTATTCCCTCCCCCCGAGCTTGTATCATCGCTTGCCTGCGTGCCCGCGGAGGCTGAGAAGGTAGCGGGGTGTTCCTCGCCCCTCTTCCATCCGATCCCGTGCTCGGTATTGGGTTCGCGCTCCAGAATCTGTACACCGCCCAGTTTGCGGGCAAACGCCCAGCGCTGCGCGCTCCCGGATATCCGACGATGTTTTTTTGTTAGATGCGCGGCCCAGAGGTCCCGACCCACTCCTGGAGGGGTAGTTTCCCGCGGCGAGCCAAGGGGTGGAAGTGAGAAGGAGAAGGTCTTCTCAGAAGGCGGCGGGGCTTCCGCGAAGCCCTCGCGCCTTCTGAGAAGTGTTCTGTCTCCGGGGAAGGCTTAGGAAACATCTCAGACGGCCGGGAGAGCATTCTGGAAGGCCCGCCCCTTCTCACTTCCCTCCCCGGGCTCGCCACCGAAGTTTCCCGCCCCGATGCATTTCTGACTGCTCTGGGGCCTGGTCACGTACGTTACCAGCCTGGAACATATCCCTATCCCTATGCTGGGCATCTCCTCATCACGATGCCAATCTTAGGGATTCTCTTATTTTTTGAGGGCGCATCCCTAAGATTGTCATCACTTTTTGGCATGTCAATCTTAGGGATAGGGATATGTTCGAGGCTGGTAAGTACGAGCCGCAGAGGCCGAGATCGAGAAAATGCGCCTGGATTGAAAGCGTGACACCGTCGGAGATCTGAGCTCATGTTGACGCCAAAGTTCGGCACTCAGCTTCCCTCAGAGCTCACGGGCTTGTTTTCCACCAGCACCACCATAAGTTGGAGGGGGGAAGGAGGTGGAGGATGAGGAGGAGGAGGGGGACGAAGCGGAGGAGGAGGAGGAGGAGGTGGAGGAGGAGGAGGAGGAGAAGGAGGACCCCCTCCCCCTCCTACTTATGGTGGTGGCGCAGTGGTGGTGGTAGCGGTGGGAAACAAGCCCACCAAGAGCTCCTCCGCACACGCTGCTCCGAGCTGGCCAGGCCTGCCATCGGCTTGCAGACTAGGTCGGCACCCGCTGCGCCTCATGATACTTGCGCTCCTCCGACTCCGACCGCGAGGGCAATTGCGACGATGGTCACGTTTTGAAGCTGGCGGGACGACCACGAAATTTTCACAACGACGACAGCATTGACGATGTGTTGGCGTTGTGGCGTGCCTCTCCTCCGACCGCCCATTTTTTTGTGACGGGGGTCCCTGGAGATGACGGCACTTCCTAGGATCCAGCTTGCCGAGCCGTTGCTTGACGGGCTAGGGCCGGGAGTGCCCCCATAGGTCGGAAACGTTGAGCAAACATCAG
Source organism: Prorocentrum cordatum (assembly GCA_963575745.1). NCBI lineage: Eukaryota > Dinophyceae > Prorocentrales > Prorocentraceae > Prorocentrum > Prorocentrum cordatum. The sequence goes on from CAUYUJ010015953.1 coordinate 227,514, forward strand.
CCGCCGCGATTTCTTTGCGACGCCCTGAAGACCTGAAGGGGACGACGACGTCTTGACGGCGGCAGCGCCGCCGCGTCGACGCCCATGAGGGCCGCCTGATACGATCCGATTCGATGCGCGGATTCGCCAGGTGGGTCAGCGATTCCGATGTGGCTAGATGCGGTTCGATTCACAGACGTCGGCGAGGGCCAGCCGCAGCCAGGCGCGGCCGTCCGACCTCCAGTCAGCTCGGGACGACTCGCCGGCGATCCTATCCGTTGCCGATCTGATCCGGTCCAGTGAAACAAGGGCTCCCAGAAACGGAAAGTACGTAGCACCCCGAAAGTGCGGATAAGAGTGAGGGGGCGGGCGCGGGCGACGCGGGCGTCGAGCCGGCGGACCGCGTGGCCCTCCTCCTCCTCCTCCTCCTCCTCCTCCTCCTCCTCCTGCTCCTCCTCCTCCTCTTCCTCGTCCGCGTCCTCGTCCTCATCGTCGTCGTCGTCGTCGTCGTCGTCCGCCTCCTCCTCCTCCACCTCCTCCGCCTCTTCCTCTTTTTCCTCCTCCTTATCCTCCTCCTCCTCCTCCTCCTCCTCCTCCTCCTCCTCTTCCTCCCCCATCCCGATCCCCCCCCTCCTTTCCGTCGTCGTCGTCCTCCTCCTCCTTCCCCTCCTCCCTCCTTTCTCGTCGTCCCCGTGAGTCCGCCCCTCCTTTTCCTCCTCGCCCTCGTCGTCGGCCTCCTCTTCGTCCTCGTACTCGTCGTCGTCGTCGTCGTCGTCGTCGCCGTCGCCGTCGCTGTCGTCGTCTTCCTCCTCCTGCTCCTCGCCCTGCTCCTCCTCCCCTCCTCCGCGGCAGCAGGAAACGGGATTGTCAATGAACGTGTTCACACAGAGCCCCGCCGCAGGCGCCGATGTGCTGTTGTAGAGTCAACGTGGGCCGGATCGGGAGAATGGCACGAGGGCGCTTTCCCAAACCAATGCGAGCAAGCCCGCCGCAGGCGCCGATTTGCGTGCTCTGTCAAGTTCAGCGCGGGGGGGATCGCTGGTGGGCCACCCGGAATGAATGCAAAAACAGCCCGCCGCAGGCGCCGAATTATTGGCCTGTTCAGTGAACGTAGTTTGGGTCGCGGGTGGGTCGCGGGCTCTCCACCTCCACCTGGAAGGAATTCAAAAACAGCCCGCCGCAAGCGCCGAAAATTTTGATGTGTACACTGAACGCGGTTTGGGTCGCAGGTTCCCCACCTGGAACGAATGCGCAAGAAGCCCGCCGCAGGCGCCTCCGTAGTCATTTTGGCTCAAGCCGTTCTGGTTCAAGTGAGGGCTTCACACGTGGACTCGGGCACTCTACGTTTCAAGACTGGGTTGATCCAGAGGCATGAGCGACAGCCCGCGTGCTTCTTTGATTGCGAACTCTGATGCTGCTTCATTGAAAGTGAAACTGGGTATGGTGGAACTTCTTCAAGACAGCAATGCCTTTAAAGCGGCTTTTGCGCGCTTTGCAGATGATCCACTCGACGGTTGGAGTGAAGATAAGCACAAGTACCGCGGGAAGGAAGGGAAGGTGATTCAAGTATATCGCCAGGATGCGACAGTCACTATTGCGTTTCATACCGATACGTCCGATGATAGTCCGCACCCAGCAGAAAAGTTCAATTGTTGTCGCTTCGCGAATCCCCACCAGCCCATCCAGAAACGATGCCCAGAGGAATTGCCTCGATCAGAGAAGTGGGCAGCACACAGAGGAAGCCATTATGAGACATCTTGGGATATCTTGAGCCATCTTGGAGGTCATTTTGGGCTCTCCCAGACGCTCTTGGAGTCATCTTAATCCGTGCCCCCCCCCAAGAGGCCTCCATGTGGCTAAAACCTGTGTAGAATCAATGATTAGGCATTCTCGCCGAGGCCTCTTGGAGCATCTTGGGTGCATCTGGGGGGGCTCTTGGGGCCTCTTGGGGGTCTCTTGGGGGCCTCCGGGGGGCCTCTTGGGGGCCTCTTGGGGCCATTTTGGGGCCATCTTGGGACCTCTTGGGGCTTCCTGGGCGCTTCTTGGGGCCATCTTGGAGGAGATCGATCAAACAAGAGGGGGGGTTTAATTAGCGTCCCCCCTCGGAAGCCCCTAAAATCGCCTCTTGGACCCCTCTTGGAACGCTCTTGGAGTGCTCTTGGGCGCTCTTGGGGCCGTCTTGGGGCTCTTTTGGGGCTCTCTTGGGGCCCTCTTGGGCCATCTTGGAACCATCTCCAGGCCTCGGATGGCCATCGGAAGCGAAAAGGCGAGAAAGCAAAAATCATTGATTTTCCTTAGGTTTTGGGACGATTTTGGTCTCTTCGGGGCCTCCTTGGGGAGCTGTTTGGCCACTTGGAGTTATCTTGGGGCCGTCTTTGGGCTTCTTGGAACCATCTTAGGAGCCATCTCGAGCGATCTTGCGCTATCTTGAGCCATCTTGGAGCTCATCTTGGGTTCTCTGAGGCGCTCTTGGAGCCGTCTTGGGCCATCTGGGACGCTCTAACTACCCGCGGCCCCCCCCGTCCAGGTCCAGGGGAGGGGGTAGGGGGAGGGGTAAACCCCTCCCCAAGGGGGAAGAGGGAGGGGTGGAAGAGGATCTGCTCTAGACCACCTACGCCCAGAGGGCTGGTGGGACTTTCCTTTCGAAGCGGTCGCAAAGCAGCTAACGGTAGAGACGCCCCGGCCCGTGGAACGAGGGTTCGTGGAGCTTGTGCAGGACGAGACCGCGTTCAAAAACTCATTCTCCCGTTTCGAAGGTGATGACCTGAGTGGTTGGAGCGAGGAAAAGCACGCGCTAAGAGGTGAGCTGGGCCGCGTCGCGGTAGTGTACGATGACTACACGGTGACTGTGGTATTTGATTACAAGGGCCGTTCGCTTGATTTCCCATTCGAAGCGGTCGCTAAGCAGATTAGTGTGGATCGTTATGATGGCGACCTTTTTTTAGGGGAAGTCGAGCTCATTAAAAACGAGACCGCGTTCAAAGCTGCCTTCGCTCGTTTCCAAGATCAATTGAATGGCTGGTCAGAGAAAAAGCATGGGTTTCGTGGGCGACGTGGCATTGTGGTGCGGACTTACGGGAACTACACAGGGACGATCTGCTTTGACACGGGAGGTTCGTTTGATGTTCCTTACGAAGCAATCGCACGACAGGTCGGAATCATGACTGAGCAGGAGGTAGTGCAGATTTCTGGATACGAGGGTGCCATTGTCAAGGCATGGATGGCCCAATTCCTGAAGGATTTGGAAGACCAGACGGGATTTGATTGCTTCGACAACATGGCTTTCCATCCGACGGGTTCATCATTCCGCAAATGTTGCCTGTGCTTGTTCCTAATGACTTTGATCCCATTCGCAATGACGGTCTACGTCATTTACCTCACACTAGATGGGCCAACTGGGACTATGAATCCAGAGAAGTTGTGTCAACCGAGCCAGGGGTGGGAGGAGTGGCCAACAAAGCTCATGAACAAACTAATTGGTGCAGCGCTCCTGCTATACGTGTATTTCTTCCTCACATCAAAATCAGCACTTGCGGATTCCAAGTCGATCTACAGCATGCTAAGGGATGGTAAGGTTCTCAGCATTATCCGCAAGCCAGTCTATTCAGCAATCGGGCTGATTGCGAACAAGATGGCACTTGCTCTAGCTGGGGTCGCCTCAGTCGTAGTGGTCTATTACACGGACAACCCTTTGGAGATCGTGCTGAACAGTTTGGCCCTTTTCTTCCTGTGCGACCTTGACGACGCCCTCGTTGAAACGAAGGACTACCAGCGATGTGCAGGGACAATGCGCCTCGCAATCAAGAAGGTGGAGGACGAGGACAGCACCGAGGACGCAATTGTGCCGTACAGCAGTTTCAGTTGTAGCCTTAAACTTGCAGGGGTGCTCTTGTCTTTGAGCGAGGGCTTGGTGAGTCTTTCTCCACTCTACATTGCTATTTGCAAGTACAGTTGCCCCACATCGCTTGGTAATCACAGCGACCCCGCCTGCGGTGGTCGACTCAGCAGCGCCCGTCACTGCAGCCGCATATGGCCGACTCAGGCGGCCCAAGAGGGCCCCGAGGCAGCCCAAGAGAGCCTCAAGACGGCCAACGGGAGCCCCGGGGACCCCCAAGAAGGCCAACGATCGAACCCCCGAAAAGGCCCGAGATAGCCTCCAGAATTCCAACACCCACCGAGGCTTTCGAGAACCCCCAGAAGCTTGGAATGGCCCTTCTCTTCTCGGTCCGCTTTTTTGCTGCTTCTTGAAACCATTTTGAGCTACTTCGCGGGCGCTTGCATGCTTGTAGCTGTGAACTTGCCAGGCGCGTTGATAGTAAGTCCGATTCTAGCGCACCTGCGGCGACCCCTCGAGTTTCAAGTTTCAGCCGTTCGAGTTTGCCGGCTCCCGGTTTCAGGGAAAATTTTAGCCGGCCGCTCGGGCCCGAGGGTGTCGCCCCTCCACGATGTCGGCGCCGAGCTTGCAAAGGTCGACCTTAGTCCACGGAGAGAAGGCTCTCGCTCCGCTCCGCTCTGCACCGCTCCTCCGATCCTCCCTGGCGGTGGCTGCGCTCCCTGCTTGCGCCGCGGCTGCTGTTGCAGCCTTCTTCTCTATTCCTCTCTCGTCCCTCCTCCTCCTCCTCCTCCTCCTCCTCCTCCTCCTCCTCCTCCTCCTCCTCCTCCTCCTCCTCCTCCTCTTCGTCCTCAGATTTTCAGGAGGGACAGGAGCAGGAGAAGGGGCCAACGTGCTGGCATCGTGCGTTCTTAGTTTTAAGGCATCTCCAAGGGCACGCCAAGATTTTAGCTTGGCCAGGCCAGCGTGTCTGAAGTGTTCTGCCTTGCCTGGGCATCCTGCGGGGGCGCGCCAAGCGTTTAGCTTGGTCAGGCCAGCGTGCCCGCGTGCGCTCCGAGGACGGCATGCGTCGTTCTCGCCTTCTCCCGCTCCAGAGCGTCCAAGCCAGAAACTTTGCGCCAGACGGTGCGCAAGCATATATTTATACATATAACGGCGCACCGGGTCCGGGGGCCCGGGGCCGGGACCCCGACCACAAATGTGGGCCCCGGGGGGCCCGGAGGCTCGTCGGACCGCCGGACGCCGTCCAAGATCGTTCGCAGGCGGCTTCGGAACGCTCTCCGATGGCTCCAGATGCCTTCCAAGACGCCTGTCATGACACCAAGAAGGTCCCAGAAGCCCCAAGACGCTCCGAGAGGCAGCCCAAGAGAGGCCCAAGAAGCAAAAATCGTGCCATTCCTATGGGAAAACGTATATGTTTCGCATGTTCGCCTCTTGGGCTTTCACCGCGTCCAAGACGGCCCAAGAGGCGCCCAAGACCGCCCCAAGACGGCCCAAGAAGCTTCCAAGAGGGCCCCAGGACAGCCCAAGAGGGCCCCAAGACGGCCCAAGAGGCGCCCAAGATGGCCCAAGAGGGCCCCAAGACGGGCCCAAGAGGGGGCCCAGAGGGGGACCACGAACCGCAAGCTCGAGCCTTCCGCCCCAAGAGGCCGCCAGGAGGCCCCAAGGAGGCCCCTCAAGAGGCCCCAGGAGACCCCCAAGAGGCCCAAAGGAGGCCCCGAGAAGCCCCAAATCGGCCCCCAAAATGCTTCGAACCTGCTTCCAGGAGGCCCCCGACAGGTTCAGAGGCTCCCGAGAAGCTACGTCAAACTCCCAGCGAGCGGCCGGACGAGGCCCCCCACAAAATCACAAGAGGGTTCCAGTATTTGTATCCTTCAGCGCTCTCTGGCCTTTTCCCCCCTGCCCCCTTCCCTGCGACTTTCGTTGACTCAAGCTCGCCTCCTAGCTAGAACCTAAGCGCGCGCGAAGCGCGCGCGTGGTTCTAGTATATATATATATATATAGAGAGAGGACGGCAACAATGATTGGTTTTCCTTAGGTTTTTGAAGGATTTTGGCTTCTTGGAGGCCTCCTTGGGAAGCTCTTTGGCCTCTTGGAGCCGTCTTGGGGCGGTCTTCAGGCATCTTGGGTCATCATCGCCCTTTCGGGCGACGCATGCGGCAGTGCTTTCCTGCGCTTAGGAGAGCTGGCTCTTTTACAGGGCTTCTGAGACTTCTGTGCATGGTTCGTGCCACCTTGCACCACTCTCAGCGGCTGTCTGGCAGCATCTTGATGCCATTCCGATGCTCCCGTTGCTCGCCGAATCGAGCTGGCATCCTTGCCAGCCGACCTGCTCCGACCTGCAACGGCTGACAAACAGTGGCGACTTCCCAGGACACTCGTTCGCTAGCTTCAAGGGGCTCAGACCAAGGGGGCTTGCTTCCTCCGCCCTCCCTCCCCCTCCCCTCCCTTTCCTTCCCTGTTCTCCACCTCTCCCTCCTCCCTACTCCCACCTGCAAAACAATGTGCTGCCAGGTCGTCCGAATGGTCGTCAAGCTTGGCGCGTTGCCGCTTGTTTTAATCGATGGCAAGCGTGTGCGCGTCTTTTTTCCGTGACACCGCGATCAGCAGTTTGCCGATAGTGAAGAAAAATTATCCCGGCAAAGCAACCTAACAGCGATGTGTAGAAGCATATCTGAAAGCATTCCCCTTAAGATTCAGATGAAAATCCAGTTGTCGAATGCTGCTGTTCTCGCAGTCGTAGTCGCATTCGCGATGACAGTCGCAGCGGCAACGGCAGTCGCAGTCACAGCCTCAGCCTCAGCCTGCCTCCTCCTCCTCTTTCTCCTGCTCCTCCTCCTCCTCCTCCTCCTCCTCCTCCTCCTCTTCCTCCTGCTCGTCCTCGTTCTCGTCCTCCTCGTCTTGCTCGTCCTCCTCCTCCTGGTGCTCTCTCCTCCTCCTCCTCCTCCTCCTCCTCCTCCTCCTCCTCCTCCTCCTGGTGGTCCTCGTTCTCCTCCTCCTGGTGCTCTCCCCCCCCCTCCTCCTCCTCGTCCTCCTCCTCCTCCTCCTCCTCGTCCTCCTCCTCCTCCTCCTCCTCCTCCTCCTCCTGGTAGTCCTCCCCCTCCCCTCCTCCTCCTCCTCCTCCTCTTCCTGGTCGTCCTCGTTCTCGTCCTCCTCGTCTTGCTCGTCCTCCTCCTCCTGGTGTTCTCTCCTCCTCCTCCTCCTCCTCCTCCTCCTCCTCCTGGGTGGTCTCGTTCTCCTCCTCCTGGTACTCTCCCCCCCCCTCCTCCTCCCTCCTCGTCCTCGTCCTCCTCCTCCTCCTCCTCCACTTCCTCCTCCTCCTCTCCTCCTCCTCCCCTCCTGGTACTCCTCCCCCTCCCCTCCTCCTCCTCCTCTCCTCTTCCTGGTCGTCCTCCTCTCCTGGTCGTCCTCCTCCTCCTGCTCGTCCTCCTCCTCCTCCTGCTCGTCCTTCTTCTCCTGCTCCTCCTGCTCCTCGTCCTGCTCCTGCTCGTCTCGTCCTCCTGGTCTTGCTCGTCCTCCTCCTCGTCGTGCTCTTGCCCCTGCTGAAAATGTGGCCCAGGAATGGGAGTTCTGGGAAGTCGAAGAGCACGAAGTTGCCTACAGTTGGCTACGGGCATTCAAAATGTGGCCCGGGAATGGAGTTCTGGGAACTCGAAGAGCACGAAGTGGCCTACAGTTGGCTCCGGGCATTCAAAATGTGGCCCGGGAATGGAGTTCTGGGAACTCGAAGAGCACGAAGTGGCCTACAGTTGGCTCCGGGCATCCAAAATGTGGCCCGGGAATGGAACTCTGGGAACTCGAAGAGCACGAAGTGTGTGACTGTTGCATCCGGCCCTCCAGAATGTGGCCCGGGAATGGAGTTCTGGGAACTCGAAGAGCACGAAGTGTGTGACTGTTGCATCCGGCCCTCCAGAATGTGGCCCGGGAATGGCGTTCTGGGATCTCGAAGAGCACGAAGTGTGTGACTGTTGCATCCGGGTATTGAGAATGTGGCCTGGGAATGGAGTTCTGGGAAGTCGAAGAGCACGAAGTGTGTGACTGTTGGTGAAAAACGAGCCCGGCACCTGCCGCCCGGCAACTCCCAACACCTGCCCGGACCCCCCTGTGGAGTGATCTGCTGCTCTCTTTTGATCCCACTAGAAACCTATCAGTCTTCGCTGTTAGGTAAAAAGCCCGCCGCAGGCGCCGAAGTTTTGGCTTGTTCAGTGAACGTGGTTTGGGTCGCGAGTGGGTCGCGGGTTCTTCACATCCACCTGGAAGGAATTCAAACACAGCCCGCCGCAGGCGCCGAACATTTTGATGTATACGCTGAACGCGGTTTGGGCCGCGGGTGGGTCGCAGGATTTTTACGTGGGGCGAATGAAAATGAAGCCTGCCGCAGGCGCCGAACATTTTGGGTGGGTCGTGGGGTGGGTCGCGGATGGGTCTCGGGTGGGTTGCGCGTAGGTCGCGGGTGGCTCGCGGGCGCGGTTTGGGTCGCGGATGGGTCGCAGGTTCTCCACCTGGAGCGACTGCAGAAGAAACCCGCCGCAGGCGCCGAAAATTTTGGGCGTGTCGCGGGGTGGGTCGCGGGATGGGTCGCGGGTGGGCCGCCGGTGGGTCGCGGGTGGGTCGCCGGGGGGGGGGTCTCGGGGTTGGTCGCGAGCGGGTCGCGGAATGGGTCGCGGGGGGGTCGCGGTCGCGGGGGGGTCGCGGGTGGGTCGCAGGGTGGGTCGCGGGTGGGTGGCGGGGTAGGTCGCGGGTGGGTCGCGGGGTGGGTCGCGGGGTGGGTCGCGGGTGGGTCGCGGGGAGGGGCGCGGGTGGGACGACGACAACAACAAACAACAACAACAACAACAACAACAACAACAGCAACAACAACAACAACAACAACAATAACAACACCACCAACAACAACACCAACAACAACAACAACAACAACAGCAACGACAACACCAGCAACAACAACAACAACAACAACAACATCAACAACAACAGCATGAGCCCGCATCGAGGAATTACACGTCAGCCACGCACCCTGGGACAGTGAATGCGCGTTCGGTTCAGCCCCCTTCACTCTGACAAACGGCTCCACGATTGGACGCAGAACCAGAACCATAACCAAACATCGGCGATGGAACCAGGAGACAGATTGTGCCAGAACCGGCCAACAACATTGAAAAACGGAGCGGGTCAAGAAACGGTCTTACCGTTTCCAGGACCCACTGAGAAGAACTAGCATAATTAGCGCCCACACCGACAGCAAAGCCAACTGTTAAGCTCCCTGCGCGCAGCCGATGACTTTCGTGTTTCCAGGCCGCCGCGAGGCGAAGGAGAACGAGAAGGAAGACGAAATGGAGGAGGTAAGGGGAGGCGGATGAGGGGGATGAGGCGGAGGCGGAGGAGAAGGAGGAGGAGGAGGAGGAGGAGGCGGAGGAGGAGGCGGAGGTGGAGGCGGCGGAGGAGGCGGAGGCGGAGGTGGAGGCGGAGGAGGAGGAAGAGGATGATAACGCACTGCCTTGGCGGTCACCGCGCAGGTCAAGCTAGCGCTGGGTGAGCACATCAGACTGGGGTCAAGGATGCCCCTCATGCCAGCAAAAAACGACCCCGCCACCACCCAGGGGATCACGGAGCAGGCACACAGGCACAGCCCAAAAGCGGGCGTGGCGAGAAAGCGACAGGAACGCAGGTCAAGGCTGGGCCTCCATAGGCCGTAACCGTAACCAAAGCGTTTCAGGGTCAGAGGCCTGCAGGGGCCTGGGGGTTCGAAGGGTCCTACTTCCAGGCCTCCCCTCGTCAGCAGGGTGCCGACCTCTGAAACATAAAGTCCTGTTACGCGCTGCCCTATCTGACATCTGATGGAATTCAGGCGGGCGGCAATCGACAAGGAGGTGGCTCGCCACCCCAGTGGTGTAGATAGAAGCCACATCTAATACATAGGACCACATCCCCTGGCGCAACCCAGCACCTGTGCCCTCGCGCCGCTTCGGGCGGCACGATGCCGCAAGGCGGCATGGGGGCGGCAGGTACCGTGGTCGCGCTCAGGGAGGGCCTAGGGTTTCGCCTGTCTTGCCTTGGGCGCTTCCCCGCGTGCAGGGAGGAGCGTCCCTCCTCGACTTCCTGGACAGCACGATCCTGCTGCTCCTGGGCAGGCGACCGCACCAGGGTCACGGGGTCAAAGGTGACACGCCTCCGCACATTGCGACCACCGTCAGACGAGCTAGACGAGCGAAGACGACACGTCGACTGACGCAAGTCCGACACATCGACGTCGACGAACGGGCGAGGGGCACCAGCAGGGGGGCTGCTCGCGCTCCTCTCAGGGATGACAGCCTCTTCGCGCGGGGGGGGACAGCCGCCATCGCCATCAGCAGCTGGGCCGTTGAGCACCCTGACCACAGCTTCCCGTTCGCCAGGCGACGGGGAGGCCGCAGAAGATGGCTCAGCAGCCTGCTGCTGTATGGCATCAGACGGGGCCGAGACGCGACCTTGCCCATGCGAGTGCGGAAGAGCGATGCCACGAGTCCGAGCGCACCCTCCGAAGCCCGCAGGCGAGCAGGGCAGGAGAGGGAGAAGAGACGACGGACTCTATCGATGGTCTTGGCCCCAAACTTACAGAAAGCGCACCTGTATCTACTTCGTCCTCGAATCCTCTGAAAGACGTGCCGCAAGTGGTCTGGTACTTCCATACTGGGTTCCAGTCCAGGGGCAGGGGGGCGGCGTCGTCTCCGGTTCACACGAGGGCAAGTGGGGATCCTACCCGTTTCCCCGTACAGGGACAACGCCTTCTCCATCCAGCGAAGGTTGGACACGTAATGCGCGTGAGCAGCAGCCATGGCCTGCCGAGCAGGACGCGAAGCACAATGAAGATCGCGCCCCGAGGCGGCCGCAAGGTCGGCCCAGCCGTTGCCTCTAGCTACCTCGCCCGCGCCGCGCTGGTGACCCCTTCAAAGTCCAAGCGACACGCCAGTGCGGAGGCCCCCGAGGTCTTCGATCTTGCCCCAAATGACCTCCCAAAAGTCAAGGTTATTTCGACGGGGAGCTAAACGCCAACTAGGGCCTTTGTCCAGCCCGTCGGGGAGCCCCTTAAAGCCGTTTAGTATAGCAACTGGAGGGACGCAGGCTATAAGGGCTTGGAGGGCGGCGTGCATTTCAGCTCTCGGCGAGGACTGAACGACGCCAGGTAGCGCCCCATACACTGCGCATTTGGTGCCTCCATCCCTTCGTTCTGACAACTGAGCGAAACCCACTTAGATCTGGCAGATCCTGGCCAATACCAAATACGGCGACACGCTCCATCAGTGTAGATCCTTCCTGGGATTCCCTCTGGACTTCCATAGAGGACATGCCACCTCCCCGAGTTGCCTCTAGCAGGTAGCTCAGGCAAACATGACCGCCCGACAAGCCCACGATCCCGAAACCAAGACCCAATGTCACATGCAGGAAACCCTCTGCGGTCTATCCGAGACGTATGTTCGCCACGGGCAGCATCAAGAGCAGGACATCCCCACAATATGTGATGCATAGTGCAGGAGTTGTTTGCGCGCAGTCGGCACTGGGCATCGTCCGCGTACCCGAGTTGGTGGAGACGCGCAGGCGTCCACATGCCACCAGTGACGAGCGATCGTAGCAGTCTTGCCTCCCGATGTTCAGGAGACCAGTTCCTAGCGCGCTGCGTGCCCTGTGTGCCCTGTGAGTCCTGCCGTGGGCCTGCTTCACTAGGTTGGTCGGGATCAATGTCTTCAGCAGTTTCATCGGGGGGGAACTCTCGTCCCAAGATCTTGGCAATCGGTTCCAGCCAATAGCCCGCGGGCTCTTTGGGTTTCATTGGCTCGCGCGAGCCATCAGGCCGACTGGCCCACTGGGCCCAAAGCGTTCTCATGGCCAATGCCTTGGCAGCCGCTAGTATCGTAGATGGGGCTTCCTTCCGAGAATCCAAGACATCGCCCATAACAGTGCGTGCCAGACGCCCCGAGGGGATTAACCGCCCCAGATCCCGAATAGCCAATATGGTAGCGCCCGCAGGTCCGGCGACCCTGGTCCATGGTTTGGGATGGTTTTATATAAACTGGATCTGTTTAGCCCAGGCCCGTTGCAGAACATCCCCAGGCACTGCGCGGTCTCGATAAAAGGAGAGACCATTGGTAGATGGGATCGTACCACGCCGTGGCCTGAGGGTCAGAGTGCTGGTGCCCCTGTATGCAGGAAGTGACCCAAGCCGAGGTGGCGGCCCTTGGGGCATGCCAGCAGCTTCGAAGAAAACACCCCATTCTAGCCACTAGCCGCGGGGGGGCTCCGTGCACCCCCACTCCGTAGGCCATGGCTGGCGGGATGGCTTTGTGCACAAAACGCGCAGCCAACTTGCCAGCGCGACGCGCCGATCGGAGCCTTGGCGCCCGACGACCGACAGCGCGCGCTCTCGACCGCAGCTTGGTGTATACCGAATGGGGCGCCCTGAGGAAATATCAACGCCCTGGACTTCGACGGCGCTGCACTGGGCGCACCCCACAGATCGGACCGTTCTGCGCGCCCGACGCCCAAGTTGAGGGTTGCAAGAAGTGAGTTGCATCCTGTTCCGAGCCGCAGGCAACCCCAGACTACCCAGAACGCCCGCGAGCATCCCCAAGATCTTTGGGGGCTCCTCAATGAGCTTCTGGACAGAGCCCGGGACATCCAGGGTAATGTCGTCTGCGTACCGGTCGATTGTGCGTGCAGCGCTGGTCGCGTGCTGGGCACGACGCACTGCAAGGCGAACGCGGCGAAACCGCATCCTGGCAACACTCCACGCCCAGCCCAGGTAACGTCGGAAACGCTGTTGTCCCAGACCAGCCGACGGGCCCCAGAGTACATTCGCAGGGCCATGCGCAGTAAGGTTCCCGGGGGCCCGTGAACTACCCCAGCCGGGATAAGCTTATCCAGCGGAACCTCGTCGAAACACTTCCCAAGGCCAACGACGGCGCGGAGTGGTGCGCGTCCGCTGGAGTCGGAGCCTAGTCCTCCAGCCTCGGCCCCGGCAGCCACGTCTGTGGTCGATTTCTCGGCGCCAAGGGCCAGGTGGGCCCCGTTGAGTTGCGAGGCCCGAGCCCGAGCCCAGGTCATCCCTGCTTTCGCCCAGATCCGATGTGCCGACGGCTGGAGGGCAATCGGCCGATAGCCCCCCGAGGGCTTCGCCAGGAGGCCAATATGGACGTCCCTGATTGCATCGGGCCAAGTCCCAAACACTTCACATTGATAAAGCAGATACCCCAGGGAAGATAAGGCTTCGTTTGTCAACAGCGCCCAGTGCCGAGGCCAAAATCGGTCTGCACCAACCGCGGTGCGATGCTGAAATGGGAGCGCAGCGGTGCGTGGCTCAGCAATTCTAAGGGGCGGCAACCTAGGACCGTGCTCGCATAGGTGGCGCATTTCATCCACGATGCCGTCTGATATGGTTTCGCCATGAATACTCCCAAAGGCGCCGTTGGGTGGTTCGTCACACGCCTTCCAAACTTGGGCCCAGGATTGCCGTTGGGCTTGAACGACGTCGCCTGGAAAGCTGGTGGGCCCCAGAGCCCCAGCGACCTGGGATAAGCACCGCCCGTGCGGCTTGGTCCATCGGCGAACTGGCTCAGGTTGTGTATCCAACTTTGCACGAAGCCAGGCAGCAAAATATTTGGATCTAGCCTGGACGCCTTTCTTTAACGGCCGGGCGACCAAGATAGTCCCCTACGAACTGAAAGAGGTGTCCCTGGGTGCCCGCGGGAGAGATCGCAACCTGCTGGATCTGGTAGACGACGATCTCGCAAATTGCAGGGGGCATGTGTTTTCGCATCCTGACACGTCGGCGATCCTCCGACAGAAAATCACAGAGGAAGCCCCAAGCCCGAGACTCGTTGAGGGGCCGATTTCGAGCATGGCGGAACTCATAAGCACGAGGCTGCAGAATCTTTATAGCTCTGCAAGCCTGGGTCCCTCAGGGCTGGAATCTGGCTAACGCTCCCCCAGAGGTCGACTTGCGATAGCGAGGCCCACGCGAGCGTCCTACCACGCGGTCATGCCCTCCTTCGGGGGCCTGAAAAAGTGGCGCAAGCTCAGCTTCAGCTCCATCATGCAGAGCTCGGCTGAGCTGGCCGAGTCGATCTCTATGGTCGCCGTGTTGACCCAGACGGTGCGCCGAATCCGCTGCCATGAGATCGGTCCAAGGCGTGTCAGGCTGACCTCTGGGAATATAAAAACTCAATTCACCGTCATCGTCCTCCTCGGTCGCCTGGAGCTTGGCCTTCATCCGTGTAGGAAAGGGCCCAGGGCCCGATGGCACCGTGACCGCATGTGACCGCACACCTCTAAGAATGGAGGCCATCACCGCGTAGTGGTACTTGGGAGGGAAGCCCGCAAGTGTGACTGGCGCGGTGCTGGAAGACGCGATGCTGTCACTGGCCATCCAGAAGTCAAGGAGGCTGCGCTTTCCTGACTTCGGATCACGATAAATACCTTCTGTTGGAACTATGAGCCTTGCCTGCAAGCGATCGCATAGTCCTGAATCGCTTAGGCGTTGAGGGCGGCAGCTTGCAGCATGACAACATTCTGGGGGCTCCCAATTGGCGCCCTTGTTCCCAGTGAGCGGGCCCGACCAGGAAACCATGACGAGGCCCTGCATGTGTACGCACAAAGACAGCAAAGGCTGGGACAATAACAGGATCAACATAATGACCTGGCACCGATACGCCAATGTCGCTAGGCGCGAAGACTCCCACTCCTCCACTGCCAATGCTATCGTGATGGTCGCTAGGTACTGCAGGGGTCACGAAAGGCTTCCAACCATTCGCACATGCCCACTCAACAGCCCGCAAGTACCGATCTCCATGCAGCTTGTGCTCTTGAGTGAGAACAGTGGCATTACGTGGCCCATCCTGTAGGAGAGCCTTCGCCTGCGGCCAGCCACTAGAATTAAGAGCGCTGACGCGAACATCCGTCTTCTTTGACACCGTCTTGGGAGCCCGCCTCCATGGGCGGTCCGCGAGCCGCTGGGTAATTGCAGAGGCCTCCGTGGGCGCTGACTGGGCCATCCGAGCGCGCTTCCGAGGCCGCGAAGACGGCCGGGCAGTCGGGCGAGAATGCGCAGGCAAGGCCGCGCTTCATGAGCGCGCAGGCGAAGTAGCACAAGGTGCCGTCGCCTGCACGACCCCCGTCCGCATCACGAGCACGTCGGGGAGGGCGAGCACTGCCAGCGGCAACTCCACACGGGTGCCCCGCTGGAGCAGCAGACTGAGCAGGAAGCCAACGGTCTTCACCACCACGCTGGACCACGCGAAGCGGGCCTGACGAGCTAGTGGCATGAAACTGGGAATCGTCCTGCTGAGTTGGCAGACTGCACGTGCAATATTCCCTTGCACCATCGATGTCGCGAGGGCAGGAAATCGATATCTCGGTTATTCGATTTCAGTTCAGGGCGGCCCAGGTCCCGAGCAGATCGCAGCTGCTTCTCAGTGGCCTTCGCGCCCTGAAGAACTGTCGCCGCGCCGCCATTGACCTGAATGAGGGTGGCGTGATCATCCATACCTGCATCCACATCATCACCAGCAGGATCGGACGCTGGCGGTTGGTGACCACGGTGGGCATCACTTTCCCCAGGCGTGACGCCTTGGGCGTCGCCAGTGTTGTCGCGGAGTGCCGCCATCATGTTCGAGCCAGCGTCAAAAGCGCGCGTCGCCTCGCCGATCGTGAAGTCAGCAAACAGTTGGCCAGCCATCCCACTCGCAAGGTGCAATTGGGTGCCCCGAAGCGCGCGAAGACGCTGCACCATCATGCCATGCCACCGTTGGCGCCCATCCAGGTAGATCGCCCGACAGTGTTTCAAATGCCGGCGAAGATGAAGGCATGTTGAAACCACGCGTAGTGACAGATGCGCTCCGCCAACTTCTTTTGCAGTGCACCAGTAGGAGCTATGCTGATGAGACCATCGTGCTCTCGTATACATAATTCGACGTGGGGATCGCACCAGAAACCCCAGCACTCCTGAGCCATGATGTCATCCCAGGTGATGACGTCAGCGTGCCAGTGGCCCACGAAGGTCTCCATGTGGTCAGTGAGCTCCTCCTCTTCTAGTGCGTTCGGCAGCGCGTCAGGTGCGCCAGTGGGCTGGGCCACAGGGGGAGCGGAGGCACCATCACCATCGAGACGAACACCAGTATGCCGATAATTGCTTGGCCCAGCGAGCGCAGCCTCTGATTCGCCCTCAGAGTGCCGCGTGACCAGAATCGCCGGGAGAGCATCTTCTGAACGTTGCCGCGTTGCTGAGCCGCCATCAGCTGACGCTGGAATTAATCCGCGAGGGACAACCATGCCAGAAGCACCACCTGAGTCGCCATCAGGCCCGCGTGTATTCCAAACTGCAGCATGATCTGAACCTATGCGCATGGAAGGGGCGCCTTCCTCAGCTGCTCGGCATGCGCCGAGCCTGCGGAGATCAGGCGCGAAGAAAGACATCTTGCCACAACTACTCTGGGATGATTGCAGGTGGGGCAGCACCTGTTGCTGTCGCTGTCGCTGCAGACGCTGAACCAGGTGTTGCAGTTGAACTGGCTGTGGCGGGGCCGCCCATGGACATGGCCACGTCTTGGGCTGTGACTGCTCCATGTAGGTAGGCGTGTAAACCATGAGGAGGCAAACCCGCACGCGGCACAGAGGCCGCGGGCGGTGGCCCATGTCCCACTTGTGGCGCCACGCTGCGCTTGTGTTCCTGGAAGGCCTTGTGGAGCTCCTGCAGGTGGACCCCGATGCTGCTGAGGGCCGTGGTGGTATTACCTGCTGGGACGGCTGCTGGCGCGGCAGCCACCAGCGCTTGAAGGCGCCCCAATGCCTGATCGACGTCCTGAATTCCGTCGGGGCCAACCTGCGAGATAGTGGCCGCCATGACCGCTGCTCGGGCCGCAGCCACTTCAAGGCGGATCGCTGCCAGCTCATCAGTGAACGTCGCGAGCGCTGCCTGTTTGTCGCCCAACTGCTGCTGGAGAGCTTTGACCTCGGCGTCGGCTGTCTCGTGCTCACGCAGCTTGGCGGTTTGCCTGTCAAGCGCTCTGCGGAGGAGGTCGTCTGGCGCGCGGCTGGCGAGCTCGACCTCCTCCGCTTCAGCCAGCTGCCTCTTGGCGGTGATGATGAGGTCGCTGGTGTCGTCCAGCTGGAGGCGTCGCAGGGCCTGCAGCGCCTTCCGTGCCCGCGCCATGGGATCCACCTCCTCTGGGGCCGATTCGACTGAGGCAGCATCCCGACCGCCTCCGTTGGCAGCACGTCGCGCCGCGCCTGCGGACGAAAACCGCCTGGGGCCTTGTCCTGCTGGTGCACGCCCGCCTCCGTCTGGATCTGGCCGCCCTTGCCGATCGCGACCGCAGCGAAAGCAACGGTCGTTGCCAGCAGAATTGCGCTGGAAACCACGCTGCCTCGTCGCGGTGCACGCCCATCGCCCCTTGGGCGGACCGCGGGACTCATCCTGGCGGCCGGCTTTGCCCATGGGCAGGGGTCCTGGAGGACGGGACCCGTGGTTTTGACGGAGGACGTTGGCGGCGCGGTGGAGGCGCAGGAGCAGGCGAGCCTGCCCGCGTTTCCTGCGCAGCTTCCGATGCCATCCTGGTGATGGCTGCCTCCTGCGCTTGGATGAGGCAGCGGGGGAGGAGGCCGCGGCTCCCGCCGCTTCCGTGCCGCCGCTGTAGGCCGCGCTCCGCGGCGGTCGCGCCAGGCGCTTGGCGGGGCCTGGGGCTGGGGGCTCCCAATTGCTGGCGCGCCCCGCACCCCCGCGGGCAAAACAGCTGCAGGGGGGCGACTGGGTGCCAGCCAGGAGCCACCTAGGAGGAAGAGGAGGCGGCGGCGGAGGAGGAGGAGGAGGAGGAGGAGGAGTCGGCAGCGGCGGAGGAGGCGGAGGCAGAGACGGAAGAGGAAGAGGAGGTGGAGGCCCCACCCATCCTTGCGAGGCTTCGTCCTCCGAGGACTCGGAGACTGGCGACAACCGCCCCGCCCTGAGGAGGAGCAGCAGTACCCCGCGGAATGCCCTGCGCGCAGTGACACCACTGAAGGCGCGGCCCCTCCGGCAGGGCCCAGCCTGGAGCGTCGAGCGCTGCGCTGTGCGTCACGCAATGGGTGGGCATGGGGGGGCGGCGAGGGCTGCAGAAAAGGGGCCCCTCAGGGCCCGTAAAAGGGCCCTTCAGGGCCCGGGAAGTGGACCTTTCTCCCCCCCCCTGTATCGCCTTCCCATTCAGCGACGCCCAAGGGCTGCCCTCCCACCAGGACGGGCATCACCCGTGGTACAGTCGAACCGAGAGTTATAAGGATGGGCAGCCGTTTCAAGCGTACCCTTACATCCTTGCCTCCTTCGGCCCATCCTGAATCACTCGAGGGCAAGCCCCGCTCGAAGAGTCTCGCCATGGGCGTCCAAGACCCTCTTACGCCCTCATCGCGCAGCCGTGCTATCAGTTTAGGCTGCAAGTCAAGGGAGGAAAACAACAAAAAACGACCGGACCAGACAACTGGCGTTTACGAAACGGCCCCGGGCGCTCACT
>CAUYUJ010015953.1:255831-298331 GCA_963575745.1 Prorocentrum cordatum
CGGAAGCTCGAAACGGCGAGAGCCCAACGAACATTGCGTTCACTTGCGACGTGCCCAAGCCTGTTCTCAACATGTAGCGGCCATACCCAGAGGACCGCTCAGTGCGAACGCCCATGTGGAGGGACCCGCACTGCGCAGGAGCACCCCCCCCCGTGCGCAGGGAGCCGCCGCCGGCGCCTCCCGGGAGCCCACGAGCGTGGCGGCAGTTGCGCACGCCGCAGCCCCCCAGGGGGACGCGCGAGGCCTCGGCTCCTTCTGCGTACTCCCCCACACTCCGGCGTGCCCCCGAGGATCTCACGAACGTGGCGGCAACTGCGACGAGCGTGGCGACCATGGCGCACGCCGCCGCCTCCCCCGGGAGCCGCGAGGTCTCGGCAGTGTCTGCGTGTCTACTCCCCCGCCCCGCTGGGCCTCCCAGGAGCTCACGGAAGTGGCAACCGTTGCGCTGTTTGCAGCCCCCCCAGGCTGGGTCTGCGTGGTCCCCTGCTCCACCGTGCCATCCAGAAGCCCACGAACGTGGCGACAGCTGCGCACTTTGCAGCACACCAGGGAACCGCCAGGTCTCGGCTGGGCCTGCGTACTCCCCCACTCTTCTGGGCCTCTCG
Source organism: Prorocentrum cordatum (assembly GCA_963575745.1). Lineage (NCBI taxonomy): Eukaryota > Dinophyceae > Prorocentrales > Prorocentraceae > Prorocentrum > Prorocentrum cordatum. The sequence continues at coordinate 256,437 of CAUYUJ010015953.1, forward strand.
GAAGCCCACGGAAGTGGTGACGCTTGCGCACTTTTGGGCCTCTCAGGAGCCCTCGAAGTGGCTTCGTAAGACGTTTTTTTCTTCACACGCTTCTCCTGCGGGTTCGTGGGGGGCGACAGGGAGCCGCGAGAAGGAGGATGACAGGAGTGGAGACGGCAGTGCTCTATCCTCTATCCAAGGCGAGAAACCAACACAGGAGGGTTGGGAAGCAGCCGAGGAGCACCAATGGCGCTAGCACCTCGGAGCCCTCCAGTGATCCTCATAGGGGGCCTCTGTTGGCCCTGTGGGGGCATCCTGAGCCTTCTTGGGGCGGGAGGCTCGAGTTGTCGGTTCGTGTGCACCCTCGGCGGCCCTTCTTGGGCCGTCTTAGGGGCCCTCTCGGGCACTCGGGGGCGCCCCTCGGAGCGTCGTAGGGTCCCGCTTGGGCCGCCTTGGGACCCTCTGCAGGGGCCTCGCGGAGCAGTCCTGCTGTCCTCTCGGGTCGCCTTGGGACGTCGGAGGCTCGAAAAGACGAGAGCCCGCCACACACACAGAAACAAAGAAGGAGCACCTATGAGTTTGTCTCTCGAGGTCCTCCTCGGAAGGCTCTCGGGGACCCCTTGGGACGCCTCGACGGTCTCGTGGGCCGTCTTGAAGCCATACGGGGCCGATTTGAGGCTAACGTGGCCCGTCTTGGAGCGATCTTGAGCCGTCTTGGAGGCATGTGGGCCTCGGAAGCGCGAACTTGCCTTATTTTGCGATGGATTATGGCGTCTGGGAGGAGGCGCGCGACGAAGTGCGACCAGGAAAGGGGACGCCCTCTGGAAGATTGCAGGCACCCGACCAGCCAGACTATGGCATTCTTCGGCATTCGTTTACGCCTCGACGTGCACAACGTACAGTGGCGGATGACGGGATGCGCCTCTGGCGTGCACCGTTGGTCCTGGTGTATTGCGAAGGCCTTACGGCCGGTGCCGCCGACCCTGTTCGCAATGCGCAGCAAGAGGCACGGGCTGTGAGATGGTGGGGAACGGGGAGAAGGACGAGAAGGTGGGGGAGGGAGGTGTCGTATCTGACCCGGGACTTCCCCGGGACTCCCCCGGGACCCCCCCCGGGACCCCCCCTCCCCCCCCCGTCGGGGAAGGGAAAGGGAAGGGGCTTCCCTTCGACTCAATTACGACGTTGCTCAAGGTCGGTACGGGGGGGGGGCGTCGTATCTGACCCGGGACTCCCCCGGGACCCCCCCCGGGACCCCCCCTCCCCCCCCCGTCGGGGAAGGGAAAGGGAAGGGGCTTCCCTTCGACTCAATTACGACGTTGCTCAAGGTCGGTACGGGGGGGCCGTCGTATCTGACCCGGGACTCCCCCGGGACCCCCCCCGGGACCCCCCCTCCCCCCCCCGTCGGGGAAGGGAAAGGGAAGGGGCTTCCTTCGACTCAATTACGACGTTGCTCAAGGTCGGTACGGGGGGGCCGTCGTATCTGACCCGGGACTCCCCCGGGACCCCCCCGGGACCCCCCCTCCCCCCCCCGTCGGGGAAGGGAAAGGGAAGGGGCTTCCCTTCGACTCAATTACGACGTTGCTCAAGGTCGGTACGGGGGGGCCGTCGTATCTGACCCGGGACTCCCCCGGGACCCCCCCCGGGACCCCCCCTCCCCCCCCCGTCGGGGAAGGGAAAGGGAAGGGGCTTCCCTTCGACTCAATTACGACGTTGCTCAAGGTCGGTACGGGGGGGCGTCGTATCTGACCCGGGACCCCCCCCGGGACCCCCCCTCCCCCCCGTCGCCCTTTGACTCAATTACGACGTCGCTCAAGGTCGGTACGGGGGGGCCGTAATCTGACCCGGGACCCCCCCCGGGACCCCCCTCCCCCCCGTCGGGGAAGGGAAAGGGAAGGGGCTTCCCTTCGACTCAATTACGACGTTGCTCAAGGTCGGTACGGGGGGGCGTCGTATCTGACCCGGGACCCGGGGACCCCCCCTCCCCCCCCCGTCGGGGAAGGGAAAGGGAAGGGGCTTCCCTTCGACTCAATTACGACGTTGCTGAAGGTCGGTTTGGCTAGCGCGCTTGAGGAGGAGGCCCTGGGAAAGGGCGAGGGGAGCGGGGAGGAGCCCAGGGGAAGAGGGGTACCAGGGAAAGGGAACGACAGAGACGACGATTACAAATAATGACGGAGATGACGGCTCGAACGGAAAAGCCCCTCACACACGCCGACAGGGTCGGCGGATTATATAACGGGAAGCGCCTCCAGTGTGCACCGTTTGTTGTGGGTAGAATCAAAGCTTCTCTAACTAAAGGATGAGGGCCGCACTGGGCAACTCGCTGGCGGATGACAGGATAATGGCCGTTTCGCTGGAGACAATCCTCGAAAAACCGAACCATCATTATCTGGGAATCGCTCCCAGAGGGCTTCAAAACGAGCCGCGAGAGCTCCCGAAGTCCCCCCAGGGGACCCAACAAGCGCCCTAAGGGGGGCCCAAGAGGCACCAAGAGGACTCTAAGAGTGCCCGAAGAGGCCCCGGGACTGTCCAAGAGGGCCCCGAGACGCTCCACGACAGCCCCAGGAGGCCCCCAGACGGCCCAAGACAGCTCAAGATGGCGCCAAGACGGCCTGAGAGAGCTTCCACAGAACTCTGAGACACGCCCAGACATCGCAACAAGACCCCAGTCGCACCCAAGAGGGCCCCGACAGGCCTCCAAGAGACCCCCAGGATGCCCCCAAGATAGCCCCAGAGAGCCCAGGCGGCCCCCAGGGCAGCCACAAACGATCCCCCTTCTTCGACATTCTTTTACTCAGGCTCCTTACCGTCATCCTTCGTCGTCGTCGTCGTCGGTGTCCTTCTCCTCCTCTTCCTCCTCCTCCTCTTCCTCCTCCTCCTCCTCCTCCTCCTCAGCTTCGTTCCTCTTCGTACTCGTGCTCCATCGCTTCCGCCTCCTCTTCGTGCTTATCTTCCTGCAGTCAACCCGCATAGTACTCTTGCATCCTTCCCCTTCGGCCCAACCTCGGCCGCTTTCGCTGGCCGCTTCCCGCTCGCAAAGTGTCGACATGGCTTTCCATTGCCCTTGTATCCGTATCGTGCTGCTCCGTGCTCGGAGGGGGGTCAGGAGCACTGATGCGGGAGGATGGATGCAGGAGAAGGGCGGATGAGGCCACCCTCCTCCATTTTACTCCTCCTCCTTTGTCCTCCTCCTCCTCCTCCTGCTCCTCCTCCTCCTCCTCCATTTTACTCCTCCTCCTTTGTCTTCCTTTGTCCTCCTCCTCCTCCTCCTCCTCCTCCTCATCCTCCTCCTCCTCCTCCTCCTCGTCTTTCTTTGTCCTCCTCCTCCTCCTCCTCCTCCTCCTCCTCCTCCTCCTCCTCCTCGGCTGGGTGCGGCGGAGCCGCGACGGCATCGGCAGCGCCCCTGGCGGAGCCAGGGGCTCAGCTGCTGGCCGACGAGGCGCCCGTGGCTCGGACGGGCCCCCCACGCGAACACCACGAGCAGCACACGCCCGTCCTCCTTCTCCCCCCGCGCCCTGTCCCCTCTCCTCCCCCCCCCCCGCCCTCCTCCCCCCCACCCTCCTCATCTCCCCCCCCCGAACCACACCCGTCTCCCCCTCCTCACCACCGCCCCCCCTCCAGCCTCTCTCCCCAACGACGGCGCGCCCGCCCGCAGGAGTTCCTGGAGGCCCGCCTGGGCCGGCTCGAGGAGGCGGCCCGCGAGCTCGCGGACCGAGCCGGGGCGGCAACTCAGAACGGCGCAGAGCTCCGCCGCTGCCGACGGCGACGACGACGGTGCCCGCGACGACCGCGATGACGACGACGACGACGACGACGACGACGACGACGACGACGACGACGACGACGACGACGACGACGACGACGACGACGACGACGGAGTACGGACGGTTTGGGCCGTCTTCGTCGGTTTCTGATGGGTTTGTTTTCCACCACCACCACCACCGTCAGTTGGAGGGGGAGGGGGGCCTCCTCCTCCTCCTCCTCCTCCTCCTCCTCCTCCTCCTCCTCCTCCTCCTCCTCCTCATCATCATCCCTCATCCTCCTCCTCCTCCTTCTCCTCCTCCTCCTCCTCCTCCTCCTCCTCCTCCTTCCCCCCTCCAACTTATGGTGGTGGTGGTGGCAACAGGCCCATCATTTTCGGAGGTGTTCCAGCCCTGGGATGGCCTCCAGTGTCTGCGCCTCGCCCAGGGCGTTCCCGCGGGTGCCCGAGTCGTCCTGAGAGGCCGCCCGAGAGCCAAGATGCGGCACGGCATCTCGGGTGGAAACGGGGGTCGGGGTGGGGGATAGGCTCGGGCTCGGGCGACGTCGGTGACGGGTGCGACGGCGGGGGCGGCGGCGGCGGCGACGGCGGCTCCAGTGGAAACGGGGGTAGGGTGGGGGATAGGCTCGGGCTCGGGCGACGTCGACGACGGGAGCGACGGCGGGGGCGGCGGCGGCGGCGACGGCGGCGCCAGTGGCGGCGACGACTGCGGTGGGCATGACGTCTGCGCCGACGAAGGCGAGGACGACGATGGCGTCGGCGACGTTGGAGTCGTCGGTGACGGCCACGATAGCGTTGACGACGGCGACGGCGACGCGTAGGGCGTCGATGAAGATGGCGACCGCGACGGGGACGGCGACGCAGGGATGGTGGGGCGAGGGCAGTGGGTGGGGGAGGGGGGGCAGGAGGAGGAGGAGGAGGAGGAGGAGGAGGAGGAGGAGGAGGAGGAGGAGGGGGAGGAGGAGGACGAGGAGGACGAGGAGGAGGAGGAGGAGGAGGAGGAGGAAGCAGGAGGAGGAGGAGGAAGCAGGAGGAGGAGGAGGAGGAAGCAGGAGGAGGAAGCTGAGGATGAGGAGGAGGAGGAGCACGAGGAGGAGGACGAGGAGGAGAGGGAAGGAGGGGCTTTGGGGTGTTCTTCAAGACTCCCCACCTGTTCTTTATGATTCATGAGTTGTCCGAGCTTCTCGGGAGGTCTCGAGGAGTTCCCCTCAGGCCAAGATTATGCCAAGGATGGGGGGATGATGATGATGATGATGATGATGATGATGATGATGATGATGATGATGATGATGATGATGATGATGATGATGATGATGATGATGATGATGATGATGATGATGCTGATGCTGATGCTGATGCTGATGCTGATGCTGATGCTGATGATGACGATGATGATGATGATGATGATGATGATGATGATGATGACGATGATGAGGAGGAGGAGGAGGACGCGGAGGAGGAGGAGGAGGAGGAGGAGGAGGAGGAGGAGGAGGAGGAGGGTGACGAGAAGGAGAAGGAGCAACATGACGAGGATGAGGACGAGGACGGGGAGGAGGGGGAAGGCGGGTCTTAGGGGTGCTCTGCAAGTTTCCAAAGGTGTTCTATATGATTCATGAGTTGTCCGAGCTTCTGGGGAGGTCTCGAGGAGTTTCCCTCACGCCAGGGTTATGCTACGGAGGGGGATGATGATGGCGAGTGGGAGGATGAGGAGGTGGTGGAGGAGAAGGAGGAGGAGAAGGAGGAGGAGGAGGAGGGACGACGTCAGGTTCCAAAGGATTTTGTATGGAGTTCCAGGGTGGTTCTAGCGAAGTCTGGGTCTTCTGGGGTTATAGGGAGGTGTCCGGGAGGCTCCCCGCGCAAGGATTATGCTGGTGATGATGCTGCTGCTGATGATGATGATGATGACGATGATGGTGATGCTGATGCTGCTGCTGCTGCTGCAGATGCTTATGCTGATGCTGATGCTGCTGCTGTTGATGATGATGACGGTTACGATGCTGATGACGACGATGACGATGTTGCTGAGAATTATGATGGTGTTGTTGATGATGATGATGATGGTTGTGGTGGTGATGATGGTGAGCCGACGACTGTGATGATGATACTGTTGCTGATGCTGATGATGGTGGAGGTGACGGTGGTGATACTCATGATGAGGATTAGGACGCGGACGAGGATGACAGAGGACGAGGGTGAGGATGAGGATGCTGATGACGACGACGATGCTGGTGATGATGATGAGTATGATGATGATGGTGATGACAATGCTGATGATGGTGCAAATTATGCTGATGGTGATGATGATGGTGATGCTGATGATGATGCTGATGATGTCGATGCTGATGATGATGATGATGATGATGATGATGATGATGATGATGATGATGATGATGATCTGTAGGATGATTGTGGTGATGGTGATGCTGTTGATGATGATGCTGACGAAGACGATGATGACGATTCGGATGACGGTAATGATGATGATGATGGTGAGTATGACCCGGATGATAAGAGCACTAATGATGATGTTGCTGACGATGATGATGACGATGATGATGCTGATCATGATGATGACGATGATGCGGATTCCGGTGAGAAGTAGCATGACAGTTAGGATGGTGCTAACGCTGCTGATGATGATTATAATGATGAAGGTGATGCGTGTGCTGATGATGATGATGATGATGGTGATTGCGATGGTAATGGGGATGTTGGTGCCCATGATGACTATGATGCTGATGCTAATGATACTGCTGACGATCATGATGTGGATGCTGCAGATGCTGCTGCAGATAATTATGATTATGCTGATACTGATGGTGATGGTGCTGCTTGGGGTGCTGCAGATGGCGATGATGATGATGATGCTGCTGATGATGATGATGACGACGATGACGATGACGGTGACGATGATGATGATGCTGATGATGATGATGATGCTGCTGCTGATGATGATGATGCTGATGTTGATGATGTTGATACTGATACTGATGATAATGATGATGATGATGATGATGATGCTGATGCTGATGCTGACGATGATGATGATGATGATGATGATGATGATGATGATGATGATGATGATGATGATGATGATGATGATGATGATGATGATGATGAGAGGGAGGAGGAGGAGGAGGAGGAGGAAGAGAAGGAGGAGGAGGAGGAGGAGCCGTTCACATGGAGAAGAAGGAGGAGGAGGATCTGGAGGAAGAGGGGAGCAGGAGGAGGAGGAGGAAGAAGAAGAATAAGAAGAAGGAGGAGGAGGAGGAGGAGGAGGAGGAATAATGATAGTAAGAATAAGGATTATAGTAATTAGAAATAGTTTCAGTGATATTAATAATCAGAAAAAGAAAGAGACGAGAAGGAGGAGGAGGAGGAGGAGGAGGAGGAGGAGGAGGAGGGGGCACTCAGAAGCTTAAGCGGCCCTATGGGAAGTCCACTCACTCCCTCTCAATCCCTCCCCCCTCCCCCGCCGACCCACGGGTCTTCCCCTTCAGTGGGGGCTCCAGGGTCGGCTGCCAGGGCTCCGGGGACGGCTGCCAGGACGGCCCGTCTGGGGTGTCGCCGCCGGTTCGTCTTCGGCCCTACCACCACCGCTTAAGCAGCATCCCTCGATCCTCGGTCCTCGAAGTCCTCGACCCTCGACCCGCGAATCGACCCCCGTCTCAAGGCTCCCGAGGCAGCGGGCACGGCTACCGAAACCGGCTTGCTCGAGTCGAACCCACTCTCACCCCTCTCCGCTCCTTGCCTCACTTCTGTTCCCCTCCCCTGCTCTGTCTCGACACCGCTAGTCTTGTGGCGCCTCTCGGCGCTCACCGCGGTGTCATCGTTCCGTCCGTAAGGTCGGGGTGATTCCAGCCAGGGAAGTTTCGCTGCGCATCCGGACAACATCCCATCCTCTTCCTAGAGGCCCCGTGGCCCTTCAGGACCCTGGGCATCCTGGACTCCCGTCCGATGTCTGCCGCCTGTTTTGCAATGCCACAGCGCCGCTGACAAGATCTCGGCCAGAGCTTCAGAAAGGACCCGTATGGGTTGCAAATCATGTAGGCCTTTTTCAGCACCCTGGTGATTCCCAGACTCACTTGTCTGCCGTCTACTGCCGTTTCGTGTGTGGTTTAGTGTGGCTGACGTTCTCCCTCTCCCTCGTTCATTCTTCAATTTAGTGCAACGTAGCGTAAGTTCGTCTAAGCCAATCATATAATACAATTCAGTGCTATTTCTTCCCATTTAGCACCATTGAGTACCATTTCGTGCCATTCAGTACCATCCGGTGCTGGAGGATTCTGATAACTCAGTCCTGCACGACACGGACTCGATGGTATGTATCGACTGCTACGATGCCCTAAACGAGGCCCCCGTGATCTACAGCCTAAACTTGGCCTTCGGCGGCAAGCTGGCGGAAGGCCGGCGGAAGCAAAACAGAGTCTAGTCCGCTGGCGGACAGTTTCAGCGGAAGGCCTGACTTCTTGTTCGGCCCCCTTCTCCTGCTCGTAGTTGGTGGGCGGCTGTTCCTCTCTCGGAGGTCTTCGAGGCGAGCGTTGAGCTGAAACAAACAGATCCCTCAGGCCGGATCGAGGCTCAGGGTTTCCCGAGACTCCCATCCTTCTGGACGCCCGAAATGGGTACGGAAAGAATGGGTACGATGCCCAACAGCAGTTCCTATTCATTTTGGACAGGACTTGCTGTCCGTGCCGCCGCGGTCTGTGTCCATTTGAGACAGAAGGCCACCCGCCCAACAGCGGCCGCTGTTGGTTTGGGACAACAGTTGTTGTTGGGCGTTGTACCCATTCTTTCCGTACCAATTTCAGGCGTCCAAAATCTTGATGCGGGATCTCGGGCTGGGTCGATCCCCGAGGGCCCTCTGTCAAGGGAAGGAAAAAGCCACCCGGACCGGACCATTGAATGTTTACTGAACGTCCCTGGGCGTTTACTAAACAGCCCTGCTCTGTTTGATTCCTTCTTCGCGCGCGTTTGCTAAACGACTTCGCGTGTCGGGGTGCTTATTCTGAGGGTTTGATTTTTTGATTTCTGCCCTGCGGTTCGAAAAGTGTAGGCAGCACGCCCCTGCGATGTTTTTTTCCCCCAAGGCGCCCGGGCGTTGAGGTCAGGGCCTCGCTCCAGAGGCCCTGACCTCACCGTCCTGGCAAAGAACCCCTCGGGCTATCGCAGGCAGGGGGGCAGTTCGGCTCAGCGTGTCGCGCCGCCGGTTCTGGTCCACCGCGCTTCGGCGCGACACGCTATCCACGTCCCCGGGCGTCAATGTTCCGAGCCTCCCCCAGCCTCCCGCCCCGCGGCCGCGGGGCGGCACGCTGTCCGCTCGCACGGCGCGGCGTGTCGCCGGGGCCACCGCCGCGACACCCTGAGCAAAAGTGCCCGACCGCAGGCCGTGGGCCCGACGCCACGGTTTGGGCTGCCCGGGGTCTTCCCCCGCCGCGGGCGGAGTGCCTTCCGCGGCGCTGTCGCGCTCTTTCCGCCCCCAGGCGTGAGGCCCCGTGGGGGCTCTGAGGCTCTGGCTCTTCCCCGCTGGGCCCCCTGGGCGGGCGGGGGCCGTGGTGGCGCTGCCCTGGGGCGTGCCCCAAGGTTCGGGGGCGGAAAAGAGGGGGGTGATGACTAGGGGGGGATGGATATCATGGCGTGGGCCATGATATTTCCCCAGATCTCATGGCGCATCTGCTAATTTCATTACGTCCCTGGCCCCCCCCGCTGGGCCGCGCACATGCCGCTGGTCATGATTTGCCCCCCCCTCTCTTGGACACCCCCCTCTTGGCCGCTCCCGAAAGGTGGCCCGCCTTTTCCCTCTTTCTCTGTCTCCTGGGCTGTAAGTCCCTTCAGCTTCAGCTTCAGCACGCAGCTCATCACGACGCGTCCAAGCATCATGCCCGGGGCCTCGGCCGTACAGAGAAGGAATCGGCCGATCGGGGGTGCGCAGCGCATCGAAGAAGGAGCCAGACGGCATAGACAGATGCTTTGGGAGCCTCGCGCGGATTTCTCGGAGCGGCGCCGGGCCCACCTGCCGGTGCCTCCGAGGACGCCCTGGGCGCGCTGCGAGCGCCCGGGAGGGGGGGGTCAGCGCCGATCCAAGAAATCCGCGCGGACCTCCAGCAGTTTATGTGTATGCCAGCTTTTGCGCTTCGAATGTAGGAGGATGGTTTAGATTTGCCCGAGGGACCGTCACGCAGCAGCGCCTTCTGTGATGATTCATGAATTGGGTGCCAGGCCTGCTCGGGAGCGTTTCCGTCGTCACTTAGATTCGTCGACCGTCGCCTCCCAGAGCATCCCCCGCAGCAGTAAAGGACATGCCAATAGCTGTTCCTCGTTTTTTTGCTGCTCATCGGCATCCTACATGAAGGGTGCCCTTTCGCTGGGGTGACCCTTGGTGCTGGGCCAGATGAGTCACATGCGGGCGTCCCTCCAGCGCTCCAAGCGGCGCGCGGAGGGGCTGCGTTTGGAGAGGGACAGCGGCGCCTCGAAGGCCGCCCTTGCCACAACATGCCGCCCGTACGTGAGGCGCTCCGGGAAGGGCCTTGCTCTTGGCACACCTCGCCTTCGGCGGAAGGCCCGTGGAAGCTGGCGAGAGCAAGTGCTGGCGGGTCCGCCGGCAGAAACAAGGGTTATGTCGGGCGTGTCCCCCTACAGGGGGATTCTCGACGATAAATGGAAAAATACCCATAAAATATTCCAAACATGTAACAAAAAAACATACACCAAAAATAGTCCCCGGACTCTCTTTGGATTATTTTTGGATTATTTTTGGGGTATCTTTTATTTTTCGTCGAAAATACACCTGTAGGGGGACACGCCCGACTTAAAACAAGGGTGAGACGTCAACGTTGCTGGACTGGGGTGTCCCGGAGCGAGCCACCTTGAGATTCGACGCCTCGAAGCAAAACACCTTCGAGAAGAGTCATGGCCCGGAGCCCTAGATCCAATCTTCGGTGGCATCTCTCGAGCGGGATCGATCCGTGAGGGTCCTGGGGCCCCGAGGCTCGCACCCGCAATGCCCCGGCCAAGCCAACCACGAGCGTTTTTGACAGGGCGACCTTTGGTTGAGGGAGAAAGCTAGTAGATTATGACCAAGATGTCGCGGGATCCTGTCGATGCCGATCTTGGCAATGATCCATGTCGGCAGTCGCCGATTCTCGAGGATGATCCGCGAATGGAGTCGGACCAAGATCGACACGACGTTTCCGCATTCAGTCTCGATCATGGTCCCATGGTCTCCCCTCCATTTGTTCCGCCCGCGTGCCCGCGTTGCGCGATGTGCGTCGATTTGGCGGGTCTCCATCAGCGCTGCGCCAGTGCAGTGCAAATGCTGACAATCTCGCTGACACGTCGCCGCGCCGATGCGCTCCGCCCGGCTGTTCGGACATGTGTGCAAACAGTATTTAAACAACCGCTTCCGCTTCTCAAACCGGTTCCTGGTCTCGAGCGCAAGGATCCGTTGCTTATTCGGCTGCACGTGCGAGTAACATTTCGCTAGAGTGACCTTCGGTGCGGGCACACTTGGGCTTCCCAGAAGACTCGCTGCGATGCCACAGCAGCGGCTTGCACGCTCCAGTTCGGCCTCCCCGCGGCCCCCGAATGCTGCGCACCAGAGGGCACCGTTACCCAGGGTCACTCTTACGTGCAGCCGACTTCTTCAATAGCGGGCTCTTGCCTTAGAAGCGCCTGTGGGCATGCCTCGGCTCAGCCAGGGCTGTGGATTGCGTGGCTCGCGCAGAGCTTCGTTTCGCACAGCGTCGCGTGGGCTGCGTGTGGGCGCCGCGACATGGCGTGCGCGCGGCAGGGACGCCGCGGGTCATCCCCCCAAGCTCCTCGCGTACGCCAAAGGAGGCACTTCCAGCATCATTTCCCGAGTTCCTTACGTGGGACTTACTTGCGCTGAGGGTCATTGCCCGAACTCCTCACCTCTCAATTGGGTTGGGTGGGGCACCTCGCCCGGCACAGACCGCGGCGCAAACGCCCCGTGCGAAATAGGCGAGACGTCTCACCAGAGGTATGATGGATTGATTTCTGGGGGTAAATTTACCTAGGCCGCTCTCCTGGGGCGTTTTGGCGCCGTCCAATCGTTTTTTTTTCCATCGAAAACCGGCCGCGGGCTGGAAAACTATTTTTTAATCGTTCTCCCCCAGTCAGAAAATTAGGCAGACATCGCAGAATACTACTTGTTTCATCGTTCTCTCCCATTTTTTATTATTCGTCATCCCACATTATGAAGGCCGCTCTCTTGGGGGCGTTCTGGCGCCCTCCTGGATGTCCCCTGGGCTGTCTGGTGGGGCCGCCTCGCGCCGCCTCGAAGCGCCGCGCGCGCCGTGCCCGGACGGACGTCGGGGGCCCCGCCGCCCGCCGCCGCCCGCCGCCGCCCGCCGTCGTCGCCGCCCGTCGTCGTCGCCGTCGTCGCCGCCGCCGACGTCGCCGTCGACGCCGTGGTCGTCGTCGCCGCCGACGTCGCCGTCCTCGTCGTCGCCAGGCAGGCTCCCCCTCCTCCTCCCCCTCCTCCTCCTCCTCCTCCTCCTCCTCCTCCTCCTCCTCCCCTCCTCCTCCTCCTCCCCTCCTCCCTCCTCCTCCTCCTCCTCCTCCTCCTCCCTCCTCCTCCTCCTCCTCCTCCCTCTCCTCCTCCTCCTCCTCCTCCTCCTCCTCCTCCTCCCCCTCCCCGGGCACGCGGGGCGCGGCCCAAAGGAAGAGCAGCTGGCCTCCATCCTGGAGGCGCTGGAGCCGGGCAGCCGTGCGCGCCGGCCGCCGGAGCAGCTCCTGGGGGTCCAGCGGTCGAGGGAAGGCCCGGGGCCTCTCCGCCCTGCTCTCTCCCCCCCCTTCCTGCCCCGCCTCCCGGTCTGCCCCTCTTCTGCGCCCCCCCACTCCCCCCCCCCTCCTCCCAGGCCCCCTCTCCTCCCCGTTCCTCCTTCGCCTCCTCCGCCTTCCGCCTCCTCTTGCTCAAAGGACCCAGACCTTCGCTTCTTCATAAAATTTTGGAGAAAGTAGTAAAATCTTGACATTCTGAAAAAGAAAGAAGAATGTGGCAAAACGTAGACATTCTTCATACAGTTCTCCCAAAACAGGTTTTCTCCATTAAAAAAGAAGAATTCAGCGATATATCAAGTTTTTTTAGGACAATCTTCATTTTTTGTTTGAAGAATTCTATGTGCGTGTAAAGATAGAATGTAAGAAAAAAGCGTTGTAAGAAAACAGCTGTGTATGAAAAATCGCGGCTATCTCCCACCAGCCCATCCAGAAACGATGACCTGGCGAGTTGAGGTGAATTAGCAGGGAACATGCATGAGCAAGGAAGTGGATCGCTGGTATAGTTTGGAAGAGGAGGAAGACGCGGGGGAAGAGGAGGAGGAGGAGGAGGAGGAGGAGGAGGTGTGTGCAACTCGTGCTTGATTGCTCTCTGTGACACCTCGCCGCCCATCAAACACGTTGAGCACCCCCTGCCCCCATGGGGCGCTCAAAGTGTTGGGCCCCCGCCGCGGGGCAAAGCTCCAGCGATGTGCTGGGGCCATGCCTGAAGCCGACCTTGAGCTGGGTGCTGGCGGGCGACCTGTACCCGTCCACAGACATGAAGGGGGCATTCCACCAGGCACGCAGGGAGAATGATCTAGGGGTCATGTGTGTTGAGTGTTTGTGCCCTTGCTCGGCATTTCAATTGTGATGCGAAATGGGGGGTGCACCGCCCATTTCGCATCTCAATTGCAATGCCACGGTGAACGTATTATTCTCCTTTGCCCCATTGCGGACGAGAGAACAGCATCAGCATGTCGAGCACCGACATGCTGATGCTGTTCTCTCGTCCGCCGCCCCACCGCTCAGGGCTACATGGAGTCGTGCGCCTTGACCCTCCAGAAGCTGATGGAGACGGACCCGCGAGGCGGCCACCCTCCCCTCGTTCGTGCCGTCGTGGAGTTTCGTCGTGGCTGGACGACGTCGTTCGCTGTAGTGTCGCCCTGCCTCCTCCGTCGTTGGCAACCCTCCCTCGCCCAGTTCATTCCCGCCCTAGCTCCCTCCCCATCCCGTCCCCACCTCACCCCCTCCATGACCCACTCCAGCATGATGCCATCCACCCCTGTTACGCCTATAGGCGGGTACTTCCTGCAGGAGGACGTGAGGAGCACCGTCGAGCACTTGTGCAACGACGACACGCTCAAGAAGCTCCTCATGAAGAAGGCGGCGGAGCTCGGAGATACGGAGAAGGACAGCTGCCCTTGTTTTGGGACTGAGGAAGGGGGAGGAGCAGAGAGAGGTAGAGAGAGAGAGAGCGATATCTAGATATATGTGTGTATAACTAGAGGGAGAGAGAGAGAGAGAGAAATAGAGAGAGATAGAAAACAACAACAGCAACAACAACAACACCACCACCATCAACAACAACAACAACAACAACAGCAACCACAACGAGTAAGAGAGAGAGAGGAGAGAGAGCAGAGGGAGGAGGGAGGGGGAACGACTTGGAGGGAACTGGTAGGACAATGCAGGATCGCTCGATCCAGAATCGATCAAGTCGAGGTCGAGGATTGTATCGTTCGGCTGGTTGCCACGGGGTGTATGCACTCAATTGGCTTCTCCTTATAAGGGGAGGCCAATTGAGTGAAGCGTCTTAGAAACATGCGCCCGCGCGCGGAATGCAATCCGAGGGCACGATCGAGCAGGTCGCCTTCCGCTACCGCGTGATGTGCAGCATCTTGCGGGTGAAGTACGATCAATGCCAGGACATGTTCTTGTCCAGCGCTCCCTCTCTCTCTCTCTCTCTCTCTCTCTCGATCTCTCTCTTGTCAACGCCAGAAGGGAGGCGGCTAAGAGGTGTGCAAGTTTTTGCACCTCTTAGCCGTCCCCCTCTGACACGTCCTTCCAACCAGCCCAGATTTATCGGCCAAGGCTCGCCCGAGCACGCGCCCGCGAAGCATCACCCCCCTCCCTCCTAGGCCTCGAAGGGGCACTTCGCGAAGATGCCGAAATGCATCCAGGATATTTTGCTGGTGATGCTGGGGAAGTCGAGAGCGTGCCGTTTCGCAGCAATTCCAAGCATGAGCGTCCTGGATTCATGTTCGAATTTAGTGTCCGATGTCAGGTTATTTTTTTTTCTGACGTCCGGTTTTTTTCTCTGACGTCATGTGTTGTTGTTGTTGTTGATGTTGTTGTTGTTGTTATTGTTGTTGTTTGGTTTCTTATGTCAGGTTTTTTTCTGACATCAGGTTTTTTTTTGTTCTGACGTCATGTGTTGTTGTTGTTGCGTGGTTTCTTATGTCAGTTTTTTTTTTTTCTGACGTCAGTTTTTTTCTGATTTTTGTTTTCCTGGCGTTCGTGTTTTTGTTTCCGACACTAGTTAGGGATAAGAGCGAGGGATGGTTCTGGAGGAGAGTTGTTTGCAACGTTTGCGACTCGAGGGCGATGGTGTCGCCTTGTCCGTGGCCTCTGATCGCGAGCATGCCCGCCCTGCCCAGCCGGCCCAGGTGATCTCTCGCCAGATAAGCAGCACGAGTCGCGCGGCTGGATCCGCTCCTACACCAGGGACGCACCTGCCATCGCGCAGGCCAGCCAGCATCGGGCAGCATAGAGCAATAATGTTCGTGACACTGCTATAGCAGTGTCACTAACAGTATTGCTCGATTTATGTGTGGCATCTAGATGTATATATACATGATGGTCGGTTCGCTTCCTCGGCCTCTCGTCCACTGACTCTTGCCCGTGTCCTTGCTTCCCTCGCCCTCGACCGCTGCGAGGCAAGAGAAGCCCAACCCGTTCGCTGCATTCAGGAGCTCGGACGCAGCGGAGACCGATGATGAGGATGACGACTCACCAAATTCGTCACATGCCGTCTCGCGCTACTTCGACGGTCGCCAGGCGCGACGGGCGTGCGTGCCCCCTCCTCCTCCCTCCTCCCGTTCCTTCCCGCCTCCCTCCTCCCTCGCTCCCTCCCTCCCTCCCCCTCCTCCCTCCTCAAACCTCCCTCTTGCATCATCCCTCTACCTACCTCCCCCCACCCTTGGCGCGCTAGATAGGGTGGGTCGGCGCACGCTGCACAGGCGCTGACGCTGATGGCCAACGGTATGACCGAGGAGGCGAAGTTGAGGGCTGGGCCAAGGCTCGCAGGGGGGAAGGGAGGGTCGTATGTTGTCAATGGCAATGGCCGTGAGCACGGGGATGGGAATTGACCGTCATGTATAGGATCTCCAACGCAGTTGAAACAGCATGGAGGTGTGAGCAATTGATGTGTCATGGAGGGATGGGGGGGGACTGAGACGAGCGCCGCATAGGGGCTTCGTGGTGGCGACGCACTACGATGGAGTGGAGACCGAGCTGGTGATCCGCAACGACTGCTTGGGTGAGGACCCTCTCCGAATGCTAGCCGCATGGATTCCCTTTGGTTTCACCCTTGGGTGAAACCAAAGGGTCAGCGTCCCCCTTGCCATCGTCCTCCCCCTCATCCTCGTCTTCCCTCTCGTCCTCCTCCACCTCCTCCCCATCCTCCTCCTTGAACGCAGGGGAGTCAATTTGGCTATAGCTAGGCAAATCGACCCCTTTGTTTTCCACTCCCCCCACCAGCTTGCGCCTTCGGTTGCTAAACAGCCAATCTGTTGACGAAAGATGCGTCTACAGGACGGCACAGTGGCACCCGAGAAGGAGATCCCCGTGCCCAAAAGAAAAGCTAAAGCTAAAGCCAAAGGAAAAGGAAAAGCAACACCAAAACCGAAAGCTAAAGGCCGTGGCAAAAGAACATGCGAGAACGACCTCGCCACCCCTCCAGCCAAGCGGAGCCGTGTAACCAGCGACGACGACAGTGATGGAGATGCAGATGATGAGGAGGATGAGGGTATCGCAGCTGGAGATGAAGTGGCTGCTCTAGAAGACGATTACGGTAGGAAGGAGGTCGCAGAGTTGGCAGCTGCGCTGGCTGATCACACAGACACGCCCCCCAAGCACACGGCCAAGCCCATGCCCAAGGTCAGCCTCAAGAAGCCAGCTGCAAGCACGCCAGTGCAGTCCGACGCCGCAAGTCGTGGAGCCGCCATCAAGAAGCCAGCAGCTAAAGAGAGCTGTGGTGCACCAGATGCTGGAGGCGACCAAGTTACGTCAGAGGTCGCATCTGCTGCTCACTCGAATGTTACCCGTGTCTATAGATATGATTGGTGTCATGTCGTCTCGTTCCCGCGCCCGTGGTATATTCGCCCCTGCAGCCCTAGCTGTACGCCCATCTCTTTCTAGCAATTGTTTCACGGGCATCCCCATCGTTAGTTGCTCAATACTTCGACTCCTCAGGTCGTGCCGATGCGCTTGATGGATACTCCGTCCCACAATGGTGGCCGCTGCATCTTCCTGTTGACAGCTGGCAGCGACAAGGCGCAGGCTACAATTTCCCTTTTTTTGAGGCGCTTTCCAGAGCACGTCCGAAACGTCGCCCTCCCCCCCCCCCTGCACCTCCCCCCCCCGATTGCGAATTGCAATACCACCCTCCATGAGCGTGCCGTGTCGCAACGCCTGTCCTACAAACGAGGTTGCAATGATGTTGCGTACCGTTCTGTGTTCTGGCGTCAAGTGTTTGTGGTCTTATCAGGTTTTTGTTATGACGTCAAATGTTCTGTCATGTACCGAGTGCTGGTTTACGTCAGCTGTGACGTGCCGCAACATGGCGCTGCAACTGATTTCCGCTATCAGCTGGTTAACTGCACCAAGACGGCGGCGGACGAGCATTCCACTACTCCTCAGGCTGTGCGGCTCCCACCCCGATGGCATGCATATTCTCTGGGTTCGAATGCGTGTATCAACGCGTATCTAGCTAGACATGTGTATATACATCTATGCGTACACGGACAGAGTGACCTCACCAGTCAGTGGCAGGGCGAGGCGGAGGAGGAGGCAGTCTCGCTCCCCCTCCCCACGTCCCGTCGCACGCCTCCCAAATCCATGCCACAATCCCCCTGTGCCTCTATAGAAACATCGGGGGATTGGACTCTAGTTGTGAGCACCCGTTTGCTCAATCAGGACGGTGACTTGTGGGACACGATTAACGAGCAGCATTCTGACGGAGCTACTCCCCTGGCTGAGAAATACGATTTGGAGAAGCAGGCCATCGGTTCTTAAGAAGTGTTGTGAGTGTTCGGTTGTTGATTTCCCTCGCGGCCACACGTGCATGAATTACCATCCCCCCCTCAACCCATGCCTCCACTCGAGCAGGAAGGTCCCGACGGACTGAGAACCTTCCTGCGCGAGTGGAACAAAGCCCTGTGGGGCCGCTGGTCCGCTACTCGGGGTTAAGAGGGTGCCCGAGCTCGAGACTGAGTCCGATGAGCCCGAGCTTGGAGAGGGAGGGAGAGGTCATGTGGATGGAGGATGAGGGTGGAGGAGGATGCGGAGAAGGAGGGGGAGGAGGAGGAGGCAGAGGGGGAGAGGTTCATCCCGCCCTGAAGGCGGCGGCGAAGTCGCACATCGAGACCATGCGCAAGATGATGATGGACCAGGCGAAGGTGTTTTTGTGCAGCCCTCGAGTCCCTTCGGATTCCGAGGCCAGTGCGCGCGGAGAAGGAGGGGGAGGAGGAGGAGGATGAGGAGGAGGAAGAGGAAGAGGAGGAGGAGGAGGATGAGGAGGAGGAGAAGAAAGAGGAGGAGGAGGAGGGCGAGGAGGAAGAGGAGGAGAAGGAGGAGGAGAGGGGGGAAGGAGAGGGAGGAGGAGGTGGAGGTGGAGGTGGGGGAGGAGGAGGAGGAGGAGGAGGAGGAGGAGGAGCAGGAGGAGGAGGAGGAGGAAGAGGATAAGGAGGAGGAAGGGGAGGAGGAGGGAAAGGGAGGAAGCGGGAGGGCTCGCGCTCGGAGAATCTTGAGGAGGAGGCGGAGAAGGAGGAGGACAAGGAAAAACAGGGGAAGGATGGTGAGGCAGACAGTTGCGGCGATGCTCAGTATGGTTTCTTTCTGTCCTGCCCTTGCCGCAGGTGCTCAAGAAGTTCGTGGAGCTGTTCGGTGACGGCGTATTGAGCAAGCTCGCGAAGGGAGAGTGGCCGTTCGACAATATCGAGGGTAAGTCCTCATCCTCAGACAGCAGCCAGAATATCAACGCGAGCTCCGTGTCACTCCCTCCCCGTCCGAAGTCCCCGAGCCCGAGTCCAGAGGGAGAGCCTGAGACTAAGCCAAACCCGTTCGTCGCTTTCCGACCCACTCTTGAGGCGCCCTCATCTGATGTGAAGTCCCCCATGCAGTCAAAGCGCGCTGCTTCCACTGAGAAGAAGCGCAAGCGCAGGCGTAGGAAGGCGAGCAGCTCTGACTAGATCTCATCCCTGTCGCTCCCACCTCCCTCGTTAACACAGCCCTTGCCTTCTCGCACCCCTTCCTTACACCGCGTGACACGCGCGAACTTCTTGGCTGCGCTGGTTGTTTCGAGTGCAGCCCACGAGCCGAGCTGGCGCGCCGTAGAGGGCGCCTGGTGCGCAGCGGACAGCGCCCTGCGCAGAGCAAGTCAAAAATGTAAGAAAAACTAGGTGTGTATGAAAATTGAGTTTTTACTGTGTTTTCACAGTCGAAATGCATTTTTAATACATTTTATGTTCTGTATTAAAACAATAGTTTATATTGTTTTTTTCACAGGTAAACTAGCTTTTTAATACATTTTTTCTGACAGCAATATTTTTTCTGACAATGGATTCGCTGTAAAACACAATGTTTTCTCACTTTTTCATACATTTTTTCTGACAGAATGGTGCCCTGGGTCCCGCGTTCCGGCTTTCCGGCTCTCCGGAGTGCGCCTTCCCGCTCTCTGACTCGACCAGGCCTGGGCTGAGTAGCGTTCGGGCTCGAGGTCGGAGCCTTCAGACGCACGTGGCGCAGAGTTTCGGGCAATGGCTCCGAAGCGCAAGAAGGGCGCTGGCAGCGCTGCAGGATATATGGGGTTCGAGTTCAAACTTAGAGAGCTCATGATCAAAAGATTTTGTAGGCGGGGTAGATTACGGCGTGGGTGAGTAGATTGGCCGAGATGAGTCTGGCGGCAGCGCTTCCCTTCCCAGGCGAGCCCGAGCCCGACGCGAAGAAGGTCCCCAAGGCCGCGCAGAAGTTGCGCAAGCAGCTCGAGGAGCAGGGCAAGGACTACACCAAGATGACGGCTGAGGACGTGGAGAAGCTTCCTCACGGCTCCATGGGGCGACATCTGCTCAGAGCAGCGTGGGCCCCATCCCCCCCTCACCTCAGCCACGTCAGCTTGCTCTCGATCACTCAGAGCTCATCGATCGCTGGCTCCTCCATTGCTCCATCCCCCCCCTCCCCTCCCTCGAGATGCTGAGATCGCTTCGTTGGATATTGGGCAGCTTTACGTTCTGATTTGCTCAGAGCAGCGTGAGCCCCATCCCCCTTCACCTCAGCCACGTCAGTTTGCTCTCGAGCCCGTCTGCACTCAGAGCTCATCGATAGTTGGCGCCCCCATTGCTCCATCCTCGCCTCCTCCCTCTCTCTTGATGCTGAGATCGCCTCGTTGGATGCGAGGCAGCTTCTCATTCGCATTTGCTCAGAGCCTCGTGGGGCCCATGCCCCCTCCCCCACCTCAACCACGTCAGCTTGCTCTCGAGCCCGTCTGCAGTCAGAGCTCATCGATCGTTGGCTTCCCCATTGCTCCACCCCCCCCTCCCCCCCCTCGTGATGCTGTGATCGCTTCGTTGGATAGTTGGCAGCTTCGCATTCGTAGTTCAGGAGTCTCTCAAGAAAACAAGACGTTTGCCGCCCGCTCCCCAGCACAACGGCAGCAGTTGTACATGGCCCTCTCGTACTCGCTCAATAAAGGTGCTGGCGGCGCAGATGGCAAAAAATACGGAGATCCCAACATGAAGGACAACGATCGGAGGGCCTGGCTGGCCAGGTTCATCATCGACCCGACCAGCGGAGGGTGCATGGGCACCACGGCCGCGACGGTGCATATTTCCCAGCTTGCTTCCAGGGAAGTGTCATGGCAATTGTATGGTGGAAGCAAGGGGTGGAGTGGGCGAGTGACGGGACGTGAATTGGTAGTGTTAACGGCAGGGAGGTGGGCCTGCTCTAAACTCAACGCTGCAGGTGCACAACAAGGACGAGACAGAGGACACCATCGAGTGGTTGACGCGCTCGCAGCTCGGCGGGCCCATGTACCTGAACGACATGGAGCATGCGGACCTGCTCATCGAGTCGAACTCGCTGGAGTCGCAGCCATCCCAGTACGCTGCGCTGGCGAAGAAGGGCATCAAGGAGTACAAGTGGAGCAAAGCCATCGAGCGCAAGGCGGCAGCCTTTTGCGAGACGTTTTTTTTGAGGGGGGGGGGCACGGGCGAGTGGAGGAGGGTGGGGATGTGAATAGACGTGCTCCCGCTCCTAGCACGTTTCTCTGTCGCAGGTGAGACTGGCACATTCCATGGCTTCGCGTGGTGGCTCTAACATGCCATTGCGGGGGAAGGGGGATGAGGAGGATGAGGGCGAGGACGGCTCATGATTAGGAGGATGAGGGCGAGACCTGATCATGATGAGGACGAATGGGAAGTTGAAAGACCGAATAGAGTGATGCTGACCCGTTTCTTGGTATCTCCAGCCCGCCCCCCCCCCTTCTCGACATGCAGGGCGCTTCGAGACACCAAACGAGCGGCAACCCAGCTGCGCGGTCTGGACGAATCGAGCACAGTCGAGACCAAGGCGGAGATGACTGCCGACCAATACTCGGAGGTGAAGAAGGCACCTCCACGGGATGGGGGCGAGGACGAGTGATGCAGCTTCAGGGCGAGGGTGAGATTGAGGGTGCGGCAACTGCAACTCGTTTACTTGTTTGGATGTGGGTACGGTTGACCGCGCAACAGCCACAGATGCAGCTCAGTCGATTCGATGGGGGGGGTGCGGCAAAGGAAGGCGCACAGTCGCGCGCCAGGCAATGGAGCAGAAGCGGCTGGGCTCCAACACCGCCGTCACGTGCGACGCCCCGAAGTCCAAGCGCGCCAAGGGCAGCAAGGCCACCGCGGAGACCCCTGACGATGAGACCGACGCTGAGAGGCTCAAGCGCGAGCAGAGAGAGCGTGTGAAAGCCAAGGACGGGTTGTGCCACGTTTTAGCGTCTGTGCTGCATGCTCTCTCGGGTTTGCATACTCCAGCCCACCCTCGCATACACATCATCCCCTCATGCGTCTAGAAACTTGATGTACACCAGTGCCCTAAACCAGCTCGTCCTGTATCCCAGCGTGCGCGGTCCACTCACCCGTTGCCTTCCAGCTGCCGCCAGGACAAAGTGTTGTCGGAGCTCCAGGGTTACTGCAACAGCATCGTGACTGAGCTGGACCAGGCTACCACCAATCCTTGTTTTACAATGTCGGGTTGGTTTCGTCATGCGCCGACTGGTCGTCCTAGGCGCCCTGCCTGGGTATGAGCTTTGCACGGTGCGCAGTGCATGGTCGTTGCAAGGGCGCATGTGCTTCGCAACGCCGATCCATCTAATATGGAGTTGGGTTCGTATTGGCGAGTGGTCTCTGATGGTCTGTTTCGTTCGTGCGCCGTTGTTTGTGTAAAGTTCGCATGTGGATGCAATGTGTTGGTCGCCCCGCACCGCGTCAGGCCGATGAGGTGCATCGCGGCCTCCGCGAGAAGAACTGCCCCGAAGCCTTGGTCGACCATCTGAAGAAGCAGGTCGCAATCCAGACTCAGAACTTGGATTGCATGAAGAAGGGCATGTGGGCGTGGAAGCGCGAGAGCAAGGCTTGGACGCAGGCCGGGGTAGATCTGTGCAAGAAGGCGATCGCCGAGTTCAAGTCCGCGTTCCAGAAGGGCGACGGGATTGACGGCAACAACGGCTGGGATTGGCTCCATTTTGTCGCCTCCTATCGATGCAGCCCCGTTCTCTCTCTGTGTATCTCTATCTCTATCTCTCTCTCTCTCGATCTCTCGCTCGCTCGGCCGCCCCTCTGTGCCCCTGCCCATCTCCTAAAAGCCCAACCACTATGCAAACGAGATCTGGCGTCAATGGTGTTCTGTTGCTGCGGCCATGCATCAATCATCCATCTCCCTCGCTACCACCGCCCATCCCTCTCCCCTCCTCCCCGCGTCAGCCCATGCGCCCTCACTCACTCGTCTTGTCCCTGTATTCCTGCGTTGGAAATGCACCACCACGAAGTATGTAAGACTTGTATGCCTCCTCGGTTAACGCTGTTTCGCATTTCGCACCTGTTACCGCTACGTCCCTGCATAGCCCGTTTGCCAACCTGCCCCAAATAATAAGGTTGCTATTGAAATGGCATGCCCAACGCGACTGGGCGACCCCCCCACCCCAACAATGTTGGGCATTCCATTTCTGTGGCGGGTCCGAACCCCATGCGTGCCGCGTCGGGAAGTTAGGCGACCCCCCCCAGTTGGCGCTGAAACTAAAGATCCTTCACCTTCTGGAGTGCCAAGGGGGCATGCGCTCGTTCGGGTCTCGTTGGCGCCGACGGTATGTGGCCTCAGGCCACAACAGGGTTGCGCACGCTGATATCACTGAACGCTCAATCTCGAGACACTGTCGCTGGCGCTACCTCTGTGCGCAACCCGCTAACTCGCTGAATCGATCGAGTGGTCCTCTCACCCTACCCCCACCCCCCGCTATCTGAACGTCATGTCGCCCAAGTTTCGACTCCCCTCTTGATGCCCGCCACCGTTTGCTGACCTCTCGCGCCACGCCGCCCCGACCGTAGGTTCATCAAGAACTCGTGGAATGACATCAAGAAGATGGCGCTCAAGAGCTCCAATGTCGAGGACGTGTGATCTCAGTTTCGGCTGAGGGTGGCCCGACGAGGGCAAGGGGGGGTTCTGGAGATGCATGGGTTTCCACGACCCGAGTTGCAGGAATACTGTGTGGGCGATGCGTCGGGGACGAAACTGATGTGATTACCCAAATGGGTAATCACATCAACCTCGCCCCCGCAACTTAAGCTGTCGCCGCCCTGTCACACCCGTCCCCCCAGCTATGTGGGCTGTTCTTGTGCTCATATTTAAATATGAGCACACCAGCTTCGGAATCTCCCAAAGCAATTGCTTTGGGAGATTCCGAAGCAGGGTGATTTCTTACACGCTTTCTGACGTCATGTTAACATTGTTCTTCTGACAGCTGGGTGCTGGCAATTCCCTCTAGAGGGAATTGTCAACAACTTCCAGCTGTTTCGGCATCGCCAAGGTGGAAGATGCCGAAACAGTGAGATGTGTTAGAGCTTTCTGGCGCCAGGGTCGTCGTTCGGACTGTCGGGCGCTCACGCCTCCGCCCTAGGAGACGCCGTAACCCACGCTCGGCTAGATGCTGTGCGCAGGCACGTGGGCGACTCGCCTGCGCGGTGTGGCGCGAAAATGCCAGCGAACTTCTGTGTATATAGATTTCTCGTGATCCCAGGCTGCACGCGTTCGTTGCGCGAGCCGTTTTAGCATCAGAGTTCTGATGGGTCTACGGCGCAGCCTGCACGCCCGCCTGGGGATTTCTAGCGATGTGCGGAAGAAGCAGAAGCCGAATCGGTCACCCTGATACAATGTTAATTCACATGCTCCGCCCCCTCTGGGCCCACACCCTACCCCCGACGCTACATCGTCCTACCCTCATCCCGACTCTCCGTAGGTCCAGCGGGGAAAAGTGGACAATCGGCATGTACACTCGGGGTCGAATATCTGCGATTTCTGCACTAGCTGGAGAGCGGGCGCACGCAGCTGATTCTGACAGAATCGGCGGGGGACTAGCAAAGCTGGCGACTGCTGGACGGAATCCCAAAAACGCGCCAAGGTCAGTGGGCGTATGAGCTTAAGCCATGTGGTGTTATAACTGCTTGGAGCAGTTAAAACGCCACATTGCTTAAGTATTGCTTTCGTTGTGTCCCTCAGGGATCTGGCATCTACGCTCAGGCGTGGTTCTCTATTACCCCCGCTCTACCAAGCCGAGGCTGTATTTTGGAACAGCGATACGGGAGAACAGACGAGGGGGATGCTGTCGTTCCTGCTGCCCCGCGAAGTTTTAGAGAACACGGTCCCCGAAGGCAAGGAGGTTGAGTACTGCAACGACCCAGCGCAGCCAGCTTTGCACCAGACATTAGCACATGCGCTGGCGCGCCTGGGAGTTTCCAGCGACGAGGGTGCACCTATTGGCAGTATTGGAGTTTGGGGTGGCTCGGCGCCACACTTGAGCAACATGAGGGATTCGATCTTCCTGTTCGTCTGGAACTTGCTGACAGGCCCAGATAAAAAACGCTGGTGGATTTGCGCATTCCCAAAGTCCAAGGTCTGCCAATGTGGGTGCCACGGCCGTCACACGTTCAAGGCTGCCTGAGTTCCAATGGGAGGCGGGATGGAGGGGGGCGAGCACCGTCCCACACGTACACACAGACAGACAGACAGACAGACAGACAGACTGACAGACAGACAGACAGACCGACAAACCGACAGACAGACAGACAAACACGCACACACATACACTCGAAACATACTGCTTATATATACGTACCAGGTAGAGTGTGAGAGAGAGGTATAGAGAGAGACAGAGACAGAGAGACACTGACTTGGGAGGGGGGTTCAAGGATGCAGGGAGAGCTCATCCACCAGCTGGCGCTTGATTTTAAGTGCTTGCCTCCTAGGTGGTGTGGGATGTACTGGAGTGGAGCGCCAGACACTGGCTAGCTGGCAGTATGCCTTCGCGCCGCCACGACGGCGTCCCGCTCAATGATTCGGTGTATTATTCGGACAGGACGTGGAGAGCTAAACGGAGCAACGCACCATTTCGAATCCGTGGATTCGTATGTCAGGCACGAGGGGACTGGGCGTGGCTGAAGCAAGGACTCGGCCTATGCGGGTGGAACAAAGGAGACAGACCCGACACGCGGGTATGTTTCAAATGCTTGGCATGCGTCGGCAACTACCGTGACTTGCTGTAATCTCTCTTGCCCCACGTCCACTCCTCACCCTCTGCTCCCACATGTTCCCCTTCTCTCACGTCCCACTCCTCGCACCTTCAGTTTAACACATGTTTCCCTCCTCTCACGTCCCACTCCTCGCACCTTCAGTTTAAGAATGCCGTTGTATAGCCAGGTGACATATCACCGACAGCTGCTTGGAGAGGCACGCTGCAATCGCACGAGCAGTTTCTCAATGATACGTTGCGCAACCAGCGACACCTCGCTGGGCTGTTTCGGCTACCAGGGTTTGACATGTCGATGGTGGTTGCCGACCTTATGCATTGCTCATGCCTGGGCATTGTCCAGTACGTTCTCGGAAACATCATGTGGGAGCTTTTCACACACATGGGCGGGACATTCGACAGGCACGTCGTCGTATGTGGTCGTTTATGCGGATTGGTCAAAATGGCGGCCAAGCAACATCACATTCAAGCTCCGTTCGGACACTTATCGATAGGAATGATCAGGGCATCGCGTTCAGCACCACCGAAGCTCAAGCTCAAGGCTTCACGGGTGGACCAACTCGTTCTCCCCACAAAACAAACTAAACATACATGCAGGCAGGGTTGGTTAATCTCAGCTCTTTATGTGATGAGCTCATCATGTAATGAGCTGAGATTAACTAAATTATAGTTTCGTTCTCCCCCCCAGTCCTGGTTCATTCCCAGTTCCTCCTGCACTCTCCCATGTGGTGTTTCCCAGAACGCTCTAGGCCGCAGAGGGCAGAAGAATGCTCGAAGTCATGCCGTACTTGCTTACTGACTATTTCCCGATGGCGACAGATCGAGACACCATGAGATATGACATGGTCACTGCTCTGTGCCGCGTCTACGAGTCCCTGAAAAACTATGACCCTGCCCAATCCCACGTAGAAATCAGTAGGGCTGCCCACCAACATCTCGCTCTTTACAGGGCGTTTCACAGGATTTCCCTAATCCATGTGTGCCCGTATGGAACGTTTTACAGATGGTACCCCAAACACCATTTGTTTCTCCACTGCTGCACTGACCAGCAAAACCTGTTTGGTTCGGCCTCTTCGTACTGGGCCTACGCAGACGAGTCAGAGATAGGACAGTGCAGTGACATGGCAGAGTTTTGCAAGCCTGTCGCCATCACCACTTCTCTGCTCGAGAAGTATAGGGGGTCGCATTTTTAAGAGTGCGAGTTTGAACGAGGACGGGGCGGGCCTTGGCAGAAATTTGCAGCGCGATGCGGCTCCCTCTCGAACGTCCCGTTTCATTATCCACTTATGCCGTTCTCTACCTCCCTCTCTTCTTCTTCTTCCTCCTCCTCCTCCTCCTCCTCCCCTCCTCCCCCTCCTCCTCCTCCTCCTCCTCCTCCTCCTCCTCCTCCTCCTCCTCCTCCTCGGCTTCCTCCTCCTCCTCCTCCTCCTCCTCCTCCCTTCCATCCTCCTCCTTTGCATCTCTCCTCCCTCCTTCCCTCTCTCTGCCTCTCTTGCCCTTCCCTCCCTCCCTAAGAAGGGGTTCGGAAGAGCACTCAGGATGTGTGGTAGTGCGCACGCGATGTTAACACATATCTCCAGCTCGATTGCCAATCGATTCATACATATCGAAGGGGCCCTGGGACACACAAATAAATATACACAACAATATTTCCCATCTTTCCATATTATGTTCTGGGTTTGTGTCGTCCCCCCACCTCCCATATTTTGCTATATTTTCTTTGGGATCGACGATTATTGGTGTTTGTGTATTTGTGTCCCTCCACACACACACACATATATATATATATATATATATGGTTTATATACGAATTACCATATATGGTAAATCTACGGTACTCTTAAACATGAGGGTATTAGATATTAATGTTAAACACAATTTTTAATACATTTGTTCTTACGTCAGGTTTTTTTTAACATTTGCTTTGCTGTTGCACGGAATGGAAAATATCCAAAAATATGAAGAATAATGCGTGCTTAGTTTTTTTATTCAAAGATTTTTGGATTATTTTGCGCATCGTGCTCGAACGCGCGATTCCGAATAAATTTAGAAGAATGTGGGAAAAAGTAGACTTTCTACCAAAAGTTTTGGAGAATGGAAGGTCGGGGGAAGGAGGAGGAGCAGGCGGAGGAGCAGGAGGACGGGGAGGAGGGGGCTGCAGGCGCCATTCGGATTCCGAGGCCCGGCCGGCGTCTGGGAAGGCTGGCCCCACAGGGGGCGGGGCTCGCACGTCTGGGCTCGAGGCCCGAGCTCTGGCCGGTGCAGATCACCGGTGGAGCTGCCGCGGTCGGCCGTCCAGAGAACCCCCCGCCGGTGTCGGCGCCAGGCCCGGGGAGCGTCCGAGGGCTTGGGACCCTTGCGCTCCCAGCCCTCGCCGCGGCGACAAGCGCCACCCACCAAACCACCCCAACCCAACCCGAAGGCTCAGATTGACCCTCGATTTCCAGTGTGGGAGGGGGGTCGGGAAGTCGAACAAAACACCTATGGAACCCTTACCCCCCCCCAACCCGAAATTCGGGTCTTCGGCGGGTTGGGTTGGGGTGGTCTGGTAGGTAGTCAGACAAGCGCCGACTTCGAGAGCTTGCAGCGACAACAAATCTTGCCATATGGGAAATCCAGGGGCCTGCGCGGCCCCCCACGGCCAGGGGGGGGGGGGGACGAGAAGCCCCCGGGGGCTGCTGGCAGCCTGGTGCCTGATCCTGCTGTGCCCGCAGTCGGGCCGTTCGTTACACGGACTTTGCCCAGGAGGGGAAAAAACACACAGACACAATTAATCGTTGACCCCCAGGAAAATATGGGAAAATATGGGGAGTGGGGGGGAAGACAGACACCCAGAACATATAGGAACATATGGGGAATAGTTTTACTTGTGTGTATTTATTTGTGTGTCCTGGGGCCCCTTCGCACATGCACTTCCCAACTGGTGCCCCACCTCCTCTCCGGACCCTGGACTCCTTACCCGGTGTTAATCCGTGGGGGGCGGGCTGTCTTGCCCATTTTCAGGGACCACGCCTCTGGGGCGTGACAGCGAGGCGATGGCGACAGCTGCTTGTCTCTTTTGATCACTGGCCAGCGAGTTCAAACAACATCGTGAATCGGCCCTCTAAGCGAACGAACAAACTGCCATACGCCGGAGCGCGTGGGCAAAAGACAACGCCAGCCTGAACTCGCCGCTTTGCGGGAGCGACTGCACGTCGGCTGTCTCATAATGCACAGCGTGCGCGATTGGAGGAGGAGGAGGAGCAGCAGCAGCAGCAGCAGCAGCAGCAGCAGCGGCAGCAGCAGGAGGGGAGGGAGGAGGAGCGAGAAAGGAGCGAGAAAGGAGGGAGGAGGAGCGAGAAAGGAGGGCCCTCTAAGCTGCCCCAAAACAGAAATCCCCACTCGCTGCCGCGCCCGTGCTGCACGCCCGAGCGCCCGTGGCTGCCCGCGCGGGAGGCCTGCTCGGCGCCGGCCACCTCGGCGGCGCTGGCCGCCGTGGCGGCCCCGACGCCCGCGACCCCTGCGTGACGGAGGAGGCCCCGCCGCGGGGGCCGCCAGCGGGGGCTGCCGCCGCAGCCCCGCTTCTCCTGCCCTCCTCGATCCTCTGTGCCTCGAGCCCCCAGCAGAGGCTCGAGCCTCGCGCCTCGATATTTCGACCCTGGAGCCTGGATCCTCGACCCTCTAGCCTCGAGCCTCGAGCCTCGATGCCCGAGCCTCGAGCCTCGATCCCCCGGCGTCGGCGTCCGCCGCTCCGCTGCCCCCGTTCCGCGGGTGCAGGAGGGCCCCGGCACACCTCTGGTGCTGCGTGTGCCCTTTCCTTCTCGCTGTGTCTCTGATTAGCGAATTGGCCGTTTTCGGTTCGCGAGAGGGCCTCGCGGCCGCCATTTTTGCGGCTCCAGGTCCGTCGGTTTCGGCCCTGGGCCGTTTCATTAAAGGGTGGTTTGCTAAAGAGAGGGTTGTCCACCGCCGATAATTGTTTCGCAGCTTGCCTAACGCTTTCCGGAGGTATTCGATGGGAAGTCGAAGTTGAGCTTGTGGAAAACAGGGGGCCTCGTGCCTTCTTTCGGGCTCCTCAGGCCAACGCCCCGACTGTACACCCTAGGCGATGCTTAAGAAAACTTAAATGTTCGGCCAGAGTCTTGATTATTCTTAATGTTTCAATGCAAATCCTAAGATTTGAATCGACATTCTGGGTTTTTATTCAAGTTCTGAGGCTATGAATTTCTCTAAAGCATTTCGCAGGGTGTATGGCGCCGACCCCAAATCAAAACACGACGACGGCGGCGGCGGCGACGACGACGAGGGGCCGCCAGTGCCCAGGAAAGGCTTGGCCAGGGCCGGGGGACCCACAGGAGCTCCGTGGGCACCTCGGGAGCACATCGCCAAGACCGGCGACGACGCTGCCCCAGGAGCTCTTCGGGCAAGGTAGATGTCGGGCGTGTCCCCCATACAGGGGGATTTTCGACGACAAATGAAAAATACCCAAAAATGCCCCGAAAGGGCCAAAACATATTTCAAACATAGTCCCCAGACTATGTTTGGATTATTTTGGGGGTATTTTTTATTTTTTTATTTTTCGTCGAACATGCCCCTGTAGGGGGACAGGCCCGACCTAAGGCAAGGTCCACTGGTTTACGCCGTGCTGCCGACCCCTCGGACGCAGCGGATGCCTCTCGTCCGGGGGGCGTTGGTCGTGGAAGCGTCCAGGCGCCGTGCATCCATGTGTGGGAAGCCCAGCCGTGCTCAGAGCGAGCATCGTTGGATCGTCCGGCGGCCCTCTCGGGGGCAGCTTGGGGCCTCCTCCTCCTCCTCCTCCTCCTCTTTCTCCTCCTCCTCCTCCCTCCTCTTCCTCCTCCTCCTCCTCCTCCTCCTCCTCCTCCTCCTGTCTCGTGGCTGCGTCGTCCTGTGTCGTCTTCGGGCGCTTTCGAGCCGCATGGCCTCAGGATCTCCTCCTGGCAGGGTTCTCTTCGCATGCGTCTACTGTGGATCTCGCCGCACTGGCCACTGCCTACACGACGACGGTGGTGGCGGCGACGATGGCGGCGGCGGCGGCGAGCCGCTGTTAAATCCGCTGGTTGTGGCCAAGCACGCTTCTGCGCGACTCGCTAGCCACGTCCCCATCCCCGAGCATCAACGTCCCGAGCTGCCTCCAGCGGCCCCCCCCTCGCCCGCGGAGCGGAGCGACACGCTGTCCGCTTGCAGGGCATAGCGTGCCGCTGGGGCCGCCGCCGCGGCACGCCAAGCAACAGTTTCGACTGGACGTAAGAGTGACCTTTCGCCGGAGTGACCTTTGGTGCGGGCGCAGATGGTCCCCCAGATGGCTGAACGCGAAGCGGCAGCAGCGGCTTGCGCGCCCAGGTCTGGTCTCCCCGCGGCCCCCAAAAAGCCGCGCACCAAAGGTCACTCTTACCCAAGGGTCACTCTTACGTGTAGCCGACAGCTCCTGACCGCAGATCTCGTCGCCCCGGCCACCAGCACGACGGCGGTGGCGGCGACGGCGGCACAGGATGGACCCAGGAGCGGTCGAGGCTGGGCCTGGCTAGAGACGGTGGATGTGCACGGCAGGCTCGCATCGTGTCGACGCCTCGGCGACCTCGCCGCGGGCACTCCAGCTTCAGCGCCGGCGGTGGCCGAGAGCCGATCGATGTTAGAGATCGAACGGTCCGCCGCTTCGCAGAGCGCGACCGCTCGGGGTGTGGCGCTCCACGCGGCGTCGGAAGTCAGCGCCAGGCTCGTCACGACGCAAACTCGCCGTGCACATCGCGTCGCCCCTGCCAACCACCGGCGCGGCGGCGGCGGCGGGCCGCCGCTGGCCCAGGAGGCGGGCGGCGTGGCGCCGCACACCGGCTGCGGCGGCTTCTTCTCGCAGGGCGGCCCCACCTCGGAGCGCGGGGGCGGGCAGGGGCGCGTGCCGCCCGCCATCGGCGGCGCAGCCCAGGGGGGAGGGCAGAGCCCACGCACGTCGACTAGACGTAAGAGTGACCTTTCGCCGGAGTGACCTTTGGTGCGGGCACAGATGAGCCCCCGGGTGGCTCAAAAACGAAGCAGTCGCAGCTGGTGGCGCGCCCAGGTCTGGCCCCTCGCGGCCCCCGAAAAGCCGCGCACCGAAGGCCGCTCTTACCCAGGGTCACTCTTGCGTGCAGCCGAGCACGGCCGCGCGCACGCGGCCGCCGCCGCTGCCGCGCGCGGCCGTGCGGGGGCGCGTGGCCCCCTGCACTCACCACCCACCAAACCACCCCAACCCAACCCGAAGGCTCAGATTTACCCTCGATTTCTAGTGGGGGGGTCCGGGAACATCGAAAAAACACATGTGGAGCCCATACCCCCCCCAACCCGAAATTCGGGTCTTCGGGTTGGGTTGGGGTGGTCTGGTAGGTAGTCACGCACGGCCTCCGCTGCCAGCCGCCGCGCGGGAGAAGGCGCGCTCTGGCCGCGCGGCGGCGGAGCAGCTCCCGGCGGGCCTGGGCAGCTCTTTGGCCTCCGGGGGCCCTCGCCTCGGCGTCGCTCGGGCGTGTGCATCTTTCCTTCGGCGAGGACCATCGAGGAGCATCCTTGATCACTTGACGAAAAACACTTCTTGAGTTTGCATATCGCAGGTCGGCTCTTGGGGTGCTCCTGGTTTGCCTGGCGTGTCTTTCAATCGCATGGCGGCTGAGTTTGTAAGCAGTATACAGATCATTTGCTGAATAATGCTTTGCGGTGGCTGTAAGTGAGGAATAAAAAAATTGACGAAAAACACGCACGAAACCGAACAAAAACACACGGAATGGACGTCCGAGCGATGGCGAGTCGCCAGGCCCCGCCAAGCAACGGCCCGGGGTGAGAATCCGGTTCCGGGGAATGCGTCGAGACCTTTGGGGGTCGACGCCGTGAAGCAATCTCATGACTCCGGGGGCGTGGGTTCTCAGAAGGCTCAGCAAGCTTCCAGCCTTCTGGGAATGCCTTCTGAGAGAAGTCCCGCTGCCTTCTGAGAAGCCTGCCCCCTCTCACCCTCGTTGCGCCACCGGCCCTCCGCTTCCCTCAGGTCCAGAGGGAAAGGGGGAGAGGAGAGCAGCAGTGAGGGGTATCGGAGGGAGGAAAAGCGACACGGATACCACCAGGGGGGCCACCTCCGGAGAGGAGGTCCACGATGCCCCCCCGAGCTGGAGGCTGGGGAGGATGCCGCGAGCGAGAGGGGGAGACCACGCCACCAGGGAGACCCCCCTTGCTCCTCGCATATCCTCGCCCTGGTGGCGTTGGTGTGGGTAGGGGGGGGTATGAAGGGGGCAGGGAGGGCAGAGGCCTGGGAGGGGAGGGTGGCGAGATGGCTCGTTTGAGGTGGCTGGCCCGCGGACTTGCGGCGACGGTCCCATTGGGCCAGGCGTCGGTGCCCTACACGTGTTTGTTTAGCCTTATACGGGGGCGCGTCTCCCGGCCGTGGGGCCGCTCAGAAGGAAGAGCGGGAAGCCCAGGAAGCGGTCGAGACCCCGGGGGTCGCACGTTGCCCAGGAGCTGCGCCGTCGGAGGAGAGAGGGCCTTCCTCCAGGAGCACTCGTGAACGTGCGGTCGCGTGTCGCTCGCCAGTCCTGGCCCACCACGCTTCGGCGCGACATGCTATTCAATTATTTAACCGCTTCGCTCATTCCGCCGGCCCATGATGAGGCACCGCGGTCGATTGGGCGAGAGGTCGTCGGCAGTGCGGAGCTGCAGGGGTCGGCGCATGTTTTTTTCTGAGGCGTTGCGTTCGGGATGGTGGTGTTGAAGTTGCCCCCGCGAAACAGCTTCGCGTCGACCTTCTGAGGAGGTGTCGGGGGAATCGTTGTTTCCACGGGGCTTCTAGGTTGTGCCGCTCTGGGGTGTCCCTGGCGCCTTTGTGGGGGCTCGTTGCTCGTGGACGCTCATGCGGGGGCCATGAACACAGTGTAACTGTTGCGACAGGTATGCCACTCGACGTGAGAGGGAAAAGAGAAAAAGAGAGAAAGAGAGTGGCGGCTCTTGGGGCCTCTTGGGGGCTTCTTGGGGCGTCCTGGATGCCTCTTGGAGCGGAAGGCTCGGATTTTCGGCTCCTGGTCTCCATCTTGGGCTCCACTTGGGGCCCTCTTGGGCCGTCTTGGGCGCCTTTTGGGCTGTCTTGAAGCTCTTTGGGGGGCCTCTTAGGCCGTCTTGGGGTGGTCTTGGGGGCTTCTTGGGGGCCTCTTGGGCCGTCTTGGAGTATCGGAAACGCGAAAAGGCGAGGAAGCCAAAAACCTTCAGAAACCTAAGGGAATTCACTGAATTTTGCCTCTTGGGGCTCCGTTTTGGAGCCTTTTGGGATCTCTTTCGGGCCTCTTGGCGCCTCTTGGGGCCTCTTGGGGGCTTCTTGGGGCGTCCTGGAGGCATCTTGGAGCGGAAGGCTCGGATTTTCGGCTCGTGGTCTCCATCTTGGGCCCCTCTTGGGGCCCTCTTGGGGCCTTCTTGGGCGCCTTTTAGGCTGTCTTGGGGCCCTCTTGGGCGGTCTTGGGGCTCTCTTGGGGGCCTCGTGGGCTGCCTTGGGGTGGTCTTGGGGGCCTCTTGGGCCGTCTTGGAGTGTCGGAAACGCGAAAAGGCGAGGAAGCCAAAAACCTTCAGAAACCTAATGGAAATCACTAAATTTTGATCTTGGGGCTCCGTTTTGGAGCCTTTTGGGGTCTCTTTCGGGCCTCTTGGCGTCTCTTGGGGCCTCTTGGGGGTCTCTTGGGGCGTCCTGGAGGCCTCTTGGAGCGGAAGGCTCGGATTTTCGGCTGCTGGTATCCATCTTGGGCCCCTCTTGGGGCCCTTTTGGGGCCCTCTTGGGCACCTTTTAGGCTGTCTTGGGGCCCTCTTGGGCGGTCTTGGGGCTCTCTTGGGGACCTCTTGGGCCGTCTTGGGCTGGTCTTGGGGGCCTCTTGGGCCGTCTTGCAGCGTCGGAAACGCGAAACGGCGAGGAAGCCAAAAACCTTCAAACACCTAAGATAATCAATGAGTTTTGCCTCTTGGGGCTCCGTTTTGGAGCCTTTTGGGGTCTCTTTCGGGCTCTAGCCTTTGGGGGGCCTCTTGGGGCGTCCTGGAGGCCTCTTGGAGCGGAAGGCTCGGATTTTCCCTCTTGGGGCCTTCTTGGGCGCCTTTTAGGCTGTCTTGGGGCCCTCTTGGGCGGTCTTGGGGCTCTCTTGGGGGCCTCTAGGGCCGTCTTGGGGTGGTTTTGGGGGCCTCTTGGGCCGTCCTGGAGTGTCGGAAACGCGAAACGGCGAGGAAGCCAAAAACCTCAAGAACCTAATGGAATTCACTGAGTTTTGCCTCTTGGGGCTCCGTTTTGGAGCCTTTTGGGGTCTCTTTCGGGCCTCTTGGCGTCTCTTGGGGCCTCTTGGGGGTCTCTTGGGGCGTCCTGGAGGCCTCTTGGAGCGGAAGGCTCGGATTTTCGGCTCCTGGTCTCCATCTTGGGGCCCTTGTGGGACCCTCTTGGGCACATTTTAGGCTGTCTTGGGGCCCTCTTGGGCGGTCTTGGGGCTCCCTTGGGGGCCTCTTGGGCCGTCTTGGGGTGGTTTTGGGGGCCCCGTTGGACAAGGTGACGCCCTCCGCTGTCCCCGTTTGTTGGGGCCTCTTCGGTCTTAAGTCACATCCGAC
This sequence comes from Prorocentrum cordatum, assembly GCA_963575745.1. Taxonomy (NCBI): domain Eukaryota; class Dinophyceae; order Prorocentrales; family Prorocentraceae; genus Prorocentrum; species Prorocentrum cordatum. The sequence goes on from CAUYUJ010015953.1 coordinate 291,587, forward strand.
GGTGTTAGAGCAGCATCAGGAGCCACCAAACTGGGGCAGGGGGGTATCTGAAGGACCCTGCCCCCTCCGTCGAGGCTCTGCTGCCCGCAAGGCGTCGCTGGAAGGCAGGAGGACTTCTAAACCAGGTCCAGCCTCTCAGGGGACCGCCCGGCTTGCTTTGCCACCTTCCTGCGCGCCGCCACCCCCTCGCGCGCACGTGGCCACAGGGGGGGGTCTGCAGACGGCACTCCGCGCAGCGGCGGCCGCTCGCGCACGGCTGCCAGGGACCGCCCCCGCGACGAGGGGATCCCATGCCTCCAGCGCCTCCAGAAGGTCGAGACGAAGGTTTCTCGCCGTTTCCGGACCCCCCACACATTTGGTGGCAACGACGGCGACGGCGGTGGCAGTGGCGACGACGGCGGCGACGGCCGTCGCGGTTTTTGCTCGCGGCGCCTGCGCAGGCCTGCGATGCCATGGCTGTGTTTCCTTACGTGGGCCCCCGCCCCTGTGACCTCTCTCTGACCCCCTCCCCCCGCGGGGACCCGCGCTCACCCACCTCCCCGGGGGCCCCCACTCGGGGCCGCCCAATTGGACCCCAGAGCACATGAGGTCGGAGCATCGCGCCGCATCGCCCATGCATCGGCGATGCGGCTCGATGTGGGGCCCGATTTTGACGGCTGCACGCCGACGTCGCCGATGCATTGGCGATGCGGCGCGATCCGCCGGCCCCACGTACTCGGCCCCCCTCTGAGAGGCTTCAAGGGGCGGCCCCCTATTCAACGAAAACTCGGCGGCGGACGTCCAGCGCGGCTCCCTCGGCAGCGCCACCGAAACGCGTAGACCCAGTGGCGAGAGTTGCGGCAGCGCGTGGCGACGGGGTGGGCAGGGGAGAGCGGCAAGTGGCCGGGAGGGCGCCCAGTGTGCCTGCATCGGCCAGAGCCCAGGTCTGCTGTGCAAATACTCTGCTGGTTGGCGCTGACGGCAGACGCCCCCTCGTCTGCCGGCGAAGCCTTTTTTTTGCGGCGCGGGGCCATGGTGGTCTCGACCTTTCTTTTCCAGGGACCAGTTTTTCATCCCGGGCCGCTTTTTTGACGACCCCCGGGCTGGGAAAAGGCCCCCACAGGCCGTCGCGAGGTTTGTTTGTTGGTGCCGCGAGGTCTGGGGCGCGAGGCGGGGTCAGCTCGCGCCAGGAAGTGCCGAGGAGGGAAGCCCCCCAGGACTCCCAGAGACGCCCAGCTCCTCGAGCCTCCCTTCCCCTCGGCCCTCGATGTCCAGGAGGAGGTGGTGATCCCCCCCCCGTGGCGACCCCGGGTAGTTGTCTGGAGTGCGAGGGTGGCCCCGCGGCCGCTGACGCCCACCGCGGCCGAGGCGCGCTCGGCGGCTAAGGCGCGGCGGGCGGCCACGGCCGTGCGGGGCGCGACGGCGGCGGACGCGGCCTCGCCGACGGGGCGCTTGCCAGCTCGACGGCGGTGGCGGCGAGAGGCGGCAGGAAGCGCCCCAGCTCGTGGGCGCACCGTGCCAAGCCGACGGGCACGTCCGCAGCGGTGCAGCGGGGGTCGGAGGAAGTCCCCGCCGAGCTCGCGCGGAGTCGCTGCCGGGTGCTTCGTGATGGCAGTTGCAGCGAGCACGCATGATCCCCACAACCACCGCCATCGTCGCCCTCATCATCATCAGCATCATCATCATCATCAGCAGCAGCATCATCATCAGCAGCATCAGCATCTTCATCATCAGCAGCAGCATCAGCATTATCATTTTCGTCATCATCATCGTCATCATCGTTATCATTATCATCATCATAATCAGCAGCATCATCATCATTAGCAGCATCATCAGCGGCAGCAGCATCAGCATCATCATCACAATCGCCGTCATATTCATCATCATGATCATCATCATCAACACCATCATCATCAACACCATCATCATCATCATCAGCATCATCATATTCATCATCCGATGCATCATCCGATTCATCGTCATCAGCATCATCATCATCATCATCATCATCATCAGCATCATCGTCGTCATCATCATCATCGTCAGCAGGCGAGTGGGAGCGCGGGGAGGCGGCGCGCGGAGGCTTCCGAGGCCTGCGCCTGATCACCTTCGCCCGCGGCCTCGAGACGCCAGCACGCCAAGACGACACGTGCTTGATCGGCGAGTCGGTAGCGTTGAACCGCTCCCCATCCCCATCCCCATCCCCATGCCCTTCGAGACACCCACGCAAATTGCCACCCCAGTTGGGGATGCACGCCTCGAAGCCCGAAGAGGACGACCTCTATATCCCCATCTGGGGGGGCAAATCGGCCGGTGGGGCCCAGGCCACGCTGATGGGAATGGGGATCAGTTGAGCGATACTTGGCGAGCTGTCTCAACTCGCTGAGGTTTGGCCGTTCCTCACCGAGGCGCTGAGCCAGCGTGGCCACGAGATTAGCCTGACGAAGTCCGAAGTCTGGCTCCCAGCATGCGATCACATAGAGATCGGGGACATCTGGGCTGCACATCGGCGAGGCTTCGAAGATCTACCTATGGCGTTTGGCGGCTTGGAGGGCAAGGGAAATGTCGCGCAGGCGTCCTACGAGACATTCTTGGGCCCTGCACAGCTGGCGCTCCAACCAGCATATGAGCGCCTGTGGAAGCCGGAGCGTCTGGGCCAGCGCCTGCCGAGGTTCCTCGAGAAGTCGGCGGACTCGCGCTGCGTCAGCATCACCGGGTGGCTGCTGAGTACGTGTGTGAAAGGGGGCGCTATATCCTACGGCATCCGCATCATTCCGGCAGTCGCTGTGGACCCGCTGGCGGCTCGCCTCGAGACGTGCATCCGCAAGGTCGCAGCGGCCATCGCGGGCAAAGGCATCGACGCGGCAGCTTGGGCGCGTCTGCGGCTGCCTGGGCCGCTGGGCGGGATGCCGTCAAGACTCCCCTCCCTGAGCGCGGATGCAGCCTTCCTGGCCACGTGCATGAGCACGCGGGCCACGGTCCAGGTCGTCTGCGCGGAGCTCGGGCGCCCTGCGCGTGGCGCTGCGGCCCCGGCCAGCGCGGTTTCGCACCCCGAGGCCGGGCGCCAGGCGGCGGGCGCGGACGCCGACGTGGCGAGTGGCACGGCTGAGATGGCGGCCGCCCAGACCAAGTGCGCGTCTGGCCCATGGGGGTGACGATGCGTGAGTTTCAGGAGGGGAAACAACACACAGACACAATTGATCGTCGATTCCCCAGGGAATATGGGAAAATATGGGAAGTGGGGGGGGGGGAAGACAAAAGCCCAGAACATATGGGAAAATATGGGGATTGTTTTGTTTTATTTGTGTGTATTTCTTTGTGTGTGTCCCGGGGCCCCTTCAGAGTTGACGTGCTCACGCGTCTTCGCCGCCGTGCGCCGTCGGCGAGGTGCGAGGCCCGGGCGCGCGGTTGCACAGCCGCAGCATTCGCCGCGCGTGCGAGGCCCTGGGCGGCGAGGGCCTTCCAGGCAACTGAGCCGGAGGTCGTGCGCGAGGTCCTCCTTCACGAGGGAAAGAATCAGCGAGCGAAAAAAGGTATAACATAATTTTTTTCGCTGTCGGGGGCGCTTGTCCCTGGGCGGTTGGGAAGTTTATACCCCTACGGTGCCACCGTAAGGGTATAAATTTTCCAGCCGCCCTGGGGCAGGTGTCCCCGACGGCGAAAAAGTTTATGTTATACTTTTTGTTCGCCCGTTAAAAGAAACACACATATACAATTAATCCTCGAGTGGCCAGAAAATATGGGAAACTATGGGAAGTGGGGGGGAAGACGAAAACCCAGAAACTATGCGAACATATGGGAATCCTGTTATTTGTGCGTATTTATTTGTGTGTCCCAGGGCCCCATTCACTCCTCTCCATCGGCGGCCCGCACGCTGGCAAGGTGTGGTCGCAGCCTCCGCGGCACACGGCAGAGTGCATGGACGACGACCACTTCCGCCTGGCGCTCCGACGTCGACTCGGCATCGCCCCGAAGCCCCGCAAGCGGCCGTGTGCCAGGTGCCCTGGGCTGGCAGAGGGAGGAGGAGGAGGAGGAGGAGGAGGAGGAGGAGGAGGAGGAGGAGGAGGAGGAGGAGGAGGAGGAGGAGGAGGAGGGAGGAGGAGGAGGAGGAGGAGGAGGAGGAGGGGGAGGGGGAGGGGGAGGGGGAGGGGGAGGAGGAGGGGCAGGCCGCTGCCTCACGCCGCCGTCGGCCCCGTGGGGCCACCCGCGCGCGAGAGCAACGTGGGCCCGGGCCGCTCTGCATGAGAAAGCGCGGGTGCTCCGAAGGTGCCGAGCGCGCCGTGCCTTCGGCATCGCTCGGACGTGTGCATTTTTTCACCACCCACCAAACCACCCCAACCCAACCCGAAGGCCTCAATCTGCCCTCAATTTCCAGTGGGGGGGGATCGGGGAACGTCGGAAAAACACATGGTCCCCGTACCCCCCCCCAACCCGAAATTCGGGTCAAATTCGTGCCTTCGGGTCGGGTTGGGGTGGTCTGGTAGGTAGTCATTTTTCCCGGCGAGAACCATCGAGGACCCTCCTGGAGCAGCGAGCAGAAAAAAACACGCACAAGAAACCGGACAAAAACACGGGACATGGACGTCCGAGCGACGGCAAGGTGCCGAGCTTGTACCGAGTCAGCCGAGAAGGAGAGAGAGGTGGCCGAGGCTATCCTGGGCGTTGCCGTGTCTCTCCCAGGGGGCCTCTCGTCTTTCTTCCTCGACGTGGCCGTGCGCTGCCCGCACAGCGCCCGCAGTGCGCAGGGAGCTCGCGCCGCGGCGTCCGGGGCCGCCGTGGCAGCGGCGGACGAGAAGCTCATAAGCTTACGCTGTACGGCGGCCAGGTCTCGGCCGTGTCCGCCCAGACTTACGGCAAGCTCGGGGCCGTCAGCCAGGCCAACCTCCGCCGCGTTGCTGACATGGCTGCCTCGCGAGGCGGCGTGCTCGGCAAGAGCGGTGGGGGGCTCTTTGCACCATGGAGGTGGTATCTCGAACCGCGCTGGCAGTGGCAGAGAGCGGCTCATGTCTCATGCGCTGCACCGGATCTCACGGTCTAGTTTAAGCTGCTGGTGGCAGCTTCACCGGATCTCAGCGTCCGCATCTCCATCACTCTTACGCTTGCCACCACCATCATCATTCCCCAGCCATCATTTAGCATCCATCGCTCACCACCCATCATCAGCCCCCCCACCGTCACCATCAGCATCACCTTCGTCAACATCATGTTCGCCGCCGTCACAACCGCCACCATCACCACCACCACCACCACCACCACCACCATCTCCATCACCATCGGCATCGGCATTGCCAGCATCACCACCACCTGGTGGCCAACTTTTCACCGCCCACCAAACCACCCCGAGCCAACCCGAAGGCCCCAATTTGCCCTCCATTTCCAGTTGGGGGGTGGGTCTGGGAACGTTGAGAAACACACGCATGAAGCCCGTACCCCCCCCAACCCGAAATTCGGGTCTTCGGGTTTAGTGGGGGTGGTTTGGTAGGTTGCCAACCTTGGCGCTGCCCGAGGGGTCTGGGCGCCTCCTCCTCCTCCGCCTCCTCCTCCTCCTCCTCCTCCTCCTCCTCTTCCTCCTCCTCTCCCCCCCCCCGCGGAGGACGGCGGGGGCGCGAGCCTCCGCAGCTTGTGGGCGCCCCCGGCGGCCCAGGAGGCGCCGCCCGTGCTGGAGGACCGCGGGCGCGGCGCGGGCTCGGGGCGCGGAGCCGCCTCAGCAGGGAGGTCAGAGGCGGAGGAGGAGGAGGAGGAGGAGGCGGATGATGATGATGATGATGATGATGATGATGATGATGATGATGATGATGATGATGATGATGATGATGATGATGATGATGATGATGAATGATGATGATGATGATGATGATGATGCTGATGATGATGATGATGATGCTGATGCTGCTGATGATGATGATGATGATGTGATGATGATGATCATGCTGATGATGATGATGATCATCATGCTGCTGCTGATGATGATGATGGTGATGATGATGATGCTGCTGCTGCTGCTGATGATGCTTGTGATGATGCTGATGATGATGATGATGATGGTGATGGTGACAACGATGATGAGGATGATAATGATGATGATGAAGAAGAAGAGGAGGAGGAGGAGGAGGAAGAGGAGGAGGAGGAGGCGGGATGATGATGATGATGATGATGATGATGATGATGATGATGATGATGATGATGGTGGCTGCTGATGATGATGCTGATGATGCTGGTGATGATGCTGATGATGATGATGATGATGATAATGATGATGATGATGATGATGATGATGATGATGATGATGATGATGATGGTGATGGTGACAACGATGATGAGGATGATGATGATGATGATGAAGAAGAAGAAGAGGAGGGGGAGGAGGAGGAGGAGGAGGAGGAGGAGGAGGTGGAGGAGGAGGAGGAGGGGGAGGAGGAGGGGGTGTTTTACTGAGCGTGGCGAAGGAAGAACGAGGCATTCCTCTTCTCCGTGCTCTGCTGGGGGTGCTGCCCATCGATGAACGGAGCCCAGGATGCACGGCCAGCACCAAGCGACTCCTTGTCCTCACAGGGCTCCTGCCGTGTAGGGGGTTTCGTCGGCTTCCGGGGCCCCTCTTGGGGCCGTCTTGGGGCGCTCTTGGAGGCTTCTCTGACCGTCTTCGGGCTTTCGGCCGCGTGGGCCGTTTTGGGGCGACCTTGGGCGCCTCTGGGGCCATCTGGGACGCTTTCGAAACTGAAAGCAGCCAATACGCAAAAGTAAGTACACGTCTCCCATTGGGATTGGG